>BMAV01005546.1:103074-157208 GCA_019973955.1 Trichonephila inaurata madagascariensis | reverse complement strand
AATGACACTTAAGAGGTTAAAGTCGTTAGGTAGCTTTAGCATCCAAGTATCATATTTTCGAATTCAATACATTGTTATTGAATGGAGGGGGTCGCGATGAAAATTATGATTGAATATTGGGTCGCAAGTAATGAAAGTTGAAGCACTGCATTAATTTAAAAAAAAGTGATAAAGATTGAATTACAATTACTTATTTAATTACTTAAGTGAGTAAGTTTTTCTTAACTTAGCACTTTAAAAGAAACACAAGGGTTATCAGCGACATACTCTGTAATTTTTAACCACAGTCAAGAGAGGAGGACAACACCTCAGCAGACAACTGACTCCCCTAAGTTCCACACTACGCCAACGTGAATAATTTCAGCCACGATATATTTAATTTGCAACAGCCTCTCTACACGGTGGGTCTTTAGTGTCACTAAGATTCGAACCCGCGAATTAACAATGCCAGTCAAAAGTTCGTGACCATGTCCACTAGACATTTTATATAACATTAATAACTAAATTATGCATGCGTAATAAAAGAATACTTCAGATTAAAAGCGATGACTAAATACACAACTAAATTAATTGAAATGTAAACGCGTATATTGAGAAATGCACACATTAAAAGTTATAAACATGAAACGCGCGTTTACGAGGTATATACTTCAGTTTTTTATCACGATCCAATAAGCCAAATTTGATCATCATTAGTGGCTCTACAAATATTACGAAAGATTCGAAGAAAAACCTATATAAGGCTGTAGAGTACAGAACGTCAATAAAATAAATTTTTACATAACAGCTAGCTTTTTCAAGTAGTTTAAACCAAATTTTTGTTTTCCTAAAATGTCATTATTCTAAAAACATTTTACGGTATATATAATAGACTATAGTTTTGGTACTAAACTACCTAAATTTTTGAAAATTAGTTTCGTCAATATAAAATTTTCAAATTATATTGTGCATTAATATTTTATATTAAAAATTGCGAGTCTAATTGATAATTTATACATGTTTTTTTTTCCTTATATGTACAATATATTGAAATGTACATGGTGTATAACACATCACTTTCTTTCGCAATGATTCTGCTCTGCAAAAATCTTATATTATTGCCTAACAAATTCCATTTTGCAGCTAATAGGAGCCCGAAAAACCTTTAGCTATCGAAAAAGCCATCATGGGAAAGGAGATGAAAAAGTGTCTTTAGAGCTAACTTAATAGGAATCAGATGATTACTTGGAAAAGATAGGAGCGTCATCTAATTCTTCTGGGAAGGGGGAAGTGAAATTTCTTTCGCGTCATATATCTTCATTATAACACGACTGAATGATTTCTCTTTTCTTCTTTCTCTCTTTCCACTGCTAATTTCTTCCTCATATACTCATCACGTTTTTCAATTGTAGTAAAATATATCTGTATGTATATGCATAGTAAATCTAATTTCTAATTCACTTATGTAAAAAAAAATGAATGATTTAATTATCAATTTAAATAAAAAAAAAAATGAAGAATAATGCTTGGAATCTTCGTATTAATGCATTAAAATCAAATAACACGATTCGGAAAATATGATATTAATTTTGGCGTGAAAGAAAAAAAGAACAATTAAATTATGAAATACCTATTTCTACAATTCAACTTATTCATTGAATTGAAAGGTTTGCTAACAAAATAAAAGTGAAACGTAAGAAAATAAACACAATGACGCAAAACACTTTTCAAGGGGCACTGAAGGGTGTTTTTAAATATCGGGATGCATACCACAAAAGCAGGTTGTATACCGTATATTTCCGTGTAGAAGACGAAAATTTGTGCCACCTTTTTAAACCTCAATCACTCGCGCGGGGTGGTCTGTATAAATCCCAGCAACAAGAAAAGCCTTCTAGGATTCCAAAACGAACGCGCAGAACCCCGATTTTTTCTGTAGCTGCACATTTTAGGTTATCGAACACTCGGGTCATATGCAATCACTCCCGCTTTGAACGTAACGACCTTCAAGAGTTTATCTGAGGTGCTGAGAGCTCCCCGCGAGCTATTGAGTTATATTTTCGTACTCGAAGCATCTAAAATAGGGTAAATTCTACTCTTTCAGTTTGTGATACCGCCCCCCTTTGGTGACCGTATCTTTGATTGTCCACGTGAACTAGAAGTGTAGGGTTTGCAAAAGGAATAGACATTTTGGATTCTTAATATGTATTTAATAAGAATAGAATTTAAATGTCTAACAATTTAGATAAATTTAAATAAGCGAGAATCTAAAATGAACAACACAGAGTGATAGTTAAACCAAATCAAGTAATTTAGACTACTTTCTCTAAGTTAAAATTACTTTATCCGCCTACTCTCATTTCTAATAATATTACAAGTCCTAATATCAAAAATCAGTCCTACCTTAATCCAAACTTAGTTTCAATCTTTATGTGGAAACGTCTGGGCTCGCATGCAATGGTATGCACCTTGTATTACTAGTTTACTTTAAAGGTAACTTTACAATTGGCTGTCAATTCACGCTTGTAACTCTTTCAAACATAACATTCCCCAATTTACCATCTCACTTACTGAAACTTCTGTTCTTTTAAAAGATATCTTATTTGCATTTCTTGTTCACATTTCACTTCTTGGGTTTTGGTTGGAAAAGCGTTGCCATTTATCTTGGCCACCAAAGAACTCAGAGGTTATGTTAAAGAAAAGACGCTTGAGCCCGTTACAAGTTTACATTTTTTTCCAAATATTTTAACATGCATAGATATTTTATTTAAAATTTCAATCATTGTAGTATAAAAATAATATATTACTATAAAATAATTGCAAAATATAATTTTTTGTTAAAACTTTTTAAAACACTTTCCAGAAATTATGGCAAAAACTCCATGGGAGTGGGAGCAACAGCGGGTCCGTCTCATCTATTAGATACTGTATCGACAAATTCTGAGGATGAACTGAGTGATTTCGAAGACAGTGTAATTTCAGAACCAAACCTGGAGTGAGGAAACCTGAAATTGTGATTTTTTTTTAATATAACCGAAGGCGGTGTTGTGATAATACTCATGAAAAGTGCAGGATGTGTCGTGAATATGTAACTGTTGTCCATTGCGAATATTATATCATCTACTTAATACTGCAGGAATTAAAGCTTCCATTTTTCTATCATTCCTTTTTTTTCTAAAAAGAAATTAGACGTTCGAGATTATTGGTGAAGATTAGATTGGATCTTGTGCAGCCACATTGGGATATGAAATCGGAACTCCTAAACCTTAACAAAAAAAAGCTTTATTGACCCAGAGATATTAAAAAGAGCATTAATCCACCAGAAAAAGGGCACTACAATGTTTGTCCATGGGTAAAAGATGTAAAACTAATTGTTTTTGTCTTCAATGTAAGAAAAATATGTACTTAAAGCATATGAATACATTCTGCTTTGAATGTTTTGAAAATGATTAAAATATTATTTTCTACTTTCTAATATCCTTAACATTAATTACTGCAATATGCGTTTTACTTAGGTTTATGAAAAAAATGTAAAATTATCTATTTTAAAATGAAATTTTTGTAGGTTTAGTTTAAACTAATGTGTTAGTCTCATTTGTACGCAATATATATATAGACTTAATATTTTTAATTATAAAATACCAAAAACATTTTGTTCTTAAGAAATATGTATCATAATTGACTTAATTTTTTTTTTTTCATATTTAAATAAATGTGTGAAAAGCTTCGGATGTTCTCTACACCCTGCGAGCAACGACGGTAGCAAAAACAAGTGCGAGTGACCCCGGGTTACAGGTAAAGGATCTACTAATCTTGAAAAAAAGGTAATCTAGAAGGAATAAAGCAATTTCTGTAAACTATATACAAACGATTATGTCTTCTTAACCTTTTATGTGGTTTGAATGCAAAAAAAAAAAAAAAAAAAAACTCCACTCCCCTTCCCCCAAAAAAGTCACATGAAGTCTGCAAATTAAGTGTTAGAATCCAAGTTTCCGAATAGTTCGTAAAATTCCCATAGACTCCTTGGAATGAATGTCTGAATGTATATGATCATGAGACGAGTTTCTTCTCCAAGGCATGAAAGGTAGGTCGACGACCACTTGCTGTCTTTTTTTAATCATTATTTAGATAACTCTTATAACTTAAAATGTTTTCTCGTCTCTTCAGCTTATTTATCGTTCACAAAAAAAAAAATTCTGAACTTCCGTAATTTTGTAGTTCGCAGCAAAAGCGATTCTTCATTTCTTGCCAAAAACTTGCATAATTATTTTTTTCGTGTCAAAAAAACCTTCAGGCAATTTTACATGCATATTCAAATTCAAAAGAAGCTAATTATCAAAACCCTTATTCATGTGTACGTGTTTGCAAAGTTCGATTCCCATCGTAGCCAGTTGCTTTAATACGATAACTTTCTCTCAGTCAATTTTTCACTAACGTAGTTCTTTACGTTATACTTCATAACATAGGAAATATTCGACCTAAACAGAAATTGCCGAAAAATACATAGTGCATTCCATAACAACAATTATTCTAAATTGATAAGGTTAAAAAATAAATAATCTGCTTTTACACATTTTGAAATGTAATAACTAAATTTTCTGACTTTCCCAAATCTACCTAAAACATTATCTAGAAGTTTTGAATGTTATTCAGTCCTTTGAGGGAACTAAAGCGTCATATTAATGAAATTAAGTTTAGTTTCAACTATTATATATATATATATATATATATATATATTTAAGGTATGAATACATAACAACAGTAATATATTCGAAGCCATAATTACATATGATTAAATAAATACCATGCAAGTATACTTAACTAATGCTAAGCAACAGTTTGGTTAATTTAAATGATGTAATTAATGGTGTTAAATGGTGCCACATGACTTAAATATTCAAAAGGTGATTACGAAACTACACAATTCCGTAATTAAACTGAATATTCCACATTTTGTAATAGATTCTAATGTCCGATTCTTTATTTTTTTATTTTTTTTTTTTTTGAAAACAATGACATTTTTGCTACGAAAAAAACACTTTATGGATAAAAATAAGTTATCATCGTATTGAAAATATTTTTAGAGCGCAACTGTTTCTGCCAATATTGTATGGGAAAAACAGTTCGTAATTTTCCGTGTACCGATTTAAATATTTTTTTTTTCGTTATCAAATTGTTTAATAAAATACAAAGTTTCTGGATGTTAAAAATGATTTAATTAATTGGAAATGATACCATTATTTGAAAAATAACATATTATTCTTTTGAAGTTCTGTTCTTTAATTTTGAATGAAATGAGTCAATAATATTTCAATTCAAAAATTTCGAAAAAATATAGTTCAAAAATAATAATGTTTAGTAAGCTTTCCATATTACAACATCGTAATTACTTTAACTATAAAAAATATACATCTATAATTTTATCATTAATTTAGATATAAAATTAAAGCACTTGGAACAAAGTTTAATACAATTTTAGCACATAGTTTCATTTTGTTGCATTTTAATTGAATTTCATAACAATGACAGACTATAGAAATATATTACAAAAAATAAAACTCGTTTCTGTTTTTAAAAAAAATCTATTATATTTTTAGACCTTTTTTAAATCATCAGATTCAACCACAAAGTTTTCCTAAATCGTGCAAAACGCTCTTTTAGAATTTTTCCCGAGCCTTTTTTTTATTATTATTCGTCTTCTATTTATTCTCTCGGAATTCTATCTCATTTATTTTTTCAGTACTTTGCTTATATTTAGAGAAAAACGTACTATATGCATATTTTTCTTTTCCACGATAAGCAAAACTTTTTTTACTAAATAGTTCTTTCCCAAGAGGTACTATTCAAGATAATCGCAGAAAACTTATTCTTCAAAGTAAGTTCAACAGCTTAAGGAAGAATGAAATGGTATTCATAGAAACACCCTTTTCTGCATACTTTTTTCAACTACTCGGAATTCTGGTCCTTTAATCTCAAAAAGCATGAAAAATCCTAACTCGTAAACTTTCTTTTTTCTCCTACTCCGTATCATTTTTATTCAACAAGTAATATATAAAAAAAAATCAGTCAATTCCTATTTAGATTAACAAAGAAAAATTTTATTTTAGCTACTTTTTATTAAATACTTACAGTTAATATAAATATGTATGTACATATAACAGAATCACAGCATTAAGTGGTAGTTAATTTTTATTAATTATCATTAAAGTATCGTATTGTCATCCAAAACAGTCGTGTATATAAAATTTCTGTTCAACTAGTCGCCAAAATGGTCGCTAAGTCGCCAAAAATGATGCCAACGTGGCTGTATTTGTAACTTTTTAAATAGTTAGTTTTAATCAATTAATTTTTATTAATTATAATTAAATTATTGTATTGTCATCCAAAATAATCATGTATATAAAATTTCAGCGGAATTCATTGCTTTAAAATGTATTTTATTAACGATTGAAATATCCACCAAGATAAATAAGTAATTAAATAAATGAATAAACAAATAAATAGAGAGTGTGAGCTAATCGTAGGAATTGAAAAATCATTTGAAATGAAGCATGCATCAAAATATTCACAAATTGAAAAAGTATTTATATCAGCTATTTGTGCTTTCTTTTTTTGGTGTTCCCTTTATTGATAAAGCAATGCATTCTGTTGAAAATGAATTTTGGAATATTAGTTTTAATAATTTTTGTTTCAGAATTTAAAAGAGGAATTTTAGATTGTTCATTCAAATATTTTAAACGAGTCAATGGACTTTTTTTATTAACACAAATAACATTCTTTCAGGTAAAATTATTTATATTTTGTACTGTGTTGTATAATATTTAATAATCCTTTATTTTAATAATATTTGTATAGATTTTCAAAACTATTTGCCCATTGGGAGAGATTTGATTATTTTAATAAGCAATTTTCGAGATAAAAAACGTTCACATATAAAGTAAACACGTCACAAAATACTTCTTGTTTCATAATAATAAAAAACATTTTTTTAAAAAAAATTGATGTTCAAGTTCTTGATGCCTGCGATCAAATATGTATTATACGCTTGAGCAAGATTTACATAAGATATTTTACTTAAAAGTCGTAATTTTATATGCTTGAAACGACGTAATGTATTAATTAGCGTGGAACATACATGATGTGAATCAGAGGTCGGCAAACTTTAAGCTGAGGCTTGCGAAAACAATCTACCCATATGATTCAGCGTGCCACACGGTAGGACATTTCTGAAACAATTCGATTGGCGCGGTAACGCATGCAGAGTTAGAGAATATAGAGGTCTATAACATTGTTACGAATTTTGTGTAAATAGGGTATATAATCTGTATTTGGATGTTTAAAGCATTTATATTACTCTATGTTACGTTTATTTTATGTTAAAATTGTACCACATTCACAAGCAATGCCGCCCCTTACGTTATAATGGCGATTCAATGAGAACTTGGCAAAATATTGGCGGTAGAGACAAGTTGGCATCATTTTTGGCGACCAAGTTGGTGGTCAACTTGGCGTCATTGGCGACCATGTTGGCGAGTTCGGAACCCTCTGGAATCTTCTAGAAAGTAGTAGATCTCTCCACTAGTGTCACGTTCAATGACACGAGCAGTTATATTTCTGGAAGTTTCTGTCGCGTCTATAAGAAAAGATGCTCGCTCGCCGGTACGGCGATGAGTCTTGATTGAACCAGCGAGTAGCGAGGATTGTTTTGACTAGCGATTATCTCGACTGTGCTTGTGTGAATAATCTTTACTTACGTGTATTTTTAAACACTTATTGTGTTTGATTGCTGTTGAAGGTGTGAATACCTTCGGATATTTACTCTGTGAATATTGCTGCTGAATCCTGTATTGAAAGGATTGGATTTTTGATAATAAATTCGTATCGTTCTTTAAGAACTGTTTATTTTCCTTGTGGTTGTTTTGCATAAAATCCCCGAACCCTCAGATCTACGTAATAATATACATATTTGCAGTTTTATGATATATTAATTTTGCTTCATTTAAAGATTCTTAACCCCAAAATAAACAGAATAAAATATAGCCATTTCTTTAACACAAATAAAAAGTAAAATTATACATATATTATGTATTTTTAAACATTATTTATAAACTAAAAAATAGACAACATAAATATAGGTATTTCCCTTCATTATAGCTAAATAAAAAGATAAATGAAAATTTGAATGCGAACCGAGTGTTTGCCTCGCTATGCTTTCATATCATAAAATCAGGGGTATAATTTGTGAATTTTTGTTTGACAGGATTCAGTTGTTGAGCAATTTCTTTCAGTACTCAAAATATGTTTTCATATGAGAAAAGATTTTTTTTAACTTAGATATGAAGAACCAAAAACGGACAGCAGATTGCAAGTAATTTTCTCTCTTCAAACAATTCAACTCTTCAGCAGTGCCATCCAATAATACAAAATAGCAGTCAATTTATATCTAGAGTTATCTCTCTCTCTCTCGTTCCGATATGTTTTTCGAATTCCGTAAATGAGTTCTGAAGATTTTTGTCAAATAAGGTTCATTTGAAATTTATCAACTTCCATCCACTCCAAAATTGACAAATTTGTAGAGTAGGGCAGAGTTCCCCTGAGAATTGCCCCTCGGGTTCCCTGTGACACTCGTGTCATAGGTTGCCAACCCTTGAAGTAAATCATCTGAAAAAGTATAGAAATTATATTCCGTTAAATGAATGTAGTGCAATGTAAGTCATGAAAATATTTTATAGCAGTAACCGCCATGAAATTACTTTTAAATAATTTATTTTATTTTGACATATTTTGGAACCAAATGATTTTCATATAGTTCAGATTTTGCTAATGTATTTTATTCTTTAAGAACTCAAATAAAATAAAATGGAGAGCTATTTGTTTTCTTAATGTTTTATTAAATTATGTTTACCTATATATTCTTATAATTTCGCATAGAGACTTTTATCAATATATTGCTGTTTAAATATAATATTAAATATTTGAAAGGGGAGCACTTAAATGTTAAGTCATTTATTTAATAAAGTTAAGATTTTAAATTTAACTGGGCAATGTTAGAAATTTAAAATTATTCTATATTAATTTGTATTTTATATATTACTGTAATATCATATAAGTTAACTAACAATTTACTTAAATAATAATTATTTGCCTTTATCTTTTATTTTATCTTTACATAGATATTCTGCTTTTTGTTTTAACTATATAAGCTTACTTTATGCTTATTAAACATAAAGTAAGCATATCTTTGCTAACAGTTGACACAAATTGTACGTGTAAATAAAAAAAAATATAAAGAAGGGTTTATTCAGATAATTTTGTAGAGTACTATTTACACTTCATTATTATATGCCCTATTTCTCAAAAAGTTTTAATAAATTGCTCGAAATACCAAAGAATTTTTTTTCTTAAATTTTATTATATGCCTCTGTAAAACTTTCTCAAGTTTGAATAATTACAAAAGGCATTGATCATGTCATGAAAATAAATGTATCATTGATTTATTAAGCAAAGAAAGAAATAGAAACTTTGCATTTAATATAATTATAAAAGCAGTTATATGAACAAATATTAATTTTATTATACTCAGTTTAAAAACTAATGTAAAGAAAATTTCTTTGAAAAGGATTTATTAGGAGAAACAGGGTTGTAAAGTCAATCACAATTATGAACAAATTACTTTATAAATTGCTCCCACCTGTTTCTTCTCCGAGGCCAACAAATTGCAATTTTATGTAAGAAAATCTCCTTATCATAATTAGGTCTTAAGAAATCACGATTAAGACGAAATATTATTTATTTTGTGTTTATAATTAAGATTCATTTTCAAATTAGAACGACGTATTAAAATTCACTTTCAAGAGGCATACTTCTATTTCGTTACGTATTTTTAGTTATAACTATAATAAACCCAGATGTTTGGCATTTTACGCTTAGAATACTATTACATATATTATATTAAGGAAACAGAAGTATCATAAAGAATTTTAATTATTACTAAAAATAATCCAAATAGCGACAGTCAAAAGCTATATATTTTTCTCAGCATTTTCTTATTATTTCTTATAATTCTACCCTTTAAAAGACATCACTTGAGTTGACAAATTTTAAATTCCGCAATCGTTTGAGTTCTGAAGACAAAAATATCGTTTAGAGCGAGGTCGGGAAAGTACGGTGGAATTGGCAAAATTTCAAAACCAAATCACTTTGATTCCTAAATCTTAACTCGATATAACGAGAAGGATAGATTGGTGGAAAAAATACTAACGCCTTTCATGAATATAATGCATGATTTCATAGCCAGAACATTTCACAAAATGTTCAGCAATGAGCAATTAATGTTTACTTACATAGCACTTTGAGGTAACTTTAGGATTATAGGGGATGGACCTTATAATTCTGAGTCACGGTCAAGTGACGAGGAAGATGCCTTATCTGACACCTCCCTCTTCTAATTTCCACATTATACCAACTGGAGAACTTTTTGCCGAGACAGAGTTAACGTTTATTGGCTCCATTGGCTTCTCTACAAAGCGGATCATCAGTAACACCATAATTTAAACACTCAACAAGACAATATAGATCATAAGTTCCGGGCTATGACCACTCGGGTTTTATGGCCAACTCAGAAGTGTGCAGTGATAAGCACCAATGATGGTGATGGTCTTCTGATACACCAGCGTTTCTCAAACTGTGGGGCGCGCCCCCTTGGGGGGCGGGATAACCCTACGAAGGGAGGGGGGGCGAACATATTAAAAGTCGAAAACAAAAGGTAATTTAAAATTGTTTTTTAATTTACTCAATGTATACAAACAAAATACATTCTGATATAATAGAATATAAAATACACATTTACACTGATATAATACACTTACAAATGTATCAGTACTAAACAATGTATATTTTATTATTAATTGAACAATACTAAGTTAAGAACAAGTTTGATAATTATCAGTGACCCCCATGGGGTTATAATAAAACTTATCTGGATTATTTGTACGGTTTTTAACTAATTCCTTAACTGCCGATTTAAAGTTACGCGATTTGCTTCCCAATGTCACCGTTTTCCACGTAGATGAGTGTATTTTGATGTTGTTTTGAGGGGGAGGAGAAAAGGAATAAATAAGCAAAAATCCTCTTAAATAAGTAAATTCACCCCAAACACTGTCAAGGCCCTTTTACTGCATTCCAAATCTCTCGGAATAACTTAATGGATAGCACTGCAAAGAAAAGATCTTACTTCGGAAAATCGTGTATATACATTCAGAAAATTAATGCTTTGGCTGAGCGAGACGTTTATATACGTCGGTGGCACATAAGAGGTAAAAATCGTATTGTTGTTTTAGTATCAAAGTATAGTATTATTGAATTCAATACATTGTTATTGTATAAAGAGAGGGGGCGAGGAAAATGATGATTGAATAGTGGGTCTCATGTATTGAAAGTTTAAGAAGCACTGTGATATGCAGTTAAGATTGTTTATTGGGCAGGAGGGAGTCTTGGAAACAAACAGCAACAGCCTTCCCTGTAGTCTTATTTACCTTAGTCTTATATGGAGGAGATGGTTTGTTGTACTTCTCTGCATTGCCGATCTCGGTGGTCTTAAGATCCTATTGATAGATCCAAGATTTATATGTATTTACCAGGTGACAGAAAACTTTGCCTACTCCAAATCTTCTCAACCAGTTTATTATTTATTTATTATTTTTTTTTACGTCTCAAAACAGTGTCAGTTTCTGGTCTACCATTTCCATAAGCAGCCGTTATTCTATTGTGATACTGTAACCTTTCAAGTGAAGGAACACAATCCCATTGCAACACTTCTCGATCTAAGAGTATGGCGTGAGTGAATATTAACGTCGCACTGTTCAACTACACGAAGGCTTTTGGAGACGAACCGCGTAATTTTGAACATGTGACGAAGACGACACCTAAACTGACCCCCTCCCCCCCTCTCCTAACTACCACACTGTAGCAACGGGAGAACGTTTGAGCTCTCGAAAGTTTTCACGTGCATCCCTCCTCTGCACGGTGGGTCTTCAGTGGTCTGGGCTCGAACTCATGCCAAGCCAGCCACAAGTCCGTTACTTTGAACACTAAGTTACCGCGGCCACACTAAAAGTACGGTTTCCTGCAACCAAACAAAACTGTTATAACTTAAAATATTTCGTATATAAGGCTCAGTTAATATGGAGATTAAAGTTATGCTGATATATTTCAACAAAGATAGCTGTATGATATCCCTTCTAGTATTATTTTTTTCTTAAAATTGAATGAAATATTGCATAAATTAAATAACTAACTTCATTTAACATAGTTTATAACTTAAATAATTCATAGAAGCTTTCGTGGACGTAATTTATAAATTATTTATGCTCTTTGAAAAAGTATTCACGCATCAATTGAAACATTCCTTTCAACATTTTCTATAGAAGCTTGCTTAGAAAAACCCATAGTTCATACTGAAATACGAACTTTTCTCGAACATTTTGTTAAAAACTTATTAATTAAAATTTATAAAAAACGTAAATTGAAATTATTTTGAAAAAGTATTTATGTATTAATTGAAACATTCCTTTCAACATTTTCTATAGAAGCTTGCTTAGAAAAACCCATAATTCATGCTGAAATACGAACTTTTTCTCGAAGATTTTGTTAAAAACTTATTAAATAAAATTAAAAAAAAAAACATAAATTGAAATTATTTTCACATACTAAAATTACCATTTGTAATCAACGTATTCTGAATTGGTAGTGTACAGAATTAAAAAATAGTCTATTGGATTGATTTAAACTTTTTAAGTAGTGTAATCGAGACTATTTACAAAGCATTTTATTTGAAGGAAATATTAATATTACAAAGTTCTTGAATTTAAATGCAGTGACTTTTAAATAATTACTAATGGAATTTTTAAGCGTCATATAATAGAGAAACAAAGTTCGACCAACAAAAATAGAACTTTCTTGAAACTTTTGCAGAACAATTTTCTATCAAATCTGTCTTTTTTTTTTTCTCTAGATATGGAACTTTTGCTCAGATATTTACGAGAATTTCACATTAAGCTGCTTGCGAAAACACCAAAAAAACATTTTCTATTTTTCTTTTTAAATTCTTTAAAAATAAAAGTAAAACACTTTTGAACTTCTTGTAAAAGGTACTACACTTCTTACATCAGAACTAATTCTTTCTAAAGAAGTTTAGAGGAAACTTACTAACAGTGCAAAAATAATTTTATATAAAAATCAACTCTTTTATAGATTTCCGTTTTTCAGTCGATCAAAAACTTTAAAAAAAATATTCTGGGAACTTTCTCACCAGAACTTCGAAATCATGAAGTTATTTTTTAAATCTAAAACTCCACCAACATGATCCAGGATTATCCTAAAAAATTAGATATTTGGTTCAATATATTACGATGTTAGAAATATATTGATTTTAAATTGTTTCTGCACAGCACTGCTTTACACATATATTTAAATAAATTTTAACATTATTGTTTCTGTATTGCATAAAATACAAAATCTAAAAATAAGATGAGGACTAACTGCAAATGTTTTTTCTCAAATAGACTGCGAAACATGCATGAAAATGCATTGTCAAATTGTAATGTTTCTAGTAAAATGTATTATGTAAATAAACAATGAAAATAAGTGTGTCAAATTTTAAGATTAATAAAATATAAAAGTCGGAATGACAAGATGTCAAAAACAGAAAGCAGAAAAGTGACGAAAAAAAGGTTCAGATCAATTCAATAAAAGATAGCATTTAAAAAATTGATATAATTGTTTTTGAAGTGTACCAAAACTTTTGATTGATGTTATTTTAACAATGCGCACAGTATTGTTTGTTTTAAATTGGCTGCGTTTTCACAGATAAGCCATTTGTAAACACGGCAAGTCCCTAATAGTAGCAGCCATTTTATTGGTGGCGTCCGCAATAAAATTGTGTCATTTCAATTTTTATTTCATTCAAACACTTGAAGGATGCTTAATATTGTCATAATTTAATTTTCCCCAGAATACCAAAGATAAATTCATACCCATGGAGTATTTTACATGCCATGTAATCAAATGACACGTGTGCCTACGATTTTCGCATCCAGAAAATCTATCGAACCTTGAGATTACGAGGCGGGAAAGCTACCTTAGAACCATCGAGCCGGCTATTTTTGAAAAATCATGTTACCTTATCTTTCTTAATCTGATGTAATGTTTATTAGCGTCTCATTATAGTTGTGGTGTGATGGTGAGAGTCGTAACGATTTAAACTTCATTTAAAAGGTGAAGATGTGTTTTGAAATATGAAACGTATTCGCTACTTACTAGTTTTAAATCTGTCAAAGCAATCTTTATACGAGATAGGATTCCCCGCGACTAGGTCTATAACTCAAAAAGTATTACTAATTAAATTGTTGAAGCACATCCCCCTTAATAAGACCTCCAAAATAAGACCCTTGGGCTAATAGTGTCATCGCGGGGTCTCAGGGGTATTAAATTTTCTAGAGGTCTGAAAATATAAACAATTTTCAAAGAGGTATAATTATTTTAAATTTAAATTAAATGATTCGAATTTTGTACAAATTATTTATAAAAGAATGGGGCTTCAGAAAAGTACAAAATGTTTAAAATATAATTATAATTTTAAAAATCATAAGCATATGAAAATTCTATGATAAATATTAAGTATTTTTTGCGTTGCGCACGCTATTTTCTAAAATAGTAGCTTTAATTACTAGCTATAAGTTGAATAATAAAGTTAAATGTATTCTCATTACACTGTAGCTATTTTTATATATATAGAATAATAACTTACATATTTTAATAAATAAAAAAAATACATTTTTTAAAAATATTTAAAAAATTGCAATGTTTTACGAATATTTTGAAATACAAAAGATATATAATACTAAAATCAGGTACGGCTTAAAGAGTATGATGCATTTTATAATTCTATAAATTTTTATACATTAGATGCTACTATTTTAGAAAATAGCGTGCGCAACACAAAAAATACTTAATATTTATCATAGAATTTTATATGCTTATGATTTTTAAAATTATGATTATATTTTAAATATTTTATACTTTTCTGAAGCCCCATTCTTTTATAAATAATATGTAAAAGATTCGAATCATTTAATTTAAATTTAAAAGAATTATAACTGTTTGAAAATTGTTTATATTTTCAGACCTCTAGAAAAATTTAACACCCCTGAGACCCCTTTTAAACATTTCTGGAAACTTTTTTTAGCCCTCCCTTTAATTCATCCTGCGATGCACTTTGAACTCCATCTGATGATTGAAATCCACGACCCTGTAAGCGATGTACCAGTTCACGAAATAAGCTGCAGTCGCAAGGGGCGAGACCAGGGAAGTATGGAGGATGTGGCAAAACAGTTGTTTTCGTTTTCGCTGGAAAGTCATTGACGAAGATAGATCGGTTTGCAGGAGTGTTTTCATCCAAAAGCACCCACGACTAATCAGACCACAATTTTGGTCACTTCCCTCGTATTGACTCACGCAAACGAAACACATTTTCTGCATATTCAATATTTACAGTGTGTCCTTCGGGGGTAAATTTAAAATCACCAATGCCCTGAATATCGATTAACACCTCTAAATGACCTTCATTTTTTAGTGTTCTTGGCGGAATTTCAGCTTGTGTGAGTATCGCGGTGATTTCCACATTACCGTTGCTCTTTTGGATTGTGGGTCGTACAAAAAAAAAACCGTTTCTCATTTTAGTAACAATTCTGCCAAGTAGGAAAGGATCTTTGTCAATAACCAAGATCATGCATCTCTCCATTTCCATTTGAATTCCCTTTTGGTCTTCGTTTAACATGCGGGTATTGATGCCTTGACACACCCTATGCTTATTAAGATCCTTAATCAGTATCCGTTGACATGTAGTCTCGGATATCTTAACCGATTCAGCCATGTGCGCTACTTTTTGAAGCATGTTCTTACGTACCACTGCAGAAACCTTTTCCATGTTTTCAGCGGTACGGTAAGTCTACGGATGTCCAGAGCAATCGTCGTCTTTTTCACTTTCCCTGCCATCTCTGAAACTTATCTGCCTCTCAAAAGATAGCATTCCCGATAATGTGTTCCTGACATACACATGCATCAATATTTTGTAAGTCTCTGTAGCACTCTTTCCCAAGAGAACACAAAATTTTATATCCATTCTCAGTTCAACAAACGATATTTCGTCAATTGCCGTTACTAAATGCATCCGCCTACAAAATACCACACTCTGGTGAACCAAAGACCCCATGATTTGGGACAAACCACTATTCGGTAAGAGGAATGATGCAGTTACACAGAAACCTTATCATAGGCGCTCTACTGCAAAACTTTTTCTAGTTCTTTTTCTAGTTCAAAAGTTTTTCAGTCCGAGAACTTTTAAACCCTGCCTCGCATATATTATTATTTCTAATACTGTTCCCAAGTATCCTTATTTCGCACATATATTCAAAATTAAAATACAATAATACAACACGCTTAGAACATGCAGTACAATAACACTGTACAAAGAATTACGTGAAAAGAAAAAGAAGAAACAATAATAAAAGTTATATAAAAAGACGTTAAAACAAGTTAATGTCTAATATCTGCTTAAAAAATCCCTAGCATTCTAGTATCTAGAGAAAACACTGCTCTAAAAGAGCTCTGAGGAGACGAGAAGATGTCCAGTGTTCATCAACACATCATTTGAACAAAGGGAAGTAAGAAGGCAGGATAATCAAGATGATGTGAAGATTAGCATATAAATAGTTATGCATTAGACAAAACACAAGTACAGCGCTATTTCTGAAGTAGTCTGGGAGATCATAGATGTCACTTCCCAAGTGTTTATTTCTTGGTCTTTCTTTTATTTGTAACAGCGGCTGGGCCTTGAAGGTTATATTAATTTTTCAATTCCTATTATTAGCTCACACTCTCTATTTATTTATTTATTTATCTTCGTGGAATTTTCAATCGCTAATAAAATACATTTTAAAGCGCTCAATTAAGCTAAAATTTTATATACATGATTATTTTGGATGACAATACATTAATTTAATTGTAATTAATAAAAATTAGTTGATTAAAACTAATTATTTAAAGAATTACAAATACAGCCACGTTGGCATCATTTTTGGCGACTTGTGTCAAAACTTGAAAAGGTGTTTTTTTTTCTCACGTTTTAAAGCATTCATTTAAACTGAAATTTTATATACACGATTGTTTTGGATGACAATATAATACTTTAATGATAATTAATAAAAATTAATTACCACTTAATGTTGTGATTCTGTCATATGTATGTACATATTTATATCAATTGTAACTATTTAATAAAAAGTAGCTAATATTAAACTTTTCTTTGTTGATCTAAGTAGGAATTGAGACTCTTTTTTTAATATTAGTTGTTGTCGATACAGGCATATAACCAACCTGGCCATTTGAGACTTGATATGACGCACTTTTTTGGTCATATCATCAACCTTTTCATTACCAGGAATAGCATATTGGGTAGAAAAACCCTGTAAAACGATTACTTTTTGCGTTTCTTGCTACTCTCATTATAGCTATGCATTGCATTAGAGATAAGGAAAAAGGAGCTTCGCGGCTTTTAGCAATTACCAGTATTTCTTCTTGAGAGTGAGAGTATGACTAACTGTACAAAAAGGAAAGGACAAACTTTAGATGTGTTAAAGAAATTTTAATATCCTCAACTTACTCATCAAACATCGTCTTATCAGTTAGTCCTTTGAAAATGCTGACAGAAAGCTCCAACTCCTGCATTCTTATTTGCATCAAAATTTGAACCATTAGAATATATATGCTATCAAGTGCCAATAGTAAAGTAATTATAGATTGTTTCCGTATCAGTGCTGAACAACGCTGCAGTGCAATCCTTAATCTTTGAAAAACATGGTTTAAAAATGATCCATGTAATAAATACATCGATTATACCATTCTCGAAGAAAATAGATACACAAGATACGATTTAAATGAAAAAAAAAAGTAGCGATAGGAATTTTCTGAAAAAAAAATGTGTTTTTTATTCGATGAAAATTTTCTATCTCGTTCTACTTTTAAGGTATCCGACTACGTTCGGAAACGTGATTTTGCAAAAGCGTGTAAATGGATAAAATTAATAATATTTAGTGTCACTTAGATTAGAAAATGTATGTAAAATTTTTTTAAGAATAGTATTACAATAAAAAAATTATTTAAGTACTATGTTTTGATAAAAAATGAACATAGAATGACTCATTTTCAAAAATCCGATAATTATTTCAATTGGTTGTAACTCTGAAAATAATGTGAACTTTTCAAAAATTATAGTTGAGCCTTTGTACAGAGGTCTGAGCTATATACAGGCAAAATATTGTTATAATAGAAGCATTTTTCACAAAAGGAGAACATTTTGAAAAAGGTTTATTCTAAGTTAATTTTTTGCTAAAATATTGCATTTAAATATTTTTTTTTGTCAAAATGTCCTTAAAACAATTTTAAACATTTATTAATCTAAGTGACACTAAATATCACGAAAATTATCCATATGTGCGCTTTTTTAAAATCCCGGTTACGAACGTTGTCGGATACCTTAAAAGTAAAACTTTCTGCTTCAGATTACTTCTGGAATAAAAATATATTTTCTACTCAATATAGAATCAAAAACATGTCATAAATCACCGTCTTTTTGCTTTTTGATTGAAATTCTGTTAATAAAAAACAAGCTTGCAACGGAATCTAACTCTTATATAAAAAAAACCGTTAGTTTTTCTTCCATAATTTTTAGTCGTCATTTCTTGACAAATTCTCAGAATGACGAGGTGTGTCGCAAATGGCCCTTAAACGCTTCAAATGCTAAGTCAATAAAAAAATTAATCTAAATATTCGAGTGTGCTTCTTACCAATTCTCTGCATGGATGCTTTTTGTCATCAAGAATAACTATGAATGACTAACACTTTAATAACGATATTTTCCAAAAATATAAAACTTACTTTGCTTTCTTGGGATGTTAAAAAATAACTCAGTGTTACAAAGACAAAAATACAAGAGCAGTGGTAGCTGAAAATGTATTTTTTGGTGCTGATTTTAGAAATAATAATGAAAAATTTCCATCACCTCACGTGTTTTGAAAAGTTTAGTTTTGTTTGGATTTTTATGCACATTTACCAAAAGGTTTTTACAGCGTTGAATTTGTTTCCTTCGGGGCTGACCTCCATTCAACCTTGGTGAAACGTACAGAATATCACTCTATGACATCTTTTGCCTTCCTTCTCTTTCTGTCACAATATTTCTCTACCAATAGCGACTCGCGAATCATTAACTTAGATCCTTATCGTGGCTTGACAGCAAAAGAACTGTCACTCGTCTGCAGTGATTCTGAACATAAGAAGCTAAAATTTTGCACTTGTTCTCAATTTTTCTTTCATGTGTGATTTATTATAGTGTATGCGTTGCGTAAGGGGGGACCTTCACCCTCAGAAACACTTTCAAGAGCTGTGTTTTTTTCTGTGCTTTTCGTGAAACATGGCTTTGAGTTCAAGACTTCGGCGAAAATTTGCCTGATGACATTTGTTACATATGCGATGAATAAAGTTTATTTAAAAATATCGTCAGAAGCATTATAGGTCATGTAAAACATTTTTACCTTGATTTTGGCATAAAACTCGAAAACCAAGACAATTCATGAGCTCATCATAAAATCTGTGTAAGGAGCCTCAACGATCTACGCTTCTGGCCTAAAGGAAAGAAGACTGCTGTACAATTTTGAGTTTCTATGATACATAGGGAGCCGAAATACCACTCTGATGATTGCTACTTTTTTTCCTGTCTAATCCATTGGTATCACCACAAAAATCAAACACTTATATCTTGTCCTGATAATATTCCAGTGCCTTTGCCTCCAACTGAGTTGCAAAAACTTTCCACACATATCCGAAGTCAAGTTGACCGAGAGAATCTGTGTTGATCCAGATATTCGCAAAATTATGAAGTATAAGAATTTGAGACTTAAATGACATCAAAGAAAAAAGAAGCATAAGTTTTTTTTTTCAAAGGTGTCGTCAGAAAACTTCTTGTCATTTGCAAGGATCCTGCATGTAAAAAAATTACCATGAATAAGCTGGAGAAATTTCAGGTGTTATGTTGCTCCATGAGTGTGAAAATACATTTGTTTTACTCACAAGTGCACTTTCCTGCCAAAACATTTAGGGTTATTCAATGAAAAAAGGGGGAAAGGTCCCATCAAGGTATCAAAGATATGAAATGCAAATATCAAGGAAGAATGGACAAGAACATCTTAGACGACTATTGTTGAATGTTAAACGAGATAGGCCCCTGAGATTAAATATAAAAGTAAAACGCCAAAAAGCAGTTTCAAAGGAAAAAAAGAATGTACCCAAGGAGAATTTTTGTTTTGCTTTCTTCACCATTTTAAAATATGCTTCAAACGTACACAAGTATCATTTTTTCTCCTCTTCGGCAATCGTCTATTTTATGTAAATACCTTAATAAAAACAAATTAAAATCGTGTGTTGGTGTGTGATATTCTTTTATAAATTACACCATAATTGGTTGTAAAAAGTATAATTCTTAAAAGAATTTCTTTTTTTCTCTCCCGATCAAAAACAGGCTGCGAGGTCTAGAAACAATGGATTTCAGCTAATTGCTAAGAAATTAATTTGCCTCATTAAGAACCATTATTTACATAGATTTAACTGAATGAAAACCAATGTTGCCAAATTGCCCAGACTAAATTATTCAACAGAATTCCTTTTCAAATAGGGTTTTAGCAAAAAATATTGACATTGATTTTATAAAAATTCCTGACGTGGTGGGAAAAAATGGAAGGAAGTCATTTTCGAAATCAGCACAATAAATAATACAAAAATCACTGAAAACATCTTTTGTACTTTTCCAAATCTTTGATTTTGTACCGATGTGTAATTAATGCAATTTAAACGCTTGCAGCTTAGGTAATAATGTTTAGTTTTTATAATATTATTGAGTAGTTATCATTGAACATTTATGTTACCTTAACAATTTTATTGCCTAAAGTTTTTTTCTGGGAGTAACTAATTCAACTCTTTTAATTCATAATTAAATATTATTTCAAAAGAAACTAAAAATGTTCGAACACGAATGTCAAACACATTGAAATAATGGACGATCTTTCTTCTTTAAAAAAAAGTAAAGTAAATATTTAAATCGTTTTTTGTTTTGTTTTTGATTCTTCATGTAAACGTATCTTTTTTTGCGTCTACTTCAGTGTTTTTATGTATTCCATAAATCTATGCTCCGATTCAAAAATTTATACATACATATACATATGCTCCTTTCATATCATTTTTCCTTCATCATTTTTTTAAGAAATATTATTATTTACAATTCAAATTTTGGAAAATCCTTTTAAAGAAAAAAATGTAGCTTCTCTTGGACCATGGTGTTTTTAGATTTAATATTGTGTATTGATTTTAAAACTGAAAACAAAAAAAAAAAAAACATCTCGCTCATATGAATTTCGAAATTGAAATCGACACTTACATTAATACTTGTATACTTACCATGTAGACTGATAGAAACCATCAATCAAAAGTATTCTCGAAATGTTTTTGAATAATGCATGTCCTAATCATTTAGGAGAGTCCATTAGGAGTGATAAAATAATTATTTACCTTTAGCTTTTCAATTTATACTTGCCTGCCACACTTTCCTTGCAATAGACCAAAGCGCAAAACAATATAAATTAGAGATATTAATTGATGTTAATATAAAATCTAGTTTACATACTATGACAGTATATGTAGTATTCAGTGTTATTTTAACTTTAATATTTTTCAAATATTTATAAATATTGAAATTACAATTTTCTAAAGTGAAGACCAGTTTTCTCACTATTGTCAAAGTAGAACAATAAAATCCACCACTAAAACTGAAATTTATATATTTCCCCAAAATCAGTTCAACAAAAATCACTAATTACCACATTCATATTTTTATGTGCACATTTTTGTTGCACCTAAGTTTACGTAACTAATAAATAATCATAACAAATAACAAAAAATTTACTTAGCAATTATTTATAGACTAATTTCTTGTTATATAATTTTATTCCTAATACTAAGAAACTGATCGACATTAATTTCACTCTTTAAAACTACATAAGTACTATGAGTGATGAATCTCATCGTTTGGAATCATGAGCAAATGACGTGTGAGTGAGTGAATATTAACGTCGCACTGTTCAGCTACAGGAGGGCTTTTGACGACGGACCATGTAAATTTGAACCATGGTCAAATGACATGGGTGGCATGAGCAAACGACGAAGACTACAACCCAGTTGTCTAGCCCTTCTCTACAAACTTCCACAATACACCAATGGGAAGATTTTGAGTCTCGAGAAATAGAACATCCATTAGCTTCTCTAAACTGCAGAGCTTTAACGGGAACAGGTCTCGAACCCATGACAAGAAAGAAAAAATTTTCAACCAAGATTTCGTGTCCATGACCTTTTGGCTAGCAGTGCCCCATTAATTCCAACAGATAATCCTAGGGTTCCTACAAGTAATATTTCTCGTATGGCATTTTATTATTATTATTATTTTTTTTGTTGCAATTTATCTTAAACGGTTCATATGTATCTAGTAATTTTACTTAACAGAGTATTTATTTTTAGAGGAAAAGCTTTTAATACGCAATATTTTTGATAAAATAAATTATTTGTTGAATTCATGATTTCTTCTACTTGTTTACTAGATAAATATAAAACTCGTATTTACTGATCAAGTCTACTAATATTATTCAAAACAAAAAAGAATTACACATATCGATATATAACTTTCCCAAGTATACAGTACCCTATATTAATCCCTGTTTTGTTCTAAATTTTAGATAAAATATTACTAAAATTTAATTTTATCGTTACAATGTTAATTTTGCAGAATGCCTCATATTACAATATCTTTTAACTATTTTGTGAAATCAATACATCACTATTTTTGACTTCCTTTATAACCATTTATACCTTCGAAGCATAAACAATTCAAAATTATTAAAGACTGAATACAGTAGCTAAGGAATTGGGTAAAAAAAAGAGCATTACTTCGTGGTGAAAAACGAGAAATATGTGGAACTCAGGTAATATCCCATTTTTTATGTTATACATACTTATTATTTCTCATTAAATATTTTGTTTTCCTATTTCAGTCGTCAATTAAATAACTGGAGAATTCTTATGTGATGTTTTCCTGCAATTGAATATTCTTTTTCATCCCTCCGAATATACAATAATTTATATTCATGTTTTCTGCATGAATTGGTAATTTAAGGTATCCGACAACGTTCTGAAACGTCATTTGGCAAAAGCTTACAAACGAATAATATTTTTTTTTAATATTCAGTGTCACTTAGATAGAAATACACGTATAAAATTGTATTAAGAATATTATCACAATAAAAAAAATTATTTAAATGTGATAACTCGGCAAAAAAATGAACATAGAATTATTTATTTTCAATACATTCTCCTTTTGTGAAAACTGCTTCTAAAAAATATTATTTTGTCTATATATATATCTCAGACCACTGTGCAGAGTCTGAACTAGGATTTTTGAAATATGTAACTAAGAAGTGGATTTTTATCCATATTTTAATACATCAAAATGGAAACATTTTAGGAGAACAAAACCGATTATTTTTTTTTCAATTGGTAGTAACTCTGAAAGTGTACATTTTTCAAAATTCCTAGTTCCAAGCACTCTGGAGAAGCCTTAACAATCAAAAGGTGAAATATTGTTATTATACAAGCATTTTTCATAAAAAGGGAATGTTTTGAAAATAAATAGTTATATGCTCATGTTTTGCCAAAATATTGCATTTAAATAATTTTTTGTTGTAATAATATTCTTAAAATAATTTTATACGTGGAATATTAATCTAAGTGACTCTAAATATTTTTAAAAATATTCGTTGGTAGGCATTTGAAAAATCACGTTTCCGAACTTAGGGATGATCCCTAAGTTCGGAAAATCCTTTTTACTTAGCTTTATTTATTTTTGGTAATCTTTGTATGTGCTCAAAATTTATCTGTAAAAGTAGTTCACAGCTTTAAATTCCCAAAAGTTATTGATTCAACATTTGCTACTAAATAAACATGATTTCTTTACGCTCTTTAATTTCGTTCAGAACGTTCCACTACTTTGAAATATTTAGTGTCGCTAACTCTAAATCTGTTTTCCTCTCATCGACTCTCAAAATAAAATAAAAAAACAGGAAAAAATGGCGAAGAACTTTTCTAAAAAAAAAAAAACCCAATTAACTGCTTATTTACAAAACAACTGAAGAGTATGCTAGGTTTACTCTTAAAAAAGTTATTTTTCGCTAGGGAAAATTGCACCTTGAGCGAAAAAAGTACCAACACTAATCTTTTAAGATAATCCTAAAAGGAACTGGAAAGTTTTCTTCAAAGAAAAATTCTTCTTTAAAGCTTTAAATTTAGGGCAGAAAAGTTTCACGGAATTTTTGAGCATATATTCCCTTAAATTTGTTAAATTGTATAGCTTTGAATCAGTAAATTATAGATTTGAAAAAAAGGCGAAATTGCATCAATATATTGCTCAAATATCATGAAAAAGGAGTCCAGTGTTAAATTGCTAACGTAGAGCACATAGTTTTTTTATTCAAGTTTGTTCATAGAGATAAACGACTTTATTACATTAATTACCCTAAATAAATTGAAAATGACCAAGTAAAAAAACCACACTACTATTTTTAACAGGAAATACACACACACACACACACATCTAGCTTTATAACAAATAGATCTTTCATAACTTGTTGCAAGTTTAAGTCTGTACTCGGTTAATGTCAAAGAATAGGACTCGAATTTGGAACATTTTTTTCAGATATAAGAGAAATGAAAAATTAATATGATATTCTGGCTTCACTATCCTTTAGAGAGCAGCATTTTTTATCATACTTCCCATTTTTAACCGAGTTGATTCATATTTTCTGGTATAAAATGTGTTTCGCATTTTTTATCCTATGCCGTAATGTTAAATGGGCTTTGCCTTCACGTATTAAAACAATAAAGAAAGTATTCACGGAATATTTTGAAATTTTTAAAAACACTATATTGTTAACAGAGGCACGAGTTATAATATTGCAAATTTCCATGGAAATTGGGTCATTTTTCTGTCTGATAATGTGCTTCGCGCGCGTTTAGTTACAACTCTCGTACTTTTACCGAAAACAGTCTTAACCTTCAAAATAAATTTTGATGTTTAACAAGTTCAGTTAACGAAAAAACAAATATTTTCAGTTATTTCAAATTGTTTTTCCATAAATTGTACAGACAATGTTCCTTTTTCTCTCCCAAATATTTCAGGTATGCAGATTAAGTTTTTTTTATTATTCGAAACTATATTCTATAAATATTAAAATTTCTTTCGAACAGGGAAAGAGGGATGCTTTTTCTTTCAATATATATATTTTTTTTATCTAATGGGCTACGCTTTAGTGTTTTACCATTGCAGATCTAATATATTCTATAGGAGCTGGTAACTCCTGGTAAGTATTTCTTTTTAGTATGGCACCACACAAATAGTTGGCATGCCAATCGCTGGAAGTAATTTTATAACACCCCGTTTCCTTTCTTTTGGGAGGTTTGTGAGTTCTTATGATGCGAAACTGTACTTGGAATTTAATTTTTCTTAGAGCACTCAAGCCAAAAAATACTCAAATATTCTCTTACATGGTGCATAATCATACGGCATGGACGCTGCTAATTTTTTGTATCGTGAAATCCTCAGACTTGGGCCAGAATCGAATCCGAACATTTCGGAGAACAAGAACAGCTACAAACCAATGCCACTAAGCTGGCTCTTTTAATATGAGTATCTTTAATTTTATTGTTGCTGAAAAGTTTGAAATTAATTATATCAAAATACTTACACTCCATTGAGAGAAAATGTTCAATTTATATATTTTAAATTGTAGTTTTTTTGTTTATCAAAACTAACTGGTACATTTCCTTTATATTAGAAACGGCTGCAGCTTAACATTTACAGGACGGGCATTCAATATTTCTGTACACCGTGTCTAAAAAAGTATGTACCTTTTTTCTTTATTTTTGTCTAGGTACCCATTGTGTAGAGAGTGATGAAAATTTGTCTGAACGCTGCTAGATACTCCAAGTTTAAGAAATATCCTCCTTTCCTGGGCGCACAAATTTATCAACATGGCGTCCAACAAAGCACAAGAGGCATTTTCTACTATGGAATATGCAAAAGCAATGTCTATTTTCACAGTTCAACGCAACTTTCGGTGACAGTTTGAGGTCGATCAACCGGACAAAAACTCAATTAATTGTTGGCATAATCAACTCATGAAGATAGGTTGCCTATGCAAAAGTAAAAGGACCGGGTGACCGCGTTCGGACAATCTTTTTCAGACACAGCGTATATACAGTCTATTAAAGGATTGCCTCGCTCAAAATGACAACCAAAGATATCATTCCTCCCTCCCTTAAGATCGTGCATTCTATAAAAATCCATGGATAGCAAACCTTTGAATAAGGGTTGAGGGGGATCAAATTTTCTCTTCCTCTTCTACTTTCTAAAATGCAAAGATAGCCATTATTTAATAGTTGAATAGTTGAATAGTTACCTTACTGTTGTTGTAAGATAACATAGACGATATATAGAGAGGGAGACAGGTTAGAAAATAAAATTCATAATGATACGGATTTTGTACTCACATTTTATTCTTATATTGGCAACCAATTCCTCGTTGTTTTTCTTTTTTTTAATTTTAAATTAAAATTTAATTAATTTAATTTTTAATTTTTTTCCCCACATAGTCGCCCATCCGGTATGGTGGTGAGTGACGCTGACTGCGATTCCGTAGGGTCTGGGTTCGTCTGCCGGGTAAGACATGGGTGTTTGTGTTGTAATCCTTCTCTTCTTTGTGATGTGTGCTTCACGCTTACTTCTATGTAAGCCCCCATGTGATACTTTGTGATGCACGGGGTTATAAATGTTCTCAATAAAAAAAAATCCGCATGCCATTAAGTCTTTTTTTTTTCATTCGAAAGAAATCCATATTTTATATTTTGTTCAAGACAATTTATGTCAATTTTCATATCAGTTCAGTTCAGTTGAGAAAAATGTGCATATTTGACGCATTTTCTTTTGCTTTTAACCCTTTCACGACGGTTGCATCGTATATGTCCATTCTCAAGCACCCTTATCGGGCGGTAGGCGTTCTATGCGCTTCTTCGTGCAGACGATACTCCTGTAGAATAAGAAAAAAAACCGCGATTCACCATTGCATCATCCAGCTGCAGGTGACATTTGGAATGAATGCATATATGACACACCCATCTCTAAAATATTTTCCTTTGATATATACATCGTCGCGAAAAGATTAATCACATATCTTAAGCTTCAATAACTGCTCTGGACATTTGTGCTGTAAGTGAAGAGGGTACCATAGCTGAAAGAATTGCTCGTGATTGGTATACCCAAGTTCAAGAAAGGAAATAAATTTTAACCTCAAAAGACACACCTCATTCTGACCATACAGTTGAGTACATTGAAGTGCAACTAAACTAAATTTTAAAAGAAAATTCATATCCAATGACAAGAGAATTAGCAGAGTGAATGAAATGCTCCCATACTGCTGCTGAAAAGCATCTGAACTTGACGGGAAAGATTGGAAAACTGTGTAGCTTGCTTTCAGTAACATTAAATATCAACGAGCCTTGTTCGTAACCACTAAACTTAAAGACTCGGGCAACTGTAGAATTTTTTTTAAAATTCTATTTGTGAAGTTTCATTCAATACAGGTAGAGAATTGACAGTTTGGTTGGATGAATTTTTCCAAGTTACACGCACACAATTCGTTTTCTATTAGTGATTTCTATCAACGTAGAGGTGGAATATCCTGTTAAACGTCAAGAAAAATTGCAGATATAGCGAGGGGATATTAATTATAGATTATTAATTGTTAATTAATTTTAGAGATAAATTTTTTTTTAAAAATGTACAAGTGTTTTAGTAAAAGCAGATGCCATAACTTTACATAAGATGACTATTTTTGAAATGCGTTATACTCGAAATGTGTTTTTCGGAAAGCTCAAACGAGGACAGCGATTGCTCAAAACGTTTTTAAAATAATTTGCTAAAATTTTGTGTGTATAATTTGTATAACAGTAGAAGTGTTTCAATTTTCAGATTTATCACAATCACTGCTTAATTATAAAATTTACAGTCCTCTATGTGAATATAATCACTGTTTTTTTTTAAGCAATTTCATATAGTAGCTAAGATATAGTGCTCTAGTTTTTGTAAAAATTGAAATATCTCTTATTTCGAAGGTCATTTCAAAAATAAAAAACAAAGTAATACATCAAAATTGAAAAATTGAGAATTTGTTCATTTACTACTTGTACAGAGCGGGCCCGTTTGTGTCATTTTTGTCAATTTTTACCTATTTTTTACCATTTTAGTAGTAATAATTTATTTTTCTCTTCTTAATTTTAGCATTCTTTTCTTCTTAAAATGTACTAAATAAATCTAAAAGCCACAGAAAAAGTGTCTATAACTCGCAAACTGTCGCAAGTAGTCGGATACCTTAAAATATTTTATTAAGTACATCCTAATCTTTAATTACTTTAAATTAATTGCAACTCCTGTTTAGTTTCTTTTACCACTTTCAAATAATATTGAAAAAAAATAGACATAAATCATACTTTTAAATATCAATTTGAAAAGATTGAAAATTTAAAGTGATAAAAAGTTAATAATAGTTGTAAAGTGCACCCGTTCTTGGACATTCACTATATATATATATATATATATATAATTGGAACTATTACAGACCTTATAGTGAATAATTCAGTGAAAACTGTGTTGAATGAAAAACATACAAACATTACTATTTACACACATCAGTAGTCTGTAAACATTGAAATATTCTGGACTTAACAATATTTCTTTGCAAGGAATATCATTTGATATACGGGTATTAATTCAAAATACAATGCATTCTATAATCTACTTAATATTTAAAGATTTAAGTTTTCGGAATTTTAATTCTAGCTATTATGTAACAAAAGGTTATTTTAAAGTTTAACAATAATTTTTTTGTTTAAATAAGAAACATTAACGAAAAATAAAACACCAAAATGATTTTTTGATCCTCTGTATTTGCTAAAACTTTCAATGAAACGAGTGAACAAAGGTTTACAAAACTTATGCGCATACCTATAATCTTTTCAGGTAATATTCAACACGACAACAGTCAATACCATTCGCTCCAAACCACCAATCACTGTACAGCTGTTGCTCTTCAGCTGCTGATTTATCCGATACTGATCAACGTTCAGGAGGTAACTCCAAAAAAGATCAAAGATTCCAAATGTAAGACCGTGATGTTGACAGTATTGTATTTGAGTGTACAAAAGAGTTTACAAAATATCTAAAAATTACATTTTTGTCTTTTTCCTTTAACAGTAAATCCTTTGAAATACATCTTAATATATTAATCTAAAATTTAAAACAGTAACTTAAAAGTTAACTTTCCAAATAAATTAGTTTTATAAATTTTTTTCAAGTGTTCTGAACCCCTATATAACATGTTCGGAAACTTTAAAATCAGAGTGAAGCAAACAAAAATTCATGCCGGAAAAAATACAATGGTTAGCATTGTAAGTTTCTCATATATAAAACTGGAAAATAAAGTTTTAAACTTTCCATTAAATTAAAGTTGAATTTCTTAATATCTTTGGTTGAAAAAGAAGGGTTTTTCTTTAGTAGAAGATTAAAACATTTAACGGTAATACGCGAAATGTGTTTTACATCTAAATGAATAATCTCAATGTTAATTTTATATTATATATATATATATTCTGTCCATTAAAAATGCAAAAAAGGAGCTTTTAACAAACGGTAAAAAATACCAGTTAAAACATTTAAAACAGTTTTTTTTTCGGAATATATCAATAATTTCCAAAATAGGTTTTATTCTTATACACTGGTCTTAAATTTCTCAAGTAATTTTAAACATGTCATTAAGCACTATTACAGGATATTTTGATATTTATCAGATGAAAGGTAAGTTTATCTCATGACACAACATTTCGCTAGTTAATTTTTTTTAAAAAATGTGTGCTCCTTTTAGCAATTTAATGATCTGTTATGAACGCATCACCTGTCCATGCTCTCTTTCAACACTATTCTTAAATATACTATGTCATTACGTTTGGTCGAATGTTTCTCAAATGACATACTGTTGGAAAGGTCGGAGACTGTTAATTATTACACATAGTTTCTTTTATAATCTACACTATTAAAATTCGTAGGTAAACAAACGTATGTACGTCTATCTTCTCAGAAACCGTACACTGCAAGAACTCGCCAAAGATACCAAAAGATCGGGAATGATCCGAGAAATCCGTTTTTACCAACTGTATTCTGATATTCCAATTAGTTAAAAAGACATTAATTAAAAACCTTATATCGCATAATTAGCGTTATTTTTTTCCCACCAGAGGCAAAGTTCAAATTCTCCAACCTCTTTTTTTTTTTTAGAAATTTTTAAAACGTGATCTAATTTTTTCTATGAGATCCAGACAAAAAACATTTACATAATCGGAAAGATCATTTATTTCGCCAATTTATTTTACAAAAAAATGATATTTTCTATTTTTTACGATTTTTTTTAAATGAATCAAAATTGATACGTTTTTATGATTATGATTTCTAAATCGTTCCGTTTGAATTTTGTTTCGCGTTAATGAAATGATATTCTACACTAAAAAAGTTCATGCTTTTTATCTTTTAGGATCAGCTATTTAAAAAATTAAATGTCAAAAACATTTTTTACGATTTTCAAAAAATACTAAACATTTTATTTAAATACTTAATAACTTCGTTATTTAAAAAGATAATCTCACGAAACTTTTTTCCGTGTGTAGAATGATATTTTCTCTAATATTTACAAAGATTGAAAAAATTACTTAAAAATTACGATTTTTTTAAAAAATGTTTTTCGTTTAATACCGTTTGTACGAGATTCCATTAAAACAATATTTTCCTTCAATTTTTTATTTTAAAATTACCGTTGTTTGTAATCGATGTGTGAAATTTGGAAACTTCAACTTAAGAGGACACAGTACGATTCAAGTGACCAAAATCGGTCAAAAAATCAAATTAAATTTGTAATATACTTTTCTATAACCTCAAAAAATTTGAAAGCTCTTAAAATAAAAAACGCAGAATTATGATAGCTTTCACGTTCGTTTTTATTCACATCTCTATGGCAAATCAAAACTTTAAACTGACTTATGTCAGAAAGATAAAATAACTAGTTTGTCTTTTCATTTAAAATGCTAAGGCTTTTTTTCTATTGCGCCTAATGCTTTGAATTTTTTTTTTTTTACCTATTGATAATAGTACATGTAATAAAAGTTGGTATGCGTTTTTGAATCAAAGCAGTATTTATTTTTTTAAAAATAATTGCTCAGAATTTATACATTTTTTAAGGAATTTTCAATAAACATTCATAAAAAGAATTATTGTATGAATACCAATCATGCTAACGCAAAACCCATACCAACTTTTATTATACATAGTTTGAGGTACTTGTAAATCAAATTTCATGCATGTACGTAAATTTTTGTAGGAGGAGTAGCATTTTAAAATCACTTCACAAATTTTAAGTTTTTTCCTTAAAAAATTACATGGCTGGCTTTTTATGAAATTTTGAACACAAAATCTACTTAATAAAGTATACATACATAGGAGGCAACAAAAAAAATTTTTAAAAATCCTTAAATTAAAAATTTTTGCTTAAATCGTACCATGTCCCCTTAACTACTCAAAAAATGAAAACTTTAAAAAAATATTCTTAAGATTTTTAATGCTTTGTGCATGCGCGTTAGGAATTGCGGAACTCCAATCTTCGCGTTAGCGACGTTGCAGTTTAGAACTAAGTCGGGTGGAAGGAGGGGGTTGTTTTCAGGGTCGTAAGACTATGGGAATTTCCCCCCGTGTTACTCTCGCTCCTCGCCTGAGTTATTTATAGAATCATTTCATTCATTACGGATAATTGTTTTAAAGCGCAGGCTTTTATTTTTTATAACAACTGATACTTTTTTACATTCTTAAAGAATTATTTATAGAAGATCAGTGGAATGAAAAACCGTATAAATAAAAGAAAACTGAAATATATTTTTTATACATAGTATTATTTTTTGCAATGATTTTATAAAGTGAATGCAAATAAATTTCCAGGCTCTTTACCCTTTTATTCAAATATATTTTTAATCTAACATTCAAAAACAACGCAATAAAGAAATTAATAGTTTTTGCAATAAACAACGGGGAGAATTTTTGTATAACATTGGAATAAAAAACCTTAAAATTTCGGTTTTTACAAAACAACGAAACTTTGCATATAAATAAATTTATTTAAAAAAGCTTTATTGACTATTAAATCATATTTTAGAAAATTACTTTGTATTTGTGTTAATTAAAAAGTACATCGTCTATTAGTTTGGATCAAAACACATTTTAGAGACATTTTTAAGCTAACTATATGTAACGATTGATTAATTCATCAAAATCTCTCTCTCTCTGAAATCTCTATTTATTATTTTAGATTCTTAGAAACTAACTATTATTAAAAAATGATGAAAGTTTTTTGTGTTTTACTCATAGCATCAGAATCGTTTTCTTTTTATTGCTTCACATTAATAATTTTTTAACTCTAACGCAATATTGTTTTTTTAAGTCGTACATCGGAATTTGAAGCTATATCTTATCTGTGAGGGGGAGGGGAAGATATAACAATAATTTTACACTTAAAAAAAACCCGTGTTATGCCGGGCTATAGAGACGGGAAAGAAGGCTGTTTTAAATCAAAAATAAGTAGAATGGAACAAATTTCGAGAAAAGGAAATTTTTGACATAAATTTAGAAATCACCCACATTGTGCGTGTACAAACACACACACAGAAATGCTGTTGCCGTGAGGGAAAGAGAAAGCCCATGCAACGCTGGGTCATGCAGCTAGTTTAGTGTAATTCCTAAACTAAAATTTATCACTTTTATTTCTATACACTATAAAATACTTAAATAAAATTAACGTTTGCATTAAATTTAATATATTATGCATTAATTAAAATTTTAAGTATTTGTCATCTAAATGAGAGAGAATGTTTCAAATGTATCTATATCACGAAAGGAAATGATTCATATTTTTTATTGAAAAACTTATAATACACATGTCATACGGAGCTCACGGAAATAAGAATAAAACACATTGCCTTTTTAGGGGGATACACGGCCCTCAAAACGATGAAAATATCATTTTTTTTTTATTTTACTCATTTTAATTGTGCGATTTTTATTAATAGGTGAAGGAAATTTCGTTGTTTTCTCTCTACTTACATTATTTAATAAATTATGGAACTTTCTTTTAACAGTATGTCGAAGAGAAAACCGAACCGAGAACACGTCAGACATCAGAATTTAGCTCTTTAATTAAACTTAATAAACATTTTGAAGCTTTTTCACAATCAATCGCATATTTTTAATGATAGGCCCTTTTATATTTAGTATAAAATTTCCAAACTTTTTCATGTTGTTTTGTATAATATGTTTGATAATTCTGCACATGGAACAATAATTTAGGTGAATAGTTATATATATTTTTTAAAAGAATCATCAAAGTTATATATAGCTGCTTTTTACTGACTTTATAATGTCCGACAAGAAAAAAATAGTAAAAATCAAAGTATCAATCATAATAATATCACGCATAGAATTGTGAGGAACACTTCTAAGAATATTAGAAAAACAATGTAAAACATGTAGTAAAGAGTAAAAATAGTAAAAAAAATGTAAAGTTGAAATATTTTTGAAAACGTTTAATTTTAAATAATTGTTTATTTAAAAAGGGCATTGTTCTTCTGAAATGTTTAATTCATGTGTGTTCTAAGAAGGTATATGTGTAAACATTTTAATTTAAATATATAATTTTTAAAAATGTACAGTACCGTGTATCTTTAATTTAAATGATTGAATATTAACGTCGCACTGTTCAATTACACGAGGGCTTTTGGCGACGGACCACGTAATTCTGAACCACGGTCAAGTGACGTGGACGACACCTGAGCTGGTACCCCCTCTCCTAACTACCACACCACACCAACAAGAGGACGCTTCAGTTCTCGACAGATTTAACGTGCATCGCTGCCCTACACGGCGGGTCTTTAGTGGTACTGGGCTCAAACTCGTGACAAGGCAAGCCACGATCCGATACCTATACCACTCGGCTACCGCGGCCACAATTTAAATAATTAGACACACTTCTTAAGACAGTTTTCCGAAGAAGGGTTAAAAATTATGGAAATATTTTGTAACACTTTATAATACCTCTCAAATTTTCTTCTAGAAAATATTATGAGAAGATATAATATTTAAATAATCACAACAAAAACAAATCACTATAATACATTTGAACAGATAAATATTTACAATTTTATAAAAAAAAAGCCATTTCTTTGAAAGAGTCATAAAATAATCTAAAAACTCTCACCTTTCATTGTGAGATTATTTTTCTTGCTCAGAAAAATTCGATGACAAAAAGAATCGAATTCATGCAAAATGCATACGAATCACTAACTGAAGCATGAAGCGAAATTTTTACGATCTTCTTACCTTATGAGAAATACAGAAAAAAAAAAAGAAAACAGAAAAGTATCCTCTTCCATGAGGGAATAGGAAACGAATGCCTATGTAAATAAAAAAATACACTTCAAATATTTCTAGCTGTCTAAACTTTTTCAAGGTATAATATTTCGAGTGCAGCTCAGAAAGGACACTAAAACTCATCCTCTTCTGCAAGACAAATAGAAGAATATTGTACACGGACAGTAAAATAATAGCGACGCCCCCAAATTTTTTATTTCAGCATATCGACTTCATTAAATTCTATACTAAAAGACGAAACTGAGTGATTTTTACTTGAGTTCTTCAAATATCATTAATGTATTTGCACTGTAAAATAAATCTAAAACTCACTTGCTCATTGTTTGCTTATTCAATTCCTACTATTAGTTACCTATCTCCCTATATATATATATCTCTTCAATCGTTAATAAAATACTTTTTATTCATCCACTGAAGTTCAAATACATTTTTCTTTAAATTTGCAGTGAATGAGACTTGATGTTAATATATTTTTTTTCAAAAATATTAATTCATTAATTAAATTTTATATTTTAATTTTAAATTTATGCTGCGTTGCTTCTTAAGAAGTTAGAACTAGCGCTAACAGATGGCGCCTGTAAGTTTTTTTTCTTGGCTTTAAGTGAGTGAGTGAATATTAACGTCAAATTGTTCAGCAACACGAAAGCTTTAGGCGACGGACCACGTAATTTTGAACCATGGCTAAGTGACGTGGACGACACCTGAGCTGTCAACCACCTCTCCTAACTACCACACCACACCAGGGGGGGGACGTTTCAGCTTTCGACAGATTTAACGTGCATCACTGCCCTTCACGGCGGGTCTTTAGTGGTACTGGGATCGAACTTCTGGCATGCCTAGCATGATGTATCATTCATCACAAATTGATTATGAACTCAATTTTTTCTTATATCCATCTATCCATAAAAGGATAAGTTAATTATAACACGAATACTCTTAATCTATTTCTATAAAACGGTCAAATGATTCGGTTGTGGAGCTGTTATTTTTTTTCAGAGTATATATATAATTAATTATTAAAAAAAAACTGGCAGCACATACAAATTCTGCGATACAGTTGTTCAGAATTACTGTCTTAAGCAAACAACGAAACTAAAAGAAAATTTCCCCTGCAGCTAATTATCGAGTACTTTTTACTCCCATCATGGCTAGTTTCGAGTTACGAAAGGGATTATCGCACACCACCATCAGGTAAACGTGTTTCGCTGCTCTTGAAGGACTTTCAAAACTTTATTTAAAAATTATGCTTCTTCCAGAAATTACTTAAATTGTTATGCATCTTCCTTCGTATTAAGAGAAGTTTGATACATATCCACAGACATCGCCGGCAGTCTGTAGTTCAAATGGTGGGTGTATTTGACGTATGTGCAGTAGCTGCGAATATCACTGATGGTTTTCATGAAGGAAAGGTTTTAGTTAGAATGTTTTAGATAATCTACAATGGAAATTTTTAAACAACAGTTCTAAGCTGGTATACATTGCATCTAATATATAATCTCTGAATCACTTCAAGAAAAGTAGCTTCTTTTAGACATCTTAAATCGTCTATCTGCAAGACCAAGTTATTTTCATCATGAATCTTAGACAATTCAATTGAAAAGGAAATGCCGTTTAAAAGCTTTTAATGCTGTCATTGGCAGCTTTATTTGTGAAAGAAGGAGTTACAACTGCATCAATATCTTTCAACTTATTTCTAATTGGGCTTTGGCTTGGTGTTCTACCATTGCAGATCTAGTACATTCACCGGGAGCTGATATCTCTTTTTAGTGAGGCACCCCATATAGGCGGATACCAATCACCGCAACTAATTTTAATCCTTCCCAGAAGGAGGCACCTGAGCGTTCAACTTATGTTTGAATATTTCATTCAAACTAGAAGAGATATTACTTTAAGAATCTTATGAGTTAAAAGTTATTTTAATGTCATTTATTGTTACAACATTTTTTCGATGTGATTATTAGGCAGAGTTGACTGCCCCCAAATTTATGATTTCTATCATCAGAGATTCAACAAATATTTTCAAACATCTGAAAAACACTATTGATGCATCGCAAGTACATTGGGACTTCATAAATACATCCAAAAGTGCAAGCCCTGCCTTTTTTTTGAGAGAAGAATTCATTTGTTAGAAAGGCGTTGCTACGAACATATTCAAGAAAATGTTGTGAATTTGAATTAATAAAATGTGTATGTGAATTTAAAAATCAATTATTGTCTTTTGTTAATTAATTCTACCTTTCATAATAAACCATCTAACACACACTTACTCGCTATCAAATTCATAAAAATAGTAGAAGAAAAATGTACACAAATTGAAAAGTTGGAGACACAATCATGAAGTAATTCCTTATTCATTTTTCATAAATAGTACAGCTTGCTGAATTTCTTCTTTTTAATGTTGACCCATATCTGCAAAAAGATACAGATATATGGGTGTATCATTTATCTTTAAAATAAAATCCGACAGTCCATGGGTTAAGAAATTCAAAAGATGGCGAAGGGAAAATCACATTTGGTCTTGTACATATTCTTTACTTAAGTCTAAACGAGAATCATTTCTGTGTGTCTTAATACGAAAAGAAAACATCCACCAAAAGTCTATGTGGAGCTATTTTTTTTAAAAAAACGTGAACAGAGAAATGATGACGAAATACGAAATGGAAGTTATTTACTCATTTCCAAAATAAAGGATTTGCTATCGGTTTCAAATCCGTTGGAATTGTACGATAAGTAAAAAATAACGAAGTAACCAAAAACAAAACCTTTATATCAGATGTTCTCTTTCAGGTCAATACATATATTCCATTCCAATTCAGAAGAAGAATTCCGGGAAAGAATGAGAAAATGAAAATTTTGTAAAGGAATTATTTAAATAAAGCTTTACTACGTGTGTGAGAAGTTTCTGCAAAACTGGTTTCCGTGAAGAATGCACGAAGAATTGCAATTGAATCAAAATTTTAAAACAATAAAATAAGTTATATTCCTTTTATTTCAGAGACATTAAAAGAACGACGTGTAGTTATTTTATCGAACATAAGCAGACACATACGAAATTAAAATGTATGCGGTTTTCCTCCGCTTTCTGCAAATCTATTACATCTCTTCTGTACCTTGTCAAAAAAGAAGTACCGATGGCAGCACAAAACTGTAAGATATATGTATTAGTTACGAATTCTTATTAACATAGCCAAAGTTAATGATTACAAAAATTAACACATAGAACTACATGTTTTTGAAAATTTGATAAACAAAAGCAAAAGGCTTGAACTTATTTCTCTACAAATGTTGAGAAAGGCAGCTGTAATGGCCCGTAGACTCTGAATGGATATCTCTGAATCAGCATGGCTGGTAGGTTTTTCGTGGACTGGTGTTTCTAGTATTAATGCAAAATAGATAAATGATGGTGAAACCAGCAGTCGACGCCAAGCTGTTGGACTTCCATGCATCCTCAAAGACAAAAAATGTCGCAAACTGTCCCGCTTAGTAAAAAAATAATTCGGTGCTTGTCAGTGGTTAAGCTGAATTTCCAATACGATGTAGGTTCAAGCTCAAATATTTCGGAACACACTTCTCAGCGGACACTGTTGGATAAGTGAATGCACAGCAAATGCCCAAGCCTCTGTCGACCACACCTAAAGTGAACGCGAGAGACCCGAGACTGAGTCATAGAAAATGGAACAGAGCCTGGTCGGAGAGTTCATGATTTCTCATTCATTACGTCAATTATCATTCCAGGGGCTGCCGTCTTCATGGTGAACGCTAGAACTGTGTTAAAACCGTTTGAGGATCAAAAACATGAATTATAATAAATATCCTATACTCAGAAACTGGCAGATCTGTATCTGATAGAGTACATTTGGGTTTTCATAGAAAGGGAGCTCAGATATCAAACATCTTCCTGTTGGAACATCTTGACTTTATGTAATCATTTCTTAGACCAGTGCTTCTCAAAGTTTCAATATTTTCGATCGAATATTCAATCATAATATTCATCACCCCTTACTATACAATTACAACGTACTGAATTTAATCATACTATAATTTGACTCTAAATCTACAATGCGACTTTAACATCTTAAGTTACAATGGAGTTTATAAACGTCTCGCTCAGCCAAAGCATTAATTGTCACGGGCGAAGATAAACGTTTTTCCGAAGAACGCACTTTTCTGTGCACTGATATCCATAAAATTATTCCGAAGGCTTTGAAATGCAATAAAAAGGTCTTGACAGTGTTTGCGAAGGATTTACTTATTCCAGAGGATTTGGTTATCCCCCCCGTAATACATCACATACGCGTGCCTACGGTGAAAACGGGGGCATTGGGGAGCAAATCGTGTAACTTTTAATCGGCAGTTAAATATAAACCATAAAAATGATCAAGATAAGTGTTGATTTTGGTATAAAATTTTATATAAGACAAGCCCAAGGGTTCATTGGTAATTAATAATGCTGTTCTTAACTTAGTATTGTTAAACTAATTATAAAATACATTGTGAAGTCTGATACATATATAAGTGTTATTATATCAGTGTAAATGTGTATTTTGTTTGTTTACTTTCAGTAAATTAATCATTCTTTTAAATAATCTTTTGTTTTCGACTTTTTTATATGCTCGCGTCCCCTTCGTAGAGTTATCACGCCCCCCTCAGGGGTCGTATCCCACAGTTTGAGAAACGCTGACTTAGATTGTGTTATTCATGTCAAAACGAGTTGCAGTGTGTTACTGAGTAGGTGTTCATAATGTTTTGGTTCTGCGGTGTGTATAATAACTATAATAAATAAGTGTAAAATCACTGTCGTAAGTAATCATTGAATCGCTTTCAATTTACGATAAAGTACTATTTATCTATATAATTTTATCTGCATAAAAATCTACGTAAAAAAGTATTTCAATCTAATTAGCGCTATTTTCAGATTTATACTTCTTAATGCTGTTTTCGGTAAAAGTACGAGAGCTCTAACTAAACGCGAAACACATTTTCAGACAGAAAAAAAATGACCCAATTTCCATGGAAATTTGCAATAGAATAACTCGTACCTCTGTTAACAATATAGTGTTTTTAAAAATATCAAAATAATCCGTGAATATTTTTTTTTTTGTGTTAATACGTGAAAGCAAAACCCATTTAACATTAAGGTATAGAACAAAAAGTGTGAAACACATTTTATACCTGAAAAAAAATGAATCAACTCGGTTAAAAATAGAAAATAGGATACGAAATGCTGCTCTCTAAAGGATAGTGAAGCCAGAATATCATATTAATTTTTCATTTCTTTTATATCTGAAAAAATGTTCCAAATTTGGGTCCTATTCTTTAACATTAACCGAAAACAGCCTTAAGGAAAACTTATTTTATGTAGAAAATGAATTTATTTATTTTTTTGAGAAACTTGTTACTAATTTAATGTTTTAAAAGATGTGTCAAAGCTTTTCAAAATTTTAATAACTTAAGTCAAAATTTTCTCAACTTAACTATTCACTCTTAACATGATTTTGTTTTTATATAAAGTTGTATATTTAGAATATTTATTTCTGTGTTCGAGTACTTTAGAAACGGATGCACATAAATCACCGAAATTTTCCCATACTTTCAGATAAATTTTAAGCTTTCAGATAATTTTCCCAAAGTAGAAACGAAATGTATTAGAAGTATTTCAGCTACTGAAATGGAGGTGGATTACAAAAAAAAATCCAATTGAAGGTAATAACAGCTTTTACGTCTATCCTATATATATTTCTTTAAAAAAAAATTATCTGCACTTACATTACATCTTCGAATTCGAGAGAAATACTTTTAAAAGCTTCGGATATAAAATGCAAACATTACATGCAAAGAAAAAGTTAGCAGAAAGGAAAATGTGTGTATAAAAGTTTTCTAAATAACATGTTCCACATTGCATTTATTTTTCAAGGCAAATTCAAAAATATATATTACAGACATATGTTTTATTTATATATAGTTCAATGAAGGAAAGATAGCATTTGCATAAAAAATAAATAATGTTACAAACAAAATTTAATATTAGACATAGTAGGATTTTGAGTAGACTTGACTCATCTGAACCCAAGTTATCCAAGTAACCTACCTGGAGTATGATGGAGAAGTTGAAAAGCAAGTTACGTGAGTAGATTTGGTTCAGTTACAACGGAATTTCATGGTGTTGATAGTGCGTTTCTAAGTTTTTTATAAGATGGAAAACTATTCATATTATTGGAATAAACTTTCAATCTGCTCTTGCCTCAATTTTCTATCCCACATGGAATCTCCTGTAAACGAAGTTTAAGCAGATCATAATGCTATTTAATCAAAGCGCTACGTTTGCATAAAGCTTTGTATTAAGTTATTTTCTCTTATAGCATCAGTTCTTCCTTTACTGTATAAATGCACGTGATCTGCTTATTCAAGAGGTTGAGGGATTATTATTGTCACTATTTCTTAAGATGTTAGTCTTATTGTATATTGGATTAATATGTTTAGGTTTAGAAATTAAACTGTTTGTTTTAATGTTAATAAATTTAATGTTTAAAGTTTTTCAGACTTTGATTTCATGGTTCTTGAATCTCACTGCTTAAATGATCGCGGATTATTTCCATTATAAATTGCATCACATATATTATTTATATTTTAACTGAGTGGCAAAATGATAGCGCTATCGTTTTTATCCGAAAGCATGGCTACATCCTAAAAAAAGGTATGAATTGTCTTCCTCAGCAATCAGTAGTGCCTATTTTTAATGGAAATAAATTAGATGTAATCAATCACAATAGAGGAACATTGGAGAAAAATTGATCATGACAAATTTGTTTGCAGACATATATAAGGCAATTAGTAACTACTAATTGCCTCATATATTAATGCCCTCACTACTAAAGTTGCAAAAAGACTTCATATGTTTAATGTTAGACTCAGTTAAAGCATTTCAGAAAGAAATCTCTCCAGCGATAATTGCATGGCAGGGGAATACTTGGTTCCATGTCCCAGATGCATCTTAGATTAACAATCATTCGAAACAAAATTAGCCACTCAAAATGGGTAAGAAAAGCACCATGATTATACAGTATTGGGTAATGGAAGGGAAAAATATAGACTGATGAATCCATATTTTTTTATCCAGTGTGCTTAGATAATCATAAGGCAACGTTATATTAAAATTTCTGTGTGCGTTTGGAACCATGGTCATGGAAAAGCGTGTAAATGAATATATATATTATTTAATATGTATTGTCGGTTAGAATTAGAAAACATATCTATAAATTGTTAAAATAATATTACTACAATAAACATTTTGGTAAAATAAGAATGAAGAAATGATTCTCTTACGGAAAATGCTTCTATAAGAATAATATTTTGCCTAAATATAGTTAAGAATTCTTTCAGAGCCTGATCTAAGATTTTAAAAATATATAATAATAAGTGGACTTACTCATCTTTTAAAATATCAGGATATATATATAACATGTTTAAAGTCAGAAGCAATCTTAATTTTAAAAAAGGTCTTTATTCAGCGAGTTATCTGCATGATCTGTCGCTGAGAGATAAATGACGCCAAAGTGAAATCTAAGTGTTTTTATCACTTAATCCCATATGTGAAGTACCTTCTTAATTATGGGTTATACTTGAAAATTAATGCTTACATATGAACTATAAAAAGTAATAATGTGGGATCATAATTATTTTGAGGTTGTGTCATCTGTTTCGGAGAAATAATTGGGTAATTAATTTAATACTTGAAGATGTAATTGAAAATAAAAGTTAAGTGTTACATAGGGAATTTAATTTTAAATCTAAGTATCATTTCATATATTATATATATATATATATATGAAATGATAATTAGATTTAAAATTATATATATATATATAAATTCCTTATATAACATTTAACTTTTATTTTCAATAGTTAGATGGATGTTTTTCTCTAGTTTGTAGAGAATAAAACTATATATATATATATAAATATAAATTTCACTTTTATTTTATATATTACTATATATATATACACACCTGTTATTATTGCGATTGATAGTAACTCTGAAAATATTATAAATTTTTCGAATATCCTATTTCAGGCTCAGTAGAGAATCAAGGTTTGTTATTAATATATTATTTAAGAAACTTTTTGCATAAAAAAGAGAATATTTTGGAAGAATGTCATTTTCTTTTCTTTTCTAAAAATGTGTATTCAAATAATTTTTTATTGTGATCATATTCTTAAAAGAAGTTTTTATGCATATTCTAACTCAAGTGACACTAAATAACAAAATATTTTATCCATTTATATGTTGTTTTTTTAATCACGGTTCCGAACGTAGTAATTTTAAAATCCTCAAAGTAATAGATCATAATAAACATAAACTTTTAACTATAGGAAGTCTTATTTCAATTTCAAAAACTATATTAAGCTGCTTTGCTTTGATTTTTGTACCATTATGCGAACAAGTAATAGAAAATAATTCATGCGCTTGTTATATTGAAACTTAATTTTTAAAATATATCCATGCATCATAAATTAAAGGAATAAATTTTTTAAAATAAAAAGTAAACGTAAACAGATTATCTATTATTCTTCCCTCTCGGCTAAGACTCAACTCCATTGTGCGCTACTCTCGGTAGCATTATTCATGTCTGTAGAATTATTTTATCGACAAATTTTTTACATGAACTTAGCAGCAATTTATTTAAAGGCAAATATATTGACCAGAAAATTGTGCGTTAGTTATTGTTTAATGATTTGGAAATAGTTTTATATATTTACTCTTTTGTTATTTCTATAAAATGTCAACCCCTCCATCGCTTTAGTGGGACACAGAAAGTTTTTTCGAGAGGTAAAAACAAGCAATATATTTCATATGTAATGATATGATCATAAAGAGTTCCTCCAAAATAATTTATTTGACCTAAAATTGCTTACATTCTTTTGTAGTAACGGACAAATATTTTTGAAATTTTGTTAACATTCCCACGGAATAATAACCATATTTAGAAAATGAAAACATATACTCTGTGTTTTTCACATTACTTTTTACTATGCATTTTGTTCCCCACGTATGTATATAAAAATACAGATTAAAATTAATACATTTGTAACATATAGTATAGGAGATATTCAGATATTCTTCCAAACATTTACTGAAAACCATGAGACTAAATGTTACTTAAAGTATATAAATCCTAAGACTAGAAACACACACAATTTGTTTCTGTACATGAAAACTAATTTATATATTTGATTTTTATCAAAAAATAAAGAAATATTTTCTTTACAAATTGACACATATTTAAAAGAGAACTTTTAACAACTTTATTTAACTCATATTTACATCTCTAGATCAGTACTTCTCAATCTTTCAGTATTTGTGACCCAATATTCAATCATAATTTTCATCAACCCTCCTCCATACAAATGACAATGCATTGAATTCAATAATACTATGCATTGATGCTAAAGTTGCAATACAAGTTAAACCTATTAAGTGCCACTGGCGTAGATATACGTCTTTCTCAAGAGGCGAGTTAAATGCTCCGGATGTATATATACGTTTTTCGGAAGTACTTTTTTTTCTGTGCACTGCTATCCAAAAATTATTCCGAATGCTTTGGAATGCAATAAAAAGGCATTGGCAGTGTTTGTGAAGGATTTCCTTATATATATATTTATATATATGTTATTCCTTTTCTCCCTTCCCCCCTTCCCAATACACACACATAAGAGCGCCTACAAGGAAAACAGAGGCATTGGAGATTAAATCGCGTTACTTTTGATAGGCAGTTAAGAGATTATTTATAAACCATACAAATTATTAGGATAATTATTAATTTTTTTATATAATTTTATGTGACAAGCTCATTGAGTCACTGGTAATTATCAAACTTTTTCTTAACTTAGTATTGTTAAATTAACTATAAAATACATGTGCAGTAGTGATACATTTATAAGTGTATTATATCAGTGCAAATGTTAATTTTAATTTCTATTATGTCAGAGTGTATTTTTTGTTTGCTTGCTTTCAGTAAATTAATAATTTTTTTAAATCTTTTGTCTTCGACTTTTCAATATGCTCGTGCTCCCTCCCCCCTGGCAGAACTATCCCGCCCCCTATGGTGCACGCCCCACAGTTTGGGAAACGCTGCTCTAGATATGTTTATAACTATTCGGCTGAAATGGACTAAAAATTGCTTAAGAACGTTAGAAGTAAATGACACGTTTTAAATTAAGGAATCTTATAATATGACAGAGAAATGAAAGCAATTTTTTCTCCAAATACTGAGGAAAATATAGATATTTTGAAAACAAATTTTAGCTGAATATATTATATATATATATATATATATTAAAAATTGGACTTGTCACATAAAGAAATTTGTAATCGGATAATTGCTATTTATAAAAAAATTGGGTTTTTGCATTTTTGCATTCCTAAGATTAAGTTTCCATGTATGTTTTTAACACCTAAATTCCATTAAAGTCCCGTTAAATTTAGAACTGTGAGAAATGGTTTAAAAACATATACCACTACTGCCGGCAAATTGCTTCATAATATTATACAAAACGTCATTAATAAGCAATATAATAAAGCTATAATTAAAAATAGTAGATATTAAAGATTTTTTTAAAAATTAAAATATTTATTCGGCTCATAGCTAATCTCTTTTCAAATCCATTGATATCAATGATATTATTAAAGTAATTTTAGAAAAAAACAGTAATTATAATCTTAATATTAATTTTAACAAATTTAGAAGTCTCATAGATTTAGTTTTAAAAGAAAATTACATTAATTTTAATGGTTCATTATATAAACAAACTAAAGGTCTCCCTAGCAATAACTTGGCTAACTTATATTTACACTTTTATGAATATAATTATATTATTAATAATGATTATTACATTTTTAGATATATTGATGATTTAATTGTTTTTGGTAAAAATAATAATTTTAACCCCAATATTAATTTTTATCTGGATTACTTAAACTTAGTTAAAACTAATTATAATCCAATTAAAACCAATTACTTAGATATATCCTTGTATCTTAAGGATTATGAATTACAAAGTAATATATATTCATGATAAAAGAGATCCTTTTAATTTTAACATTCTTAAAGTGTCATATTGGAATTCAAATTTATCTATCTATCTATATAGAAATAATATTTTTAACTATATTTATCGTAATAATGTACTAGCTAGCGATAAATCTAATACATATTTAAATTTTAATAACTTTATTAAACAATGTATTGAGCATGGAGATATCCTGCTAACTTTCTTTACAATTATATTTCTAATAGTTCTCAGTGAAATGACAATATGTATTAATATTAGCATTTTAATTAATTACACAGTTATTCAATAGATGACGCTACATGTTTAATAAATTAATAATATATTTTATTAAATATTCTTGTGTATGCCTTGTAATCCCCCTTATTTTCTGTAAAATTTTATATTATTTCTGTACATATATATATACTTCCTATCATAATTTACTAACTTTACTTTTATGCGGTACTGCTATTACTCTTGCTGTATTTGGCGAGAAACATAACATGTTGCTATACTCACGAAGTAAGATTTACAATGTACTTTATTGCATCGACTTTAAATATATACTAGTATATATTAGCAGGCGATAATTTTATCGTTATATTTTAATGGTACTGTGTATTTTATTTGTAATTTTTAAATTTCTACTAATATTATTCTTCCCCTTTCCTTTAGATAAGTAAAATCGGCAACTTACAGGGGAACGTTGTGGTTAGCCCTAAAACTTGTTTAAAACTGCAATCTTAGTTCCTAAGGCCAGGAGTTTGTCATTGCACTACTGAGGCTAATATTTCCTATTATCTTGACTAGTTATACTTAAGTCTAATAGCTATTTGCATATATTTATGGATTATATATATATATATATATATATATATATATATATATATATATATATATATATCAATTAAGAGAGGCTAATGCACGTCAAATTTGTTGAAATTCACTGCCCTGGTTTTGGCGTTGTCTGGATACTTGGAATGGTGTGTCAGGTGAGATGCCGTCTTCGTATCTTTACTGAAATTCAATATAACGAGGTTGTCACTAATGGCCCTATTTTTGTAAAGTGAACAAAAATTGAATCAAGTAATCTTAGACTAAATTTTAAATTTGAAAAAGTGTATTACTGTTATGTATTACCATTTTGAATTGTCGAGTACTATAATATTAATAATTATGTACAAAATATGCATATATACATTTAACCATTATTAATCCGAAAATACATCATAACATTTACACTTAAAAAACGCAGTTAAGATATATTAGATTCTGAGAAATGTTTTTATTCAGATGGATAGATATCATGAAATTTATGTATTGATTTGAATTATTTCTGGTGCAATTATTTACCATTTTGCTTTGTATTATTTCAAAATTCAATTTTTTTTTTTCTCTACAGAAATTTTAACAATTTATTTGGTCTCCTTTATATTGTGTTTGTTTAATCCCCACCCCCTTAGTTTCCAATTAACTCTGAGATTAACACGATTTTATTGCATTTACATAAACTACGATTAGCTTTGTGATCATATTAAGTCATAAAATGATAATAAAAGTTTCACATTTGTAACATCGATCTTTCAAAGTATAATTTTATAAGCCCAATGTAAATGCTCTCTTTTGTTTGTCTTTTTATGTAAATACAATATAATTTTTAACTTGAAACGCATTTTTAAACGTCTTTATTCTTAAATATATTTTATTCACCACGGTACAGTTGCAAATCATCACTACTTATACCAACCATTTTTTTGTTTTTAAAGAAAAGTAAGTTTCCTTATCCAAAGTGTGTGTGTTACCTTTATAATAAAAAAAATTCCCTCTCTTCCTCATTATTTCAGAAGACATTTCTTTACCAGTCCTTTTCGAGATTAGTGTGAGAACAGAGTCCAGTAATTGAGAAAATACCTTCACCCGAGAAACAAGAATTACAGAAAAAAAAGTTACGTTGCAACCAAAGAGAAATGTGGAACATCGCTTTTCATTACCTCTGTTACCGTTAGGGTTCCAAATTGACCATCGAGTGTCAATGGATAGTCAGACAACGTTTAAGTAGCCATTGCAGCTTAAAGGAAATATATTTTTATCCATTAAGGATTTACTTTCATACAAATTAAAAGCATCTTATGTTATATTTTCATTTACAAATTGAATCATATCCGACTAACTTAAAACAGCGTATTTTTACAAAAATTAAAAATATGTGCAATGTGTGTGGTTTGATTTCGGAAATCCATCATAAAGTTTATCAAAATAATAAGTTTCTTATATTCCGTCTACTAGTGCGAAAGCTGCAACTTTTGTAGTACGCGTGAATGTCTTTTCCAGCTTGTAGTTATCGACTTAACGCAACATTTTTCATTATTAAAATTTATTACGGAGCCATGATTACGGTAGAATTTAATTACCTGAACGTGTGTTTGTGTATGTGGTGTGTGTGTATTTTATATACTATTATAATTGTTTTTAGCATTTTTTCAGAAAAAATATTTGCTTTCTTCAAATTCAAAAATATTTATGGTAAAGTTTCTTAACCTTTGTTAAAATTGGAATTTAGTCACATGAGGAAAACTAGAAATCTTACTGGTATTACACGGAAATAAACTGTCGATGGTAGAATAACACCCATCTTCAAATCAATTCAGGACTTTTTTACTACCAGCTAAAAACGAGTGAAAAATTTATATATATATATATATAAAATTAAAGTAACAAATCTTATTATATATATATATATACGTATACACCCGCTAAGAAGCTTACTTATTATGTGCACTCCTTCAATACAGTAGTGGCTTTTGCCGATAATACTTATCGAAATGATTCTTCATGGCGTGAATTTGTAGCGGTATCTAAATAAGCCAGTAACTAGTCTAGTGGATATGTTACTAGGCTACGAACCCAAAGGTCGCGGGTTCTAACCACTACAAATGCTTTGAGTATTTGTGGTAGATAGTATGAGAAATTTGACACCATATCCGATAAATTGCACTTTCCAATGCCTTTCGATTGTATGGTATTGGATCCAGCTTCCAGATGCACCATTTAATCCGCGATCACTCGCGCGGGGTGTTCTGTACACCCCCAGCAACAAAAAAAGCCTCCCAGGATACAAAACAGAATGCGCAGAACCACAATTTTTTCTGTAGCTGCACATTTTAGATCATTGAAACTTCAGGTCTGATGTTATCAATCTCGGTAGGATGATTGGAATGTAACGACCTTCAAAAGTTTATCTAAGGTGCTGAGAACACCCCGCGAGTGATTGAGTTATATTGTGGTACTCGAAGCATTTAATATAGAGCACGTTTTACTCTTTCCGTTTACAATTTTTTTTTTAAATATATTAATATGCATGCATATTTTATTTAAATTTTCAATAATTGTAGCATTAAAATAATATAATTCTGTAAAATATAATTTTTTAAAAAAATTTTCAAAACATTTTCCAGAAATTATGACAAAAACTCTATGGGAAATGGAGAAACAGCAATTTCGTCGTCTATAAGATACTGTATCAAAATATTGTCAAGATGAACTAAGTGAATTCGATGACTGTAATTTCAGAACCAAACTTGGAAAGATGAATTTTGAAATTGTAAATCTTTATTATACAGGCGGTGTTGATATCACTGATGAAATGTGCAGTATTTATGATGTATCGCGAATGTGTTACCGTTGGTCATTGCGAATATTTTATCATCTACTTAATACTGCAGGAATTAATGCTTCCATTGTTAATCATTCGGTTCTTCCCGAAAAGAAAATGAGACGTTTAAAATTATTAGAGGAGATTAGAATGGATTGTGTGCAGCCACAGTGGAATACGAGATCGATACGCCTAAACCTTAACAAAATACTCAAAAGAAGCTTTACTGACACAGAAGATATTAAAAAAAACATTAATCCACCAAAAAAGGGACGCTGCACTGTTTGTCTACAGGTAAAAGATGTAAAAATATGTGCTAAAAGCATATGAATACAGTCTGCTCTGAATGTTTGGAAAATGATTAAAATGTTTTTTTCTACTTTTTACTATCCTTATCATTAATTATAAAGGTAAATTATTACTGGTATATACGTTTTAATTGTGGTTCATGTAAAAATATAAAATTGTGTACTTTATAATGAAAATTTTGTAGGTTTACTTTAAATTAATTTTAGTCTCATTTGTATGCAATAAAATTAATAATTTTATTTGTATAATACAAAACAAATCTTGTTCTTCATAAATATATATCATAATTGACTTAAAAAAGTATTCATATTTAAATACACTTGTTAAAACACCCCGCGAGTAACGATGGTCGCAAAAACAGGCGCGAGTGATCGCGGTTTAATCTCATAACATACATTCCCAATGGGTTCAATTCAATGGTGGTCACGTGTTAAATACAAACATGTGTTCTTCATTGAGAATTCTAAGCAGACATTCAAATAATTGTATCTGTTTTGTCCCCCCCCCTATTTATAAAACTTTAATATAATTTCAAATTTCATAAGATGTTCGAATGTTACTAAAAAATGTCCTCAAAAAGATTTTAAAATTAAAAGAAATATTGTTTTTTGTTCATTTTCGTTCGTTATTATTAATGTACTCCTTAAAAGAAGTTTCTGCAAAGAGTACAATTTGGCAACAGCGAAACGCATGAACTGATTAGCTTGAACTAATGGTTGCTTTTATCATGTGACTATGAAGTCACATGAGTTCTTTAACTTATTGGCTAGAAACACGTGGTTATCATTATGATGTGAGTATGTCGTCACATGAATTAAACCCATTGGATTGAGATCTAAACATTGTACAGAGACACTAAGCAATGTAAAGTTTCTGCCATGCTCTTCGAACCATTTGGGGACAATTTTAGCTGTGTATAAAAGAGAGTATCGTCTTACTAAAGGTATCCATCTCTATCAGGGAACTGTATTAATATAAAAGGAGGAAAGCATCTCTCAAACCATATTATTGCCTCCACCTGCTTGTAGAGTTTGGGCATTACACAGATGGGATATCTACTTTCATTTTGTTTTCTTCTGTGCTATCTACTGTAATTAAAAACTTGATTCATCGGACCACGTGACTTTTTCAGTCATTTCACGTTCAATCCTTTTACTTCTTAATTAATTGCATATATCAGTTCTAGCTCAAAACAAACAGTAGAGAATTTCGAACCGGTCATCGGTTACAGTAGCCTATACGGTGTAATGTGCGATTAACAGGTCGTTTATAGACATCCGCATTTGACCCTGTATTAAGATTCACCTCAATTTGAAGCATGGTTGCTCTTCTGATAGTTTAGACAACATCCGCAATTCTCTTTTCTGGGAGAAAGTTCAGTCACCTGTGACGACCACAAGCCTGACACTGAGACCCGGTTTGCTCTGCTTGGGAATCCACTCTCTGTAAAATAACTGATATTTTTTGATTCCGAATACTTCAATAGTGTAGCCGTTCTGCTGATACTGATTCTGACGCTTCGAGAACCTACAATCATATAAAACTATAAAATTTAATGCAAATTACTCACAAAAAGTTTCAAATATTAAGATATTATATAAATGCACATAAGAAATAATTCATTCGGACTGCGTAAGGCCATTTCACTTGTATTAGGACATTTTTGAATTGAGTGGATATTTTTTTTTTGGTTATTGCAGCCATGGAATGGATGAGGAGGGCATTTTATAATTACAGTTGTCCATTTATTTTGTTACCTAAGAAACCATCTGCAGAAACTGCGATGACATACAACATGTAGAGATACAGACGTAAAAGCGATACATAATAGCATTCCCTGTTCGATATGGAGATCTCGAATTTTAAAGATTTTGATCAATTGGAAGCTTTTAGAATTGTATGGTTTCCAGTAAAAACTTTTCTAATATGTCAAGATCCCCGGATGATGCAAGATTGCATAATCAGGTTAAAAAACGGTAACGTGTCATTGTTTGGGGAGATAAAGGTGTAATTATTTTCCGTTAGGCGGGTATACTAAAAGCTAATTATCGCGCAATGTCTTGGATGGCTCAAGACTAGTATGAAATGAAATTTGAAAATAAATTATTACATATGAGAGTAAAAAGAAAACTGTGATAATATTTAAATGTTAAATTATTTAAAAATGTAATGGTAAGTATAATTATTGCATAAGGTTTTAGTAATGTTTTTAATGATTATTTAAATGAACCTTTTTCTTTTCAGTCTTACTTTTCCTTTTTTATTTTAATTATTGTAACAAGATTGGAAATATACTGGTTGTCGTTAACTTTTGGAAACTATTTTACTCTCAAATGACATAACATTCTGAAAATTCTCAAATGACTTAACATTCGAAATGTTCACGTGCGATAATTTGAAATTTTCAAGAAGTAAAAAAAAAATGGAAGCCTACAGAAAATTGTCTTGCACCAGCTTGGTTGAGATAATAAGAAAGCTGCTTTTTTCCCTTTGAAAATAAAATAAAGATCCTGAAAATCTGAAAAGTACTTCTAACAAAAAGAAGGAAGAGAAGTTAACGGAATACCAAGATGCAAGTAGTTTCTACATGGTAACTTTCGAAGTCAGTAGGGAATTTTATGCTAGAAAGCAAAATCCTCAGACAAAGAGTAAAAAGTATTTATCTTGCTGCAATCAATGCTTCTGGGTAAGAAGTGAAGAAAGAAGCGCAAATACCTCGAGCTGCAAATAACAGAAAGAAATCTAATATAAAAATGTAGAGAAAAAACTTTATAAAAAGTCCACGGCTTTATTTTATTTTGCGTATAACATGCGGAGTAACATTATGATAGTAAGGATTCTTACAAAGGTTAAAAATTCTTTTCTTTTTATAAAGTATAGAGGAATATAACATTGTACCTTCATATCTTCTCAAATCTTTATTAACTTTAATTACAGCTAAATTTAAAAAGAATTAAAGTTCATTCAAAAATAAAAAGAGAAATGTACCTGAAAAAGGATGTAATTCATAAAATGGAAATGCTAATAATTTTTTTCTTTTCTTGTTTGTTCTCGATATATGAATACTAACTCCACTTTTTCACGCCAGGTGGCACAATAGGTAGTTTCATTCAGTAGCTCATGATTACTTGACTATATCTACACACCACTTTTATGAATATAAAAGCAACCGTTCCGAAAATAAGAGAGTGACAAGGGACTTGAGCGCACATACTGTATGTGAAAGATTTATATTTTAAAGATTTTTTAACAAAATCATTGAAACAAAAAAAGAAAGATAATTGAGCATCACGCGAAGCATATATATGCAGAATAAGACAGTCTATTTTTTTAAATATTAAAAAAAAAAATGAAAAAAGTTATTGTTATAGATATTAAAGAAATCCATTATTTACATGTAAAGATTTTGAAGATTTATCTAAATAAATAGATATTAGTGTTATAATAAAGTTTCTATTAGAAAATTACACACAGGTTCCAAAAATCTGCTTAGGACTTCTTTAAATTCCTTATAGATTTTAACCTACTAAAATCGTAAAAAAACAGAAAAAAAAAACCCTCCATCCCGTCAATTTGTCTTTAGGCTCATTTAACGTGATTTTTCTAATTAACAATAAATCCAATTATCCATTTTTGATGTTAGAAATATGCACATGAAAACATGTTTAATCACATAAAACATTCTAATTATATCACAGGACTCGACAATAAAATATATATATCAAATGGTGGTTGGGGCATATCTGGAAGGACAGGGTTTAAATTAAGTTTGGCGTTAAAAGTGCGATCGGACAAGTAGGTCAAAGCAGATATAACTAATTCATATCGAATGGTGGGGTGATATTACTAGCTGGATTGAGTCCGTTTCGACGTTTTTTTTCTGGTATACATAATATTTACAACCTTGGTATCAGATGAGACCAGTAAAAAATTGTAAAAAATTCTCAAAATTGTAATATTTGCGACCCAATTATCACAATCATAATTGTTATCACTCTCCCCCTGTGCGTGCGATAACATTGTACTGAATGCAATAATAATGTACATGGACGCTCTAAATTTTAAATATGACCATTCTATATAAACCGTACAGATTATCATTGGAAATATTAAACGTTGTACGCATATGTTACTTTTAAGTAGTAGATATTTTAAATATTCACTTTTAAGTAAAAGGATAAGTATTATGCTATTTTATATTTATACGCGTATGTTATATTAGTGTAAATACGCATTTTACTTTTTATAATATCAGAATATATAAACATAATTTGTTTTGTTTACTTTCAGTAAACTAGTAATTTTTTTTTTTTAAATTTTAAATTTCAAAATTTTTATACATTATTTGGGGGGGGGGGGAGGGGGGGGGGGGGG
>BMAV01005546.1:81918-102974 GCA_019973955.1 Trichonephila inaurata madagascariensis | reverse complement strand
AAATTCAATGATGATTCAATCTAACTACATTATAAATATAAACTTTTTTAAATATTTCTTACCCCCCCCCCCTTCGTAACGTTGTCATACCCCTTTAGTTGGTCGAACCACAGTTTGACAATCGTTCGATTAGATCATGTTTCAACAAGCTAAATAAATAAATAATAATATGTAATCAATAAAGTAAAATAAATTGTTAAAGTCGTTAATAATAATAAAGTAGTTAGATTGAATCATCATTGAATTTGTCACTTTTAATATTCAAGTACTGATGTGCTCATTTATTTTAAATTATGGCTCAAAAGATTGTTTTTTTTTCTCCGAACAACTTCTATTTTATTTGTCATGAATGCATGTTAAGAATGCAATAGAATTTATTTTGCTTACATCAAATGAAAATTGCACGATATTGCTAAGCATGGGCTCTTCATAAGTATACAAAAAATTCGAGAAAGAGCTTCACTTGTGGTTAGAGGGATAGGAAAACTGTGTGTGTGTGTGCTTTCGTTTTGAAATTCCTACGATAAGGCATGGATTGGAAAAAAATTAAGAAAATATGTTACCTTAATCATGCTCTAACTATTCGTCTAGTGCAGTCCTGACCAACCCAAACGGTTTTACTAACCACTTTGATGTCGCGTAACGTTAACTTCATTTTCAGATTTCCAACACTTTTCAGATCAACAGAAACCAGCAAGAAAAATTATTCAAGCATTTTGTTATCGTGTGCTAATTCTCAGAAACGACTCTTGAATGCAAGAGTTGCATTTCATTAGCATTCTTTTAAGAAATTCTCAGGTAGACTTGTGTTGTTTTTTAGAGGAAAATGATGGCTATTATTATTTCTTAGTTGGCAGTCAAGTAATAATAGCTTGTTAATAAATATTTGATGAAGTAACAAGCATTGATGATTAAATAACCTTATCTTTGGAGCAATTCATAATTCTTAACAGTAAAAAGCATACATTTTGTGCCATTTAATATCATTAAAAAAACGAAAAACATTTAATAAAGATATAATTTCTAGCTCAATATTTCTCAATAACATAGCTTCCAGGGGACATATTTTGCAGTAATACCCCATACACAAAGTAATACTTTCAGATTATGCCCATAAAGGATTAAACTAATATAAGCAAAAGCAAATATGAGTAAGAATTTTTTCAAGATTAAAATAAAAACAAAAATAAATTGTTCTGAAAAAAAACAAACAAAACAAACAAACTGCAATTTAAAAAGTAAACTCAATAAAGGATAATAAAAAACTGCTCCTTTTATTTAAATTCGGGGAGAACATACAACGTTTTAATAAGTGGAGATATGGTATATTAACCATCAGCTAACCATGACACTTGGATTCCATTAAGGTTCAAGAATAATTGATCATCTACAATAAACTTCCAAACAGGTCTTAAAATTCCTTGGGAGTTTACGCAAGATGCTCTATATGGATCATCTTCAAACATAAATAAATTTATATTAACATAAACTCACTCATTTTTGCATAATTGAATAACAGTTTATCTAATATAAACGACACGGAATGATGGATTAGAAATTAATTTGGTTCCGAAAAATTTAAAAAATGGATTTCAGTTCTGGCAATTTTCCAGCTTAAAATAAGGTGATTTTATGCTTTTATATCTGGAAAAGTTTAATGGGTTTTAGTATTAAAACGTTTGAAATGGAGAATAACATATAAATAAATTGTATTTTTGTAATAAAAGAGGCTTATCCTTTGACAGTTGAACATAATTATTAATATCCACTGATATGTAAGTGTGATTACAGATATATTATCCATGAAGTAATACACACATTTCTATTAAGATTTCCATTCGCCAATTCATATTAAAAAAATTCTCTAACGTTTGATTCAATTTCAAATATTTTCTAGAGAAAATTTGGCATTACCTTTTTTCCACACTTGTACAGAAGATAAATAAATAAAAAAAATTTAAAAAAATTATTGGTATATAAAAATAGTATTACGCATATAAACGTAGCTTAAATTTACTTACGCTTGTGATAATAACAAATGGCAAGAAAACTCATATAACTACTTACTGCTTCAAATTTGAGATAGATTCCATGGTGTAAAATTCACAATCCAGTCACACATTAAGGGAACCCCCTGTCGAAAGCCAGAAAAAAAAACATCTTTCTCACAGCGGACAGCTGCAAGATGTGCAGCAAGAGAGTCAATTAAGTTCCTAAGAATGTTCAATGAGATGTTGAGCCATGCCGACTCAAGAGACGTGGCCAGCTGTGTTAGAATACGCGGTTGAGAATCCATGGTACAAACAACCCCATAGAGATGGTCCCACAATTTGTTGACTGGGTTTAAGCCAGCTGAGTTTGCCGGCCAGGGAAGAACGGTAAACTCATCCTGGTGCTCTTCGAACCACGCATGTGCACTGCTATCTGTCCTGCTGGTCGATGCCATTCAGTCTGAGGAAAAACAAGGTACCTATAGGGGTGTACATGGTCCGCAAATGCAGATGCGTACATATATTGATCCATCTTGCCTTTCACAATGATGATTGGACTCAGATAATACCAAGAAAACATTCCCCAGACCATAATGCTGCCACCTGTACCATTCCGGCAATGGTTGTAGGGTATTTACTTTAAGAGTATTCAAGCCGAATTGTCTACCTCAATCTGTCCGAAAATGCATAAAACATGATTCATTGGAAAATGCTACCTATAAACACTCAGTGGACGTCCAGTTGCGATACTGGCGTGCAAATTCCACAGCCTTCGTTGCCGATGGACAATAGTTGGTATAGGTCGTGAATCAGGTGTCTACTTCGGAGGCCCAGATTCAGCAACGTTCGTTGAAAAATATTTTGGAAGACATTGTGGGTAGCCCCTTGATTCACCATCTTCACAACCATCGTTTACCTCTGAAATCTATACCCCATGGTGCATATACATTCGCCACGTCATTAATTTTGGACAGTCCCATTTTGCCATGCACGGTATACTTTTAACACGGCGGCACGCAAACAGTTCACAAACATAGAAAATGCTTCCACCCTTGGCGCAAAATCCAATGATTATGCCCTTTTGGACATCTGATAATTCGTATCCTTTTCTACATCACGCCAATGATTGCAATGTTTTCCGAAGACCTCACAAAACCTTTATATTCGCTAAATTGCACTGTGCGTCCCCCTGCCTTCAGTGATTGGTTATTTAACATTGACGTCGAAAATACGTGGTGGTCACATTAATGTGACTGGACTGTGTACCCTTAACAGGGTAGATTGTATTAACTAATACTCTGTCTGGATGGATTGTAAGATTTCGATAAACGAAAAACTAATTTGATGTACCGCAAGAAAAAAGGCTATTGTTTCTTTTTTTTAAGTCAAATTACATTAATAAAAATTAAATTTAGCTATTTTAGTAAATTTTAGTATCCACCACAACGAAATGAAAATAAAGTTCTAGCGACAATTTATCTTTTTATAAAACGATGACCTTTATTTTTGTGACACATCTGTATTCCTTCTGTTCTTATAATATTTTCCGGTGTCTTCTGAAATCAAAATGTCGCAAACTGGAAATTAGCAGATGTAGTTTAGGCCGGTGGCAATGTTATTAAAATGATTACTTTTACTTGCAGTTTAATCAACTTATGATTAGTTTATGACTAATTCAATAGCCTTGGAAGCAATCCTAATTTAAGCTTATCAGATTATGAAATGCACCCTTATCTTTTGATCTGCTTGTAGATCACTCGTCAGCTCTTTCCTAAACCACTAAGTCCTCCCCCAAATTAGATTCTGAAATATTTTCCAATTTTCTAAGCGACAGTAAGAGCTTGAATTATAACTTGAGGACAAACTATTCACTCTTTACGATTCACTATACATTATTAAATTTTCCTGATTAACCTTAACAGGATTAAAATAGCATTCACAATAGCATTAAATCAAGTCATCTCTACGAATGGTGGTTTTAAAACTCAACCACAATTAAAGAATTATCTCTCCATAAGGGTTAGTTGAAGAACCGCTGATAAAATCTGTCACAAAAATACTTAGTAGCGATACCTCGTATACCTCGTATGGAGAACAATCAGAAATTCAAATATTTTCCAAGTCCATGTTTCCCTCATGGGATAACTTTAAGCATCGTCAAAATTAAATTGTATCAATACTGCTAATGATCGCTTTTATTTTAATTTGAAAACTCAAATCCACTACTTCTCAATTATAAACATGTTATTCAGACATCGTTGCTAAAATAAAATTCCGATTAGTTCGAAAAAAAAGAAAATTAAAAATTTGAATCGTTTTTATATAGCAAAATTGAATATTATATTGAAAATGCTTTCTATTCAAAAGATTTTGAATATTAATACAGTTTGGTGACTTTTCTTTTGTGGATGAAGTGAATTTTTTATATATGTATTCTCAATAATATAAAATAAATCAATAAGACTGTACAATACAGAATTTCCGACTAACTTTTTTCTTACTTCATAAAATGCTTTGAAAACTGAAACAATTTACTTTTGTAATTCAGTTGAATAAAATATATTATGAATTATCTCTGTCTTTGTTCTAAAAGTACAAAATTTTATTTCATATCATTTGTTTCTAAATTGAAAACATACAATTAGCTTTCGATTGTCTGGAACTAATGTTTTGTATAAAAATATCATTTATCACGAGTAAAACATTATTTTTCTCTTAAATTTTTTTCAAAAAAGATTCATACTCAATAAAATTGTTGGCTTTAATATATTTTGTGTATTTTTACAGTTAAAATAAGTTACTATAACAGTTTAAAGTTTTTATAAAATTTTCTACACTGCTATAGCCACCGTAAATGCAACACCAAGAAAGACAAGAGAGAGCACAACCAAATTTATTTTGTAAATAACATGTTGACCAAGTATCAAATGATTAAATTTATAGGCTTCAGTGAAGTGTGGTTTCTGCCAGAATCAGTAGCCAGAGAAGCCGCTATTGTTGAAGATCACCGCAGCCACATACCTCGGCATTGATTCAAAGAGACTTTGGATGTGTTCTTGGGGTACAGCAGACCAAGCAGCTTCCACACATTGCCAAAGTTGATCTGGTGTGGCAGCGGGGGTGCAATCTGGGTCAATCATTGAGCAATCATGGACCACATGTTTTCTATCAGCAAAAGATCCGGAGAGCCAGCCGGCCAGAAAAGCAATTCAATTTGGTGATTGACGAAGAACCTTTGAAAAATGCGTGCCAAGTGTGGTCGCGCATTATCCTGTTGAAAAATCGCTTTGGCCAAGCCTTGAATGTAAGGAAGGACAACTGGCTCCAACACCTCGGAGATGAAGCGCTGGCTGTTTACAGTACCGGCAATGCGTACTAGAGAAGTGCGAGAGTGATATCCAATACTGCCCCATACCATAATACCCGGTGCAGGACCAGTATGGCGATAGTTAACGCAGCTGTTCAGCATCATCTCTCCACGGTGACGCCAGACTCGAAACCGACCATCGTGGTGATGCAGACAGATGCGTGACTCGTCAGTAAAGGCAACTTTATTCCATTTTGCCGCCCATATCCTTCTTTCATTGCACCTTCGGTGGCGGAGACATCTGTGATTATGCGTCAAGCGTAGACGAAGCAATGGACGTCTTGCGGACAGACCACTCTGCTGTAAATGGCGTCGAATGATACGCGAAGAGACTGAATGATGCGTTACAGACTCAATGTGCTGTGCTATGTTTCGTGATGTGAATGAGCGATCCGTCACTGCCATGCACACAATTTGCCTGTCCTCACGTGAAGTGTGGCACTGAGGTGGATGCGATCGACCACGTCGGTCCGTCGTACCCTCCTGCATCCAACGGTCACATATCCGCATTACAGTTGTTTGGTTTCGTCCAACACGACTACCGATTTGCCTGAAAGATAATCCACAATCTCGGTAGGCACTATCCTTCCTCTGTCGAACTCGGATACTTGATCAAAAGCTGATCGCTGTTTTCTACGAGACATTACTGATCGTTTTTTTTAAAAACCATAAGAAAAACACAATTGCTGAACTTGAAATCGACGAAATCTCCAAGCCTTTGAGTCCTTTGGGGTGGTGCCACAGGCGCGCGTAATATGTGTCTGTGCTGAAATTCTAATCATTTGCATATCTTACTATCGCTAATGCATGTTGTAAATTTTATGTTATTTGCATGCTTTCTTCAGGGTGTTGCAATTGCGGGGGCCAGCAGTGTATATTATATTTTTTTAAAAAAAACTGTTAGTGAAAAATGGAAACTACAAGAATTTAGGATGATAAAAAGTATTGCGCTATAACTTTATTTTAAAAATGCTTGAAAAAATAAAGACTGCATTATATTCAAAATTTTTATATTTTAAAAGTTTTTGCTTTCAAAAAATTTAAAATTTTCTTTCCAAGCAATAGTTTTCATTTCTTGACACAGTTGGCATCTTACTTTTCAGAAAATATTTTTTTTTGATGCATGATTATCTTATCTATTCTAATATATATATAAACTCTTCTCTATTAATATATTTTAATTCACATAAAGGAGATCTTTTTATACAAAATACATAAAATTTTTCAAAGGCAGGGATTTGTTTTCCCAAATTTTAAAAATATATCACGTTATGTTAAGAGATAAAAACAATTTCGAAACTTTGAAGAATGAAATACTTTTAAAAAAAAGTTTCTTTTTCTAAATTAAAAAAAAAATTAAATATTTTACAATTAGATTCTACATTGCATTGTTTACTAATCTAAGAAATGCTTTTACTAAATTTATTAACACCTGTCACGACTAATAGTTGCAGCTACATAAAATTTACCAACTAGCTCTACAATGTAATTCACACTTCAGCAAAACAAGACAATACATAATATAGAGTTGGTCTGTCTTGTTTTTAATTTACGACGCACTCTGAAGCAATACGAGAGCTACTGGCGAATGATCTCGCAATTTTGAACCTGGGTCAACTGACGACAACGACACCCGAGCTGGCACCCCCACTCCCAGCTTGCCCATCACGCTCGTTGAAGAACCTTGAATCACGACACGTTTAACGTGCATCCTCCCCTAATCGGTGTTATGTCAACTACGAAAGAGTAAGTGAATATTAACGTCGCCCTATTCAACTACTTGAGGGCTTTTGGCGACGGACCTCGTAATTTCAATCCATGGTCAAGTGATCAGGACGACACCTGAGCTGGCAATTCTCTCCTAACTTCCGTACCATATGAAGTTCGAGCCCAGTACCACTAAAGACACGCCGTGTAGGGCAGCGATGTACGTTAAATCTGTCGAGAGCTGAAACGTCCTCCCGTAGGTGTGATGTGGTAGTTAGGAGAGGAGGTGCCAGCTCAGGTGTCGTAAACGTCACTTGACTATGGTTCAAAATTACGTTGTCCCTTCGCCAAAAGCCCTCGTGTAGCTGAACAGTGCGACGTTAATATTCAATCAATCCATACCATATGAATGGGAGAACGTTTCAGCTTCGATATATTTAACATGCATCGCATGGTGGCTCTTCAGTGGTACTTGGATCGAACTCATGACACGCTGGACACGAGTCCATTGCCTTGACCAATAGGCTATTGCAGCCGGATTTTCAATGACACCTGGTCTCAAACTTATGACATACCTGCCAAGACTTTATGACTTTGACCATTTGGGTACTACAGCCACCAGTTTGGAATTAGATCCTTTAAAGATGACGTAATTTGGCAAACATATTTATAAACATACGCAACTAAAATATTATCACTCTCATACAACTAGTGATAATACAACTAATAAAGTTTGCAGTAATGTGAGAAGGGACAGTAATTTAAGTGAAAATTTTCAATCAATTGTGATCTGTTAGCATATCCAATATATTGCACACCAATGTATGTATAAAAATTCGGAATATACTTATTTAAATATTTAGAATAACAAAACGTATTTGGTGCATTTATATAAGAAAGAACACATTTAGATCTTTGAGGACAGAAATGTGAGAATTATTAAAAATTGAGTGCGCAATGCATTAGGAAAAAATAAGTCTAGAAAGCAAAGAGTTGTAAAAGAGTTAAACAAGATATAAAATGAAAAACATCTTACGTAAAATCTGTTGTATAATAATAATGCATCTAAATATGATATTTATAAATTCTCCATTTCACGCAAATTATTCTTTGAACCCAAGTCCATAAATTCCACTTTAACATTACTGAATCAATAGGCTTCTAAAATATTCTATAAAAGCTTCCATTATATTTTAAAAACCAAATCCTCCAACAATAAATAGAATACACATATTAGGAAAGCGTTACGTCCATTTGTACGAAATGAATTCTGAAGTGAAGTGAAAACGCAATAATCTCACGAGATTCTTTTAAACGATAACTTTCTTCTTAAAATCGCTTTTGGTGGTAAAAGAACTGAGCAATTTTCTGCTTTTTTTTTTTAAATAAATAATAATGCACAAAAGAGAATACTATTTCGTCGGAAGTATTTCAGTGAATTTATTGGTAACAAATGGTTTCTTACTTATGAATATGTTTATATGGCTTCAGAGCACTCTTCAAATATTCAGTGATCATGTGTTTTTGAAACTAAATAAAACTTATGGAAGTAAAAAAAAAACAGAATATTTGATATTTTCACAAAAACACTGTATAAAGAAAATGGTTGTTATTTAAGTTATTTGTTATAAGAAATATCTTTTATACTTTTCAGATAAATAAAGAGTTGCGTAGCACTTATTACGTGTTTATTAACTAAATCCAGCATTTTAATATGTTTTATGGATAAATACACCGAAAAGAATGTTTTTAAAACATCCAAAGCAAATATCTAATGAAAGGGGTGATAACAATAGAGAAGTAACTTTTATTTTGCTAAACATTATCTAAATTTCTTTATTTCCAATGTTGCCAATTTAAAATAAAAAATTATTTAATGGCTTCTAAGGGAAAGATTATTTCTAATAGGTAATTTTTTAATACTTCTCTTATATTAAGAAATATAATTTCAAGTTCATAAATAATTTGACTTTTTCAATTTTTATTAACTTTGTACTATAACACTTAAATGTATGAAATTTTATTTTTAAAAAATAAAATTTTAAATCAACCATAAAATGGATGTGTAGGGTTAGTGGAAAAATTACAAAAAACCATATCATATTTTTTTTTTTTTTTTTGCATATTTATGAATGTTTACATCAGAAAAAAAATCTATAAATATTATTTGTAACTCTAACCTTGTTTCTAACCGAAAACAATTCATTATGTTTGTTTTTATTACTGCTTGTGTAAATAGTCTTTTTTCGTAACACCAGCCGAAATGAAATTTTACAAAGATGGCACGCCAACAATGAAAATTGTCACACTTTAGAAATAAAAACATCAAAAATTCTGTGATACCCCACGCGCTGGGGTTATCATCTCTTCATCATCCACACAATCTATGCTTGAGGGAATGAAAGATGGACCACTAAACCCTGCCATAATAAATTAGTTTAATATGATCTTAATTTATATACAATAAATCAACACTAGTCTAGGAGGCTTATGATCAGGTGTGATGCGACGTAAACCATAATTCAGACAAATAACGCAATTAACCACTGAATCTATATTTATATATTTCCTAATTTATTAGAATCCGCACTAGTCTTAAAGCTTAATCAAATAGTCTTACTGCTATTTCCTTGACGAACAGTTACGGTCCTTAAATCATCAATATATTCTTCAATCTGACTTGCTCCGATTGAGGGAATGCTCTTTTGGTCTCGGACCCACTTATTACTCAGCTTCACTGGCACTTTTAGACCGACTCACTGAACTCATAGAATACACTAAGACTCTTCTCCTAGAACTTTACCTCACTTCACTTAGCTTTACTTAGTGAATACTAACGCTCCAATATATACAATACCTAATCTGCATAACCACGCTCTCATCAGTAACAATCTCACCTGACTTCTGGCTTTCTCTCTCTCCTTCTCATTTCTAGCTAGAAAACCTTGACAATATATAATGGAATCAATTTAAATATCATGGTGTCTTCTTAAAAAGAGTTGGTTGTGAATAAATGCGAATTGATAGCCCAAAGATTTCCCAAAAGATTTAGAGGAAGGAACACGAATAGATTCGTCACAAGCTCATTATAAAAATAAGTATTAATTTTGGAATTTATATGTATCCTTATTTTATATAATTAGTATTGATTTTATTTTAAAATAACTGTTTTTTTATGTTTTGGAAATTTTGATGTATTCTCGGGAATCCTGGGAGCGAAAATTGCATTCCCGGGAAATCAGAAGCCCTAGTTTTTACCAGCCAAATGTTCGAAACTTCTCGAACACGCCTTGTATTTTATGTAAATTTAAGTATTCAAATCGTATTGAAACGGACGAACGAAAGAAAACAATTACACTTTAAAAGCGTAAATGTCGTTAATTCTAATGAAAATAAAACTTGAATTTTTGTTTGTAAACTATTGAAAATTAAGAAAAAAAAAAGAATAGTTAAAAAAAGTTATTAATAATGACTTAAACAAATTTTTATGAAATATTTTTTTTTCAAAATAGGAGCATTTTAGCTGATTTGCAATTTATTTCTCAGAGTACTTAATTTTTCCAAATACATACAAATTTAATTTTTTCTTTATTTAAAACATAAAATAAATTACGAAATAACTTAAGGTATTCGACTACTTGTGACAAATCTTTTTAAAAAAAGGGAATATGGAAGGTTTTTTTTGTGGTTTTTTAAATTTATTTAGTACATTTTAAGAAAAAAAAAGGTTAAAATTATGAGCAGGAAAGAAGAAAACAAGAAAAAAAATAAATTATTACAACTAAAATGGGGAAAATGTGTAAATAGACCAAACATTACCCGCTCTGCACAGTTAACAAATGAACAAATTCTCATTTTTTTAGTCTTGATATATTACTTTACTATCCCTTTTTGAAATGACCTTCAAGATAAGAGATATTTTAATTTAAAAAAAATACTAGAGCACTTCATCTTAGTTATTACATGAAATTCTTTAAAAACAGTGATTATATTCACGTAAAGAGCTGTTAATTTTGTAATAAAACAATGATTGATAAATCTGAAGGTTGAAATACTTCTACTGTTACATAGAACATACACAGAAAATTTCAGCAAATTATTTTCAAAACTTTTTGAACAATCGCTGATTAAAGGGTAGTAGGATACTTTAAACATCTTTTAAATTCTAACGTTCTTTGAAGTCTATACGAAAACATTTTTCCCGTACTGATTTACTAGAATTATTACGAAACCATAAAAAGAAAAGGATAGTATAATAGTCAATTTTTCTAGCGTTTAAAATCTTTGTACCATCACTTTAAGAATCATTTAGTTAGCGACTATTGTGAATCGGCACCAATGTTTACCTTAAATATTTATACAGTTTTATTTTATCTAAACAAATATTGCTAATCAAAAGCGTTATTTTTACAAACCTATCTATTTTCTATCTCACCTATTTCTATTTCTCTTTATAAAATCTAACTTTTTATATAAAATTATGATCATAACATACCAATTGTTCTATTATATGAATTCCAAATACGTTTTTCCACATTCTAATCGAATGGATTCTTTGCAAACAACTTTTTTATTTATAACATTATTCACTATTCGAAGAAAAATATAATGCTAATGTAACAATAAATATTGAATTCATCTCAATTGAGAACATATTTATTGCTTACTCATCTACAAAAAAAAATGCTGAAAATTTAGAAAAAACTGCATGAGATTTTATTCTATCTCTCAAAAGAGAGAGAGAGAGAGTTTCCCAGATTGATAAATTAAAGATACACTTTACAGAGATAAATTCATCTAATTCCTGAAAAAATAGAATGCTTTTAAACAAACAATTGTTTTCATGAAAGTTATTCGGGAACTTTTATTTTCTGCTATGCTTTCTGTGTTACTTAATAATTTTTTGAAGAAACGGCGAATAAATAAAGCAGGATTAATTCAACACTTATTTTGATATTAATATCTGCATTTGTTCTTCTTTGTAAAGTTGTATTCCTTCATACATTCTGATATACTTTTGTATAGAATTCTTTTTTATATTACTCTTAAAGATTTACAACAATAATACTCATGTTTTGTTCATTGCTATTGTAGACATATAAAAAATGAATTAGATTCATGCTACCATTCTACAATTTTTTTTATTCCACCGATAGTTTGCATTTTTATTTTTGTATAAAAATGTGGACGCTAATTTTTAATTTGGTATTCATGTATAACGTAAAGATAGAGAGAATAATTAAATTCAATAGAAAATCGTGTATGCTATCTTTACACCGGTGTTCAAACTTGTTCACAAACATATTTTACATTAATTCAAAACTAAAACCTGGAAATTTATAAAATTGGTAAATGCTATGTCTTAAAACTGTTTTCGGTTAATATTAAAGAATAGGAACCAAATTCGGAATATTTTTTTTCATATGTAAAAGTATTCAAACATTAATATTATATTCTGGCTTCACACTATCCGGTACAGAATCATTTACTTTGTCATATTACTCATTTTTATCTTAGTAGACACATTTGTTCTTTTCTAAAATGTGTTTCGCATTTTTTTTTCTCCTATACCGTAATGTTAAATGAGTTATCACTTTATATTCGGTTGGGGAAAAAGAAATCCATTATTTTTTCGGTCGATGGCTGTAGTGTCGATATCTCATGAAGTAACGATCAAACAATTTCAAATTTATGCTCGTTGTCAGGGTGACAGTTTACACTAGAAAAATTCTTTTGCTGTTTTTTTTTTGTTTGGTCCATTCAGTTGTGAGTTACAGGTTGTTAAAAATGGAAGTCAACAAAGAGAAGATTCGGTACATTTTACAGTTTTTCTTTTATAAAGGCGAAGATGAAAGCCAGGCGGCTGGAATTAGGAATGGTGTTTATGGTCTCGATACTGTAACAGCTAATTATGAGCAATTTTGGTTTCGTCAATTCCGTTCAGGCATTTTTGATGTTAAGGATGCACCTCTCACAGTCAGGCCCATCATCAAAAATGTCGATAAAATCACAGAAATAATCCAAATTGACCGGCATGATAGTAGTTGTAGTATCTAACGGGAGCTAAAGATCGACCATAAAGCAGTTTTAAACTATTTGCGCAAAGTTTGATTCAAACAAAAGCTTGATGTTTGGGTGCCACACCAATTAACACCAAAAAACATGATGGATCGAATTTCCATCTGCGAAGCCTTGGCCAAACGGAATGAAATCGAACCATTTCTTAAGCGAATGGTGACTGGGGATGATAAATAGGTCACATACGACAATATTGTGCAAAAACTATCGTGGTAAAATCGCTGTGAAGCACCTCAAATGGTGGGCAAACCAGGATTAATGGCCAGGAAGGTTTTACTGTGTATTTTGTGGAAATGGAAAGGAATAATTTATTGTGAGTTGCTTCTGTATATCCAAACACTAAATGCAGGTACCTACTGTCAACGACTGGACTTTTTGAAGCTAGCGATTCACCAGAAACTTCCAGAATTGGCCAACAGAAGAGGTGTTGTGTTCCATCAGGACAACTCCAGGCCATACACGTCTGTAGAGACTCGCCAGAAATTCTGGGATCTTGGTTGGGAAGATTTAATGCATCCACCATATAGTCCAGACCTGGCACCAAGCGATTACCACCTTTTTCTCGCATTGCAAAACTTTCTGAGAGATAAGAAATTGTCATCAAGAGAAGATTGAGGAAATCCATTACTAGAGGCTTTCGCCAATAAGTGCCAAGACTTCTATGAGATATGCATCATGAGGCTACCAACATGCAACAAAATGGTACATATTTGACCCAAATCGAACAGTCCAAAAAATATTAAATAAAGTCTTGAATTTCATGCAAAAATAATGGATTTCTTTTTCTTCAACCTAATATTTTAAAAGGAAAAACTAAACATTCATGAAATATTTTGAAATTTTTAAACCACTATTATAAACAAATGCAGGAGTTACAATGTCACAAATTTCTATAAAAATTTAGGCATTTTTGTGTGGCCGAAAATGTGCTCCGTGTCAAGTTAACACTCTTGTGCACACGCCAAAAACAGCCATAAACTACGGTTACCATAATGTCAGCCTCCACTTTATAATAAATAGTGCTTAGGGTTAATTTTGTATTATAATGTAGAATTTGGCCTTTTTTACGTTTCTGATGGTTTTTTGCTTGTACTACGTTACACTCCGACAGGTTTGACTGTTTCCAGGAAAAAGGAGTTTTCTATATCATTTTTATGACTTCTTGAGATGAATAACCATAGACCTGCTTGAAGCTTGGGAATTTCAAGAGGGTCTCAACACTATTGCGATACTACTACTTAAGGCCCGTGGGAGTTTTTTATCAGTGTATTGAAGGCTCGGACTTTCTTTTTATGGATGATAATGCTAAGTCACGAAACTGCGACTGTTGATGATATTTTTGTGGACGATTATTTGATGTATGAACAGACCCGAGAAAGGTTCGTTTCTCAGTCAGAGAACATGTTTCTGGAGGTCTAAGAAAAGTCATTGCCTAATGCCCACTGTCATACTTCCCTTTTTTTAAGTCCTCCAGATACTGAAATTCGCGCTTTCGGAAGAATGATATTTACGGCCTCAAGCATTTCTCAACATCTTAGCTCGTTCAGGACCATGATCACATATATGTGATCACACGTATCTCTCTCTCTACGGTATCATATGTGATTGAGCCTTTCCTCCTCGTAGGCCCATGATCACACCGGTGTGATCAGAGTTAGGAACGTATTTATATTAATTTTTACAAGCACTAGATGGCGGTTAAAAACCGTTTTTTTCCCCCTTCAAATAACGTTTAACAAAACTTTGAAATTAAATATGTGCTTTCGGCTCCGTGTTTCTTTTATTAGATCTGAGACATTTATGAGTATAAAAACTCCCATGTTAAGATTTTTCGAGACAATCGGATATTTAAAGGTTCGAGATATTTTGCTATATTGATTTCTGTTTATAGTTTGAATAAGTTGGTTCAGTTTTCTTATATTTCCCCATACCCGTATGTAAATTTATGGGATTTTTGTCAATTTTTTTTAAAGTGTATGTAATTTGTTTTTATTAAAATGAAAACATTTTCTTTAAAATTCGCAATTGTTTTTTTAAATATAGCGAAAAATTTTGTATTCTATAATCAGATATTATCAATGATAGTGAATTGTAAGTTGTAGAGTGTATTTGTGTGTGATTGCATTTAAAACTTAATATGAATTTTTGAATGAAATTATATATATATATATAGGCTAAGCATGGAAATTCGGGCAATCGACTAAGAAAATGAATTTAAATTAATTCTGATATTTGCGAATCCAAAAAAAAAAAAAAATGAAAGGGATTAACTTATTAAGGAAATGTTTAAACGTGTAATAGATTGGGAAATGCGACAAGAATTTTTTACTATTAAAAGTCGAAAAGCAACGGAGAGAGAGGGAGAGAGAATTGAATTAAATATAGATTTCTACGATCGTAAATGACCTTACAATAACACATGTACTAAAAATCAGTAACGTCTTTCATTCGTAAAATTATGTATAAAGAATATACTAACTTAGTAAAAGACAAACGGAGTGAATAACAATATGTATAGCAATACCGAGAAACATAAAAATTAAATAACAGAGTTTGAAAAAAAAATTTCGATTTGAAGCAATACTGCAGAATTACTAACAAAAACTAAAAACTAACTTTTCTTGTCTTTTTATCAGGAGAAGAAATATAGATTGGGAGGAAAAAATGTCATTTTGCTTCTAGAAACTAATCATTTATAGGCATGAGCAAGTTTCCAAATTTTTGATAAATGACAGCACATTTTTAAAATATTGGTTGGACAGCAGGAAGCATGCAATTTTTCATGATGAATTTATAGTTAGGCATAGTTAATATACACACACATAATGTAAAATATCATTTAGTCTCAAATATATAATTTTACTTATATAACAATTATTATTAATAGTCTTGTGTAAAATGAATAACTACCACACCACACACACCACCACCACCACTTAAAAAGGCATAGAAATTAATTATAAATTTATATATATCATAATCGATATGATGTTTGGTTCTGCATTTCATTAGCCATTTCTTCGTAATTAGAAGAGTATCATTGTATTGTTAAATTCCCACTTTGAAACATTAGAAAGTCTTTTAGAGACCGTCATTTCGATCCTTGATCAAAAAACGAGGACGAACTTAAACATTTCCAAATTTCTACACCTTACTAACAAACATGAAAATCTATCACATCAAAAATAAACTTTACTCCAAGACAAAAAAACCAAAACTATTAAAATATTGCTTAAGTCAGAGATGAATGCTGTAATGGCATAATAAACGTCAGAAGTCATTTTTATCGACCAATAAAATGCAATAGAACAGTTCTAACAGCCAATAAGGCTTAAGGATCGAGAACATTCGATATTTTGAGCTTACATTACGAGATCCTAGACAGACTCAGCATAACATCAAACCTTCAACACGGTGAATTTGAATACATACAATAACATTTCTTCCAGATTTTACACATTTGCATATAGTAGGTAACCCAAGAGTCCTTTAACGTTTGAAAATTCACTAATTCACGGAATAATGCTGCGAGAGAAGTTGACATTCACTCATATGCTAGAAATGGTATTGGGCTTACTGAAACGAGAAAAAAGCAAAAATTAGCTAAACAATCAATGTTTTATGCAACTAAAGCAAATGATTTTCAGAAATAAACGATATTCTTGAAAAGAATTGTTCAACATGTTGGCTGTCGTTCATCAACAATACCTGTAGTTGGAGGGACAATGTTGAGAACAATATACAGTGTAATATGTAGGTTTGGTGAGAAATTACCACGGATGCTGTCTTTTAACATCTCTAATGAAATCGAACGATTGTGGTAGACTCTTGACTTCAGGTAACCTCACAACCATTAGGCACATGGATTGAGGTCTGGGGACCTGAAAGGAGGCAAAGCATGTAATCCTCATGAAATAATGTGTTTAAAAGATTTTTCACACTCTTCTTATGGTGAGAAAATCGTACAGTTAAGGGACAAATTCTCCATTCAAATGTACATTACTAGTCTCCATTCTAAGGCACATCATTACTCTCTATTCTAAGTGTATATTGCACTATCAATGCGGCATGCATGGTAGTAACGTACTACAACATGCCGAAAATAATGAGGAATCTATTTCCATCGGTTCAGTTTATTTTATACACAACTTTTATGCTGCACCATTGTCGATTTGCTGTCCAATGCCATCTGTTGGCCACTCTTTGGTTTCAACAAGCCTCCATGTCATTCCAAGCATGTGTGTCAACGTTTACCTCTCTACCTATATTATTCCGAATTTTAAAATGTAAACGGACTTATGGATTTGTTGTCACATTAGCAAACCTTAACTAGGGATCATCGGAACAACAGATAAAGAACAAACGAGAACATCGAGAGAATAAGAAACAGAATTTTTAAAAAAAATTAAACCTTGTAACCACCAAAAAACTTTATTTCACGTGTTTCATTAATCCAACATACTATACTCAATAATGGAACACGGGCTTCAGAATTTCTTTCGAATACAACCGTGGTCGCGAATATTGAGAAAAGGTAATATAAACAAATGTACTACAAAACGTTGATAAAAAGAGTCTTAAGACCCGATTGTTTTTATTGTTAAAAAATATCTTATTTCTCCAAGATATACCAAATATTTGAGAGAGAGAAAAATGCTTACCAATGACCTTTTAAAAATTGGATAGGAAGAAAAGACAATTGTGTAGTGACAGAGCCCAAAACAGGAAACTACCACAAAGCAATATAGTTTATGAAGGACATCATGAAAGAAAATAAAGTTAATCCGGCATCTTGAGGACAGAAATGTGGTATATATCAGAAGAAATAAATCCCTTGGAGAGGTTGTTAGTAAAATAGAGTTTGGATTGAATTCCATTTTGAACAATTCCACTCGTAATCTCTGTATGATTTCACAATACGTAGCATATTTTTATGACAATATGAGTATAGGACGAGATAAAAGCTTATAAAAAAGTTGATTCGTTTTTTATTTAGATGAAATTGGATTTATGCCGCCCCACCCAGTATGGTGGTTATTACTTGTAATCGAGTGGGTTAGGGATCGAATCCCGAGTAAGGCATGGATGTATCTTCGGATAAAGAAATCGGACTTTTGCCTGAAATGGATTCCCGTCTCGAAAGGAAAGCAGCGTACCTCTTTTGTTCTTTGCTGAGATCATCGCTTGTAATAAAATCTGTATTCTTCTGTGATTGTGTTGTTTGTTTCTGTTCATCTATCCCACGTGTTTTGTATATATCTCAGTAATAAACACACGACAACAACAATTGGATTTATGCTACAAATTATTATTTACTTTAGTAATATATTTTAATAAATTTGTTTTTAGCATAAGTTTTTAATTCTATTTAATTTTCCCATTTGATTATTATTTTGTCAAAGGTTAATTTTTAAAGGTTAATTCTTTTATATATTATATATTTTTCAAGCAATAATTTTTCATTTAATTATTACTTTGTCAAATGTTAATTTCTTTATTATATGTGTTATGCAGAGAGAGATTGGTTTTCAAAATATGAAAAAAAAATCACATTACAAAACTGAAAAAAATACATATTTATTTTTCTTATTTAATAAGCAAATGAATTATTCTTTGATTTTTAAAAATTACATTGGAAAGTAGTAAATAATTTCTCCTAATAATTATTAAAATATAAGAAGAAACCTCTAATTAAATATAAAGAAGATCGCAAAGAAAAATTTTCAATTATTTTTAATTTTTGCAATAATGTTTTTTAACAGAAATATATTAATTTACTAGCTTGGAAACTTCTCTTTTTTTCTTTTACACACAATAAAAATATTAAAATCCATATCTTAGAATTGTTTTTAAAGTTACAGGAATCCATCTTAATCCGTTGAAAAGACTTTACGTAAAGAAATTAAGATGAATCTCCAAAATTATTTCCCTAACAAATCCCTTTTCGAGAGATAATTTTACTAATTTACCCCTAACCACAAAAATCTGTAGCTAAGCAGGAGGCAGCAAAAAGAGTTAAACTTCATTGCCTAGCTTTCACCGAGGAAGAGATGGAAGAGTTTATTGACTCCTCTTAAAAGTTAATTGACTTGACTTTGCACATAAGTGTCGTTCTTTGCTGCCCTGCTTTACTCGCTCAATCAAACATTTGAAAAACTATTGGTTGCCATGGAGTTAATGATTAAGGAATACAGCCATTAAGATCTTCATATATTGAGAAATTCTAATCAAGTGCAAGAACGTTTTGAGCAAGAAAAACAATATTATTCTAAAAACAACTTTTGTTAGAATCTTTTCCTATAAATTGTATGTTTGTTTTTAAAATATGATTTAACACAAACTATTTTTTTTAATAATATGGGATTTAAATTATTTTGTATTTATTGAGCCATTTTTTTTTAAGTAATAAAAAAGCGTCAATAATCTGAATGATTTATTAAGGTTTAGAATAAGGAAGAAAGTATACACCACGCAATCCAAACTGTTTTTAGAATTTGAGATTATACAGAAGTAAAAAAAGAATCAGGTTACAAAATAAATAGAGAAAATTTTTTCAACAAAAGTCATTATTTTTACAAATTATGCAACTTTCTTTGCGTTTTGTCAGAAAAAGAACGATATTATATTTAAAACATGAAAGGCTCTTTAAGAAAATTAGTTATTTTATTGTTTTAATTCTTTTTTTTTTCCCGAAAATATAGAAATGTAGGGAAAAACATTACACATTCTCCAATCAAGTTGCGAATTCAAACCGTTTGAGTATTTAAAATAACTATGCATGAAAAGCCACACCATGGCGATTTGCGAAAAACATCTAATTTTGAACGAAGGTCGACAAGGGTGAACCCAGACATGGTACTCCACAACCCATCAACGTAAAGACATTGAGCCCAGACGGATTCCACATACATTAGTCTTTGTACACGACGTGAAATAGGGTCTCGAATCCTCTGATAGCTCCAAACCCTGCATCTGCGTACGAAATTAAAGTACAGTTAGACATTTATATAACGAAGTCGCTAAATCCGTAAAAAAAAAAGTTTGTTATATGGAAAATTCGTTACATAGAGGTTCATCCTTGAATATAAATTATAAACCACATAAAACAAATTTTAAATTCATAAACACTATATATTAAAAAAAAACGTAATAATTTGTACCTTTTTGTAAATTAAAAATATTTATTTTATATATATTACCTATCAAAAGGAAAGAAAAATAAACTGCAAGGAAAGTTTCTCGACGCCTTTATTCATTTCCAGAAGAATTAATTATTTTTCTTTGATGCTCAAGAACTTCTATTTTGACATTTTTGGGCTACAAGAAATACGACTGATCAACACTACAAATGAACGGAGACTACTTCAAAGACTCGGGTGATGAGACAGCTTCTCTGTGGGTAAAAGAGTTATCGAAGATGTTTCTAGTGAACTAGACGATGGCGATAAAATGCTACACTTAATACTTAAATACCCAGATTGATATTGCTCTCGGCGAACTAGGTACCTAATTAAACTTGTCCATGATTTATGGCCCCCATAAAATCAGTTAAAAGAAATAATAACTTGAAATGTCAGGAAATACTGAAAAGAATGGAATAAAAAAATTGAATCACAAGAGAAAAAGATTGTTATATGGAAAATGCACGTCCCTATTGAAATGTTATCTTACGAAGAATATCGTGAAATGTTTCCTGAAAAAAGTTTGCTCTACAGAAAAATTCACAATATAGAAGCTCGTAATATGGAGGTTCGATTATATATACAGAAAAGGAAATCCTTTTAATTTATACAGGGTGGCCGCGGTTGCTGAGTGGTTTAGGTATCGGATCGTGGCTGGCCTTGTCACGAGTTCGAGTCCAGTACCACTAAAGACCCACCGTGTAGGGCAGCGATGCACTCTAAATCTGCAGA
>BMAV01005546.1:63347-81483 GCA_019973955.1 Trichonephila inaurata madagascariensis | reverse complement strand
AACGATCTTAATTATAAACCGTACAAATTAATAAGATAAGTATATTAAATTTATTTATATGTAACTTTTAGTAATATATATTTTATTTTTCTTTCTCGAATTTTTAAATTGGAACAGATTACAAAATGTGGTGTCAGCTTTCAAGACAAAATATACATCTCAGCCAAATAACGAAAATGTACTCGGAGTGTCAATTTCTATTCATAAACCTTTCCTTGAAAAACTTTCCTCTGCAAGACAAGCCCATGGAAGTCGCTAACACTTATTAAACTTGCTGTTAATTTAGTATTAATAAGTTAGTTATAAAATACCTTGTGCAGAACTGATACATTAAAATTATACTGTCTGAAGTACCCGCTCTTCGAACAAGTTCATTTTTTAAAAAACTAAAACATTCTTGATAAATAGCTGAATTGTCAGAAGAGTAAACCCAAATGTGCGACAATGTTTACGAAAATGTAAAATGATATTTCAAAATGAATGCTGTTATTATAATTAGTTTTAAGCCTCACAGAATTAGCATTTAGAATTAATGTTAAACAATGAAAAATATAAAATTCCAATGAAGAATAACAGTGTTATTTTTAATATTTAAAGCGAGAAGACTTCGAAATTTTTTATCCCGTGGGCAAACACACAATCGATACTAGCGTTAATGGTCACGCGGGGTGATTGAGTCACCCCAATCCTTTTTTTTATAATTATTTTATTGTACATGATACACAAATCGTGATTGCAGTGAATAATTTAATTAAGAGAGAACATAAACTTACCTACTTTCAAGAACTTAATTTTTCTTTGGTAACAAAGAAACAGTTTTGCCAAAATTAATGATTTCGTGATATGTGTCTCACGCGCGACCACTTCCGGGTTAAAAGTGTATTCATTAAAATAATATGTATGTTAATGCTAAAAACAATTGTGTAAAATGTTTTTAACTATGCTTTATAGGTTTGAGAATACTCATAAAAATAAGTCTTGGCCAAGTAATCCTTCAAAGTGGAATAAAGCGCAACAGAGAAATACATTACTTACAACTTCCCTAAATGAGAAACAAACACATAAGAGAGGGGTCATAACTAACTGTACCAATAACTTTGAAGGTCAAACAGATTATCTGCAAAAACAGATTACAGCTATAATGTGCAGTATTTCAAAAATAATCACAGTGATAAATTTTTATGTTCCTAAATTTTTTTTCGATTTTGGGTCTGTGATTTGTTTTTTCTCTGAAAGAGTAGTATTTCAGATTTAAAAAGGAATTGTAATACAAAATCTCTCATCATGGGATTACAGCAAATCAAATAAAAGTTTTTTTTATTCGTTTACAGCATCAAAGATTGCTAATTAGGTATTGAAGAAGTTTTTATATTTGAGATGACTTATATCGCCTATATATTATATCAGAGTTAAAGTGCATTTTTTATTACGTCTAAAAGTATTTTATTTTAATTCATTCCAGTAAATTAATTATTTTTTTAATCTTTTATTTTCGATATGCTCGCACCCCCCCCTCGTAAGGGTATCGCGCCCCCAGGGGGCTCGCCCCACAGTTTGAGAAACACTGCATCACGTAGACAAGAGGGTTTTCAGAGTTTCTAAGAATTAAAACGCTCATTAGAACCTCTTTCAAAAATTCTAATTGAGCCTCTGTACAGAGGTTTGAGCTATATACAGGCAAAATATTATTATAATAGAAGCATTTTTTCACAAAAGGATAATATTTTGAAAATGGGTCATTCTACGTTCATTTTTTGTCAAAATATTGTAAAATAATTTTTAATTGTAAAACTATTCTTAAAACAGTTTTATATACATTTTCTAATCTAAGTGACACTAAATATCAAATATTATCCATTTATGCGCTTTTTTAAAATCACGGTTCCGAACGTATAGTCGGATACCTTAATACACAATACTTTTGTTAAAATAAATTGTATGTTGAATTCATGATCTCTTCAGCTTGTTTATTAAATAAATATAAAACTTGTATTTACTGATCTAGTCTACTAATATTATTCAAAACAAAAAAGAATTACATATCGGTATATAACTTTCCCAAATGTACATTTCTCTATATTAATCCTACTTTCTTCTAAATTTAACATAAAATGGTGCCAAAATTTAATTTTATCGTTACAAAGTTAAGGCTGTGGAATGCTTCATATTACATTGTTTGTAAACTATTTTGTGCAATCAATACATCACTATTTTTGACGTTAGTTAAAACTATTTATATGTATGAAGTACAAGCAATTCAAAACTATTAAAAACTGAAAACAGTAGCTAAAAAATTGGATAAAAATACGAGGATTACTTCGCTGTAAAAAAAGAGAAATATATGGAACTCATGTAATATCTCATTTTTTATGTTATACATATTTTTTTATGCATCATTCAATATTTGGTTTTCCTATTTCAATTGTCAATTAAATCACTTGAGAATTCTTATGTGATGTCTTCCTACAATTGAAACTTCTGTTACATCCCTACGAATATAAAAACCTGTAGGTCTAATGTAATATGTATTTATGTGTTTTCTGCATGAATTGGTAATTTAAGGTACCCGACAACGTTCGGAGACATTTTGCAAAAGCTTGCAAACGAATAATTTTTTTTTAATATTTAGTGTCACTTAGATAAGAGAATACACATATAAAATTGTTTTAAGAATAGTATTACAATAAAAAATTATTTAAATGCGATAGCTTGGCAAAAAATGAACATGAAACACACATTTCTTTTCAAAACATTATCTTCTTATGAAAAAATTCTTCTATAATAATAATCTTTTGTATATATGTAACGCAGACCACTCTGTAAAGCCAGAACTAGAATTTTTGAAATATGTAATTTAGAAGTGGATTTTTATCCATATTTTAATACATCAAAATGAAAACATGTTAGGAAAACAACACCGATTATTATTTCAATTGGTAGCAACTCTGAAAATAATGTAAATTTTTTAAAAAAACTAGTTCAAGCTCTCTGGAGAAGTCTAAGCAATCAAAAGGCAAAATATTTTTATTACAGAAGCATTTTTCATAAAAGAAGAATGTTTTAAAAATAAATAATTCTATGCTCATTTTTTGCCAAAATATTGCATTTAAATATTTTTTTACTGTAATGATATTCTTAAAACAATTTTATACATGGATATTAACCTTAGTGACATATTACATAAAAACATTCGTTTGTAGGCTTTTGAAAAATCACGTTTCCGAAAGTAGTCGGATCCCTTCACAAAAGCATCAGTGGAAAATATTTTTTACTTAGCTTTATTTATTTTTGGTATTCTCAAAATGTGCTCAAAATGTACCTGTAAGAGCAGTTCACAGCTTAAAATTTCTTAAAGTTATGGATTCAACATTTGCTATTAAATAAACATGACTTCATTACGCTAATTTCGTTCAAAATGTTCCACTACTTTGAAATATTTGAAGCCGTTAACAAAACCTGTTTTCATCTCATCGCCTCTCAAAAGAAAAACAAGTAATATAAAAATATTAAGACAATTCCTACTAAGAAACTACAAAGGAAAATTTTATTTTATAGCTTCTTTTTATCAAATAATATCATTTAATATAAATATGTATATAGGATGTAACTAAACTCTGTGATAAAACTATAAGGGGTGATAGTACACATCAAGATAAACAAGAGTAAATAGGAAACTTTGGGTCCCAAACTTCTTCCGAAGGAGATAGGTGTCATTAAAGTTTAGGGTCCGAAATTTCAAATGATTATAAAAAACAGGAAAATGGGTAGATTCATAACCGCGGTTTTAGCTAAAATTATTCTTTTTGTCAGTATGTTTTTGAAAACTAAACTTTAAAGAAAAAGCTAAAAAAAAATATCAATAGAGGGTGCTTTAGACTTTGGAGTAACGAACAACTATTTTTTACCGTTATTTTTTGTATCACATTAAATTCTTTCAAAAGCTTAGACTTAAATTTTGAGCTCAAAATCTGATTCGTTGGGTGTAGTTAATTAGCGCAAACGGAATTGTATTCATGAGGTGAAATTTGAAACTCCCTTCCATCTGAACAGAATTCATTTATTCCCGATCTTGGTGTCGTAGACCAGGCAGTAACTACTACCTCCTACACGTAAAATAAAGGAAAGAGGGATGACATAGTTAAAAAAATATTCATAATAGACATGAGAAACTTCACTATTCAAAATAAAAAAAACAATTTGATGTACGCTCGTAGTGCGCATGAATGAGGGTTGAATGAATGATGACACTTAAAAAATGGTACACGCAAGATCTTCTTCCGGAATCACAAAAACTGCTTGAAACAGCGCCCACAACCAAAGATGTAGGCCTAACACCCCCGGTGGAGGAACTTTCAAACATTAGTAAATACCCCAGGCATCTCCCGGATATCGACTGCTACGACGGCAATCCTCGCAAACCTCTTCGGAGTCGACGGGCATAAACAAGACTCTTCATATGGCCCCAGAGGAAGAAGTCTAGGCAGGAGAGGTCATGCGAGCGTGCTGGCCAATTTACAGGACCACTCCGTTCAATCCATCGCCCTGGATATGCTGCATCCAATGCACTTTGAGATGTCTAGGCGCTCCGTCATATTGGAAACATATACAAGGCTTTATGTTGGCTGGAACACTTTGCATCTTTACATACAGTTAGCACCATACAGTTAAATCCTTGTGTACTACACTTTGCATACAAATCGGGTATTTTGCGGTGAGAAATTGCTCATGTCTGTTATGAATAACTTTTTCATTTAATTTTGTCATCCATCTCTCATTTATTTTTCGTTTAGTGGGTAGTAGTTGCTGCCTAGTCAACGACCGAGCATCGCAGATCGTGAATAACTGAACTGTGTCAGTAAAAATAGTAAAAGTAAAAAAATAGTTGTTCGTTACTCCAAAGTCTAAAGCGCCCTCTGTCGTCAATTTTTTATTTTTATAGTATTTTTTTAATGAAAATACTAACAAAAAGAATAATTTTAGAGAAAACCGCTAACGAATCAACCCCTTTTTTACGTTTTTTATAATCATTTAAAATTTCGGACCCTAAACTTTAATGGCATCTATCTCCAGAAGACGTTTGGTACCTAAGTTCCTATTTACTAATGTTTGTCTTGATGTGTACTATCACCGCTTAAAGTTTTGATGCAGTTTAGTTACACCCTGAATACATATGACAAAATCATAATATTAAGTTTTCTTCATTTCTATTAATTATCATTAAAGTATTGTATTATCACCCCAAACAATTGTGTATATAAAATTTCAGCTCAACTGAATGCTTTAAAACGAGAGAAAAATTTTTCTTTTAAAGTTTTCACCCAAGTCACTAAAAATGAAACCAACGTGACTGCATCTGTAATTCTTTAGATAATTAGTTTCAGTCAATTAATTTTAATGAATTATAATTAAATAATCGTATTGTCAACCAAAACACTCGTGTATAAAAAATTTCAGCTCAAATGAGTGCTTTAAAATGTAAGAAAAAAACCTTTTCAAGTTTTGACACAAGTCGCCAAAAGGGTCACTAAATCGTCAAAAATGATGCAAACTTGGCTATATCTGTAATTCTTTGAATAATTAGTTTTAATCAATTAATTGTTATTAATTATAATTAATTACTGTGTAATTAATTAAAAATAATTGTGTATATAAAATTTCAGCTCAATTGAGCGTTTTGTGTGTGTGTGAAAGGTATTTAATAACGATTGAAAATTCCAAGTTAAATATGTAGAAAGTGTGACCTAATAGTAGGAATTGAAAAAAGTTAGCCGGAGGGTATGACATACCCTGCATGAGAAGTGGCGGGTGTTATTTCGTTCAAAACGTTCCACTAGTTTGAAACATTAAATGTCGCTAACTAAACATGTTTCCATCTCATCACCTCTAAAAAGAAAAGCAAAAAAAGTGGGGAAGGGGTAAGAACATTTTCTAAAAAAAAAAAAAAAAAATCCGAACCAACTGCTTATTTACAAAAGTACTGAAGAGTATACTAAATTTACTCTTTAATGATTATTTTTCGCTAGGGAAAATTGCACCTTGAACGAAAAAACACCAACCCTAATCTTTTAGGAGAATCCTAAATGGAACTGGAAAGTTTTCTTCAAAGAAAGGTCCTTCTTTAAAGCTTTAAATTTAGGGTAGGGAAGTTTCACGGAATTTTTGAACAAACATTCCATTAAATTTCTTAAATTGTATAGCTTTGAGTCAATAAATTACAGCTTTGAAAAAATGCGAAATTGCAGCAATTATATTGCTCAAATATCATGTAAAAGGAAACCAGCGTTAAATTGCTATCGTAGAGCACATAGTGTTTAAGTCAAGTTTGTTTATAGAAAAACAAACGAGATTCTTACCTTACTTACCTTAAATAAATTTAAAATGAGTAAGTAATAAAAGCACACTACTCTTTTTTAACAGGAAATATATATCTAGCTTTATAACAAATAGATCTTTCATAATTTATTGTATGTTTAAATTTCAAAATAAATTTTGATATTTAAAAAGTTCAGTTAATGAAAAAACAAATATTTTCAGTTATTTCAAATTATTTTTTATAAATACAGGTAATATTTTTTTTTCTCTCACAAATATTTTAAGTATATAAATTAAGTTATTTTATTGTTTAAAAATATATTTTATAAATATTCAAAAAATTTTGAAATAGGGAAAGGGCATTTTTTTTCAATATTTTCTTTATATCTAATGGGCTGCGGATTGATGTTTTACCATTGCAGATCTAATATACTCTCTACAAGAGCTAATAAGTATCTCTTTTGAGTATGGCACCAAATAGGTGGCATTTCAATCGCCAGAAGTAAATTTAACACCCAGTTTACTTCTTTAGGGAGTTGCGTGAGCTCTGATGATGCAAAAATGTACTGGGAATTTAATCTTTCTGAGAGCACCCAAGCCAAAAAGCGCTCAAACGCTCTCTTACATGATGCATAATCATACTGCATGGATGCTGTTTATTTTTTGTATCGTGAAATGTACCGACTTGGGACAGGGTCGAACCCGGCAACTTGGGCGCTCAAGACCAGCGACAAACAAATAGGGCCACCCAGCTGTTCTTTAATTTTAGTCTAGCGTAAAAGTTTGAAATTACTTATATCCAAATACTTACACCCCTTTGAGAAAAAGTTCAATTTATACATTTTAAATTGTAGTTTTTGCTTATAAAAGTTAAGTGGTACATTTCCTTTAGATTAAAAACCGCTCCAGCTTAACCTTTACAAGACGGGAGTTCGATATTTCTATACACCATTTCCAAAAAAGAATGCACCTTTTCTCTAATTTTTGTCTGGGTACCCATTGTGTAGAGAGTGATGAAAATTTGTCTGAACGCTGCTAGATACTCCAAGTTTTGAAATATCCTCCTTTCCTGTGAGCATAAAATTGTCACTATGGAGTCCACCAAACCACAGGAAGCATTTTGTGCTGTGGAATATGCAAAAACAACGTCTATTTTCACAGTTTAACGTAACTTTCGGTGACAATTTGGGGTCGATCCACCGGACAAGAACTCAATTAATTGTTGGCATACTCAGCTAATGGAGACAGGTTGCCTATGCAAAGGCAAAAGGCCCGGGTGACCGCGTTCAATCTTTTTCAGAAACGGTGTGTGTGTGTGTAAACGGCTATTACAAGATTGGCTCGCTCCAATGATTGATTGATTGAATATTAACGTCGCACTGTTAAGCTACACGAGGGCTTTTGGCGACGGCCCACGTAATTTTGAACCATGGTTAAGTGACGTGGACGACACCTGAGCATTGGCTCGCCCCAAATACCACAACCACACACAGGTATCATTCCTCCCTCCCTTAAAATCGCACACTCTATAAAAACCCATCAATATCAACTATTGAATGAGGTTTAAGAGTTAAGGGGTGAAATTTTATCTCCATCCTATCCTTTTTGAAACGTAAAGATAACCATTACTTAAGAGTTCATCTCAGCACATTACTTTATTGTCATTGTAAGATAGCATAGACTATATATATATATAGATAGATAGAGAGACAAATTAGAAACAAAAATCCATAATCATACGGATTTTATACTCGTACTTCATTATTATGTTGGCAACCAAGTCCCCGTCATTTTTTTGAAATTTTCATATTCCGCATGCCATTAAGAGTTTCTTTTCATTCGAAAGAAATTCAGGTTGTATATTTTGTTCGAGTCAATCTATGTTGCTTTTCAGATCAATAAAACTGACGTCCAGTTGAGAAAAATGTGCATATTTAACACTTCTTCTTTTGAGTTTTATCATGTTTTTAATGCCACAAAAGCAGCCCGCGACGTTTGGGCTGTATATGAAGGTAGCTGAAAGAATTGCTCGTGATTGGTATGTCAAGTTCAAGAATAGAAATTCTGATATCAGAATACGCACTTTGTTCTGACCATACAGTTGAGTACGTTGGAAGCTCGATTAAATCAACTTTTACAAGAAATACTCCATCAAACGACAAGGAAACTAGCGGAGAGAAGGAAATGCTCCCATATTACTACAGAAAAGCATCTACACTCGATGGGAAGGCTGAAAACTACGCAGTATGGATTCAGTAACAATAAATATCAACGAGCCACTATGTCTTCTAGTCAACCATCCGGTATAATGGTTAGTGACGCTGACTGCTGTGCCGTTGGGACTGGGTTCGAATCCCGGAGAAGACAAGGATGTTTGTAAATGTATAGTGCTTTCTCGGCATGGTGGTACTTTAAATAGCCGTCGAGCCACAAGTCCTCTCGTGAGGTTGGTGGAAAGAGAAGAGAGGTGGAAGGCCCCTGACCACCCCCAGGGTGTTCTCCCTCAAAATTGGGGTGAAACCGATCTAAATCGTTCTGTCACCTGTATGGTGCTCAAAGCTATGGCTAACGACATGTGCCACTTAGCCCTTAACAATGATGAATTTCGTGGGCCTTGATCTGTCATTTGCCAATCAGGTGGCATTAATAACAACTATGTCTTCTTGTTTGCTTGCTCGTCTTGCTTATGGACACAAGCAATTTTGGATTTATTTTAAAAGCTGTGCGTGGAGTTTCAATACAGATACAGAATTGAGAGTTCGGTTGGATGAATTTTTCTGAGTCAATTTGTTTGTGTGTGTGTGTGTTGGCGATTTCTACCAACATAAAGTGGAATATCTTGTTAAACGTCGAGGAAAAAAAATATAAATAGCAAAGGAAATCCATTATTAATTAATTATTTGTTGCTTTATTTTTAAGAAAATTGAGAAATGATAGGAATCTCCTTCTTGAACAAGGAGACGTTGAGACAATCCATTCAGGTTTTTGTTTCATCACCAAACCTCCTAGTTAAATTATGCATATTCATGATTTTTTCCAGAATTTCTGTCAATAGAAATTGGTAACGCTGCTAAAATACTTACACAAAAACCGATATAACACAGCAGCATTATTCATCAGACAAAATTTCTGCATTTCTTACACCATAAAATATGAGGTAAATAAGTCTGGGAGTAAAATTTTTAATTTTTGTAGTAGTAAAATATACAAAATAGCTTGTAATTCACTTAACAGTGAATGTTCATTCTTGTTATTAGAATCCAAAATATTTTCTTCAGATCTGTTACTTAAATTACTGGCTAACTCATAAGCGGAATTTCTCATGCGCTGAATCTTATTTTAAATTAAACCATTTTTTACCAAGTAATATAAAAAAAATTGTTTAAGTCAATTCCTACTTAGATCAACAATGTAAACTTTTATTTTAGCTGTTTCTTATTAAATAGTTACAATTAATATATAAATATGTATATACATATGGCATAATCACCATAATTTTTATTAACTTCATTAAAGTATCGTATTCTCATCCAAACCAATCGTGTAGATATAATTTTAGTTCAACTGAATGCCTTAAAATGACAGAAAAAACCTTTTCAAGTTTTGACACGTCACCAAAAGGGTCGCTAAGTCGCCAAACATGACGCTAACGTAGCTGTATATGGAATTCTTTAAATAATTAATTTAATCAATTAGTTTTTATTAATTATAATTAAATTACTGTATTGTCATCCAAAATAATCGTGTACCTAAAATTTCAGCTCAATTGAGCGCTTTAAAATGTATTTTATTAACGATTGAAAATTCCACCAAGATAAATGAATAAATATAGAGAGAGTGTGAGGTAATAGTAGGAATATTGAAAAAGTTTATCCTAATATTTAATTAATTTAAATTAATCGCAACTGATGTTAAGTTTTTTCGCCACTTTCAAATAATATTGAAAAAAAATGGACATAAGTTATGCTTTTAAATATCAAGTTGAGAAGATTGAAAATTTAAAGTAAGAAGTTTATAATAGTTGGTAAAGTGGACGCGTTCTTGGATTTTCAATAATTTGGACTATTACAGCCCTTAACTCAGTGAAAACTGTTGAATGAAAGACATACAAACATGATCCTTTACACACATCAGTAATATGTAAATATTGAGAGATTCTGGACTTAACAGTATTTCTTTATTAACCCTCTAAGCGGTCTGCACTTAAAGTCTTGTCATTCTGGAGATGCTTCAAAAATGCACCGCACATATTTTTTTGCTTTCAGGTCGGGTTCTCAAAAGCGGTTGAGCCGTATTTTTTAAGAATGCGGCTCGGCCGCTTTTGGGAATCTTACTTGAATGCAGAAAAAGCATCTCTGGAATGGCGGAATTTTGCGTGCAGACCACTTGGAGGGTTAAGAAATGCGTTTTGATAAACGGGTATTATTTCAAATTTTAATGTATTATAGAATTAACTTAGGTTTTAGAGATTAAACACTCGAAATTTCAATACTAGCTGTTACGTAACAAAAGGTTATTTTAAAGTTTAAAAAAATTGTTTTTGTTTTAATAACAAACGTTTACAAAAAATTAAATACCCAAATGATTTTTTATGCTGTATTTGTGAAACTTTCAGTGAAACGAAGTGGACAAAGGGTTACAAAACTTATTCACATCCTTATAATCTTTTCAGGTAATATTCATCACGACAGGAGTCAATAACATTTGCTCCAAACCACCAATCACGGTGCAGCTGTTGCTCTTCAGCTGCTGATTTATCCGATACTGATCAACGTTCAGGATGTAGCTTCAAAAAAGATTGAAGGTCCCAAATGTAAGAATGTGATATATTGACAGTATTGTATTTGAATGTAATGTGATATTGATAGTATTTTATTTGAATGTACAAAGAAGTATACAAAATATATAAAAATTACAATTTTACCTTTTCCATTAACAATAAATACGTTGAAATACATCTTAATATATTAATCTAAAATTTAAAACAGTAACTTATAAGTTAACTTTCCAAATAGATCAGTTTTATAAATTTTTTTTCAAATGTTCTGATCCTTTGGATGACATCTTCGGAAACATTAAAATCCGAGTGAAGAAAAGAAAATTCATACTGGAAAAAATACAATGGTTAGCATTGTAAGTTTTCCATATATAAAACTGGAAAATAAGATTTTAAATTTTACATTAAATTAAAATTGAATTTTCTTCTAACTGTGGTTGGAAAAAGAAGAGTTTTTTTTTCGTAATATATTAAAATATTTAACGGCATTACGAAATGTTTTACATCTAAGTGAGTAATCTCAATGTTAATTTTATATATATATTCTATCCATTATAAAAAATGCAAAAAATTGAGCTTTTAACAAACCATAAAAATACCAGTAAACAAAAACAGTTTTCTTTTTCGGAATATAACAATAATTCCCAATACAAGTTTTAATTTTATTCACCGGTCTAAAATATCTCAAGTAATTATAAGCACTATTACAGGAGATTTTGATAATTATCAGAGACGAAAGGTAAATTTATCTCATGACACAACATTTCGCTAATTATTTTTTAAAAAACGTTTGCCCATTTTAGGAATTTAATGATCTGTTATAAGCGCATCACCTTTCCACGCTCTTTCAAAACTAATCTTAAAAATACTATTCCATTACGTTTAGCTGAATGTTTCTCAAATGACATACTATTGGAAAAGACGGAGACTGCTAATTATTACACATAGTTCCTTTTATAATTTATTATCATTCCTGAGCTAAAAGTAATCACTTTTATTTCTATATACTATATAATACTTCACCAAAATCAGTCTTTGCATTAAATTTAATGTATTATGCTTTAATTAAAAATTTAAGCTTTATTGATCATCTAAATGAGAGAGAATGTTACAAATGTATCTTTATCAAGAAAGGAAATGTGATTCATTATATTCTTTTATTAAAAAACTTACAATACCTCATGTACTATAAAGTATCATACGGAGTTTACGGAAATAAGAAAAAAACACATTGCCTTTTTAGAGGGACACACGGCTTTTAAAATAATGAAAATGTAATTTTTTTTTTCATTTAACATTTCATTTGAACAATTTTTATATATAGTTGTAAGAAGTTTCGTAGCTCTACTTTCATTATTTAACCAGTTATTTAACTTTCTTTTAACAGTATGTCGAAGACAAAATTGAACCGAGAACGTGAGACATCAAAATTTAGCTCTTTATTTAAATTTTACAAACATTTTAAAACTTTTTCACGATAATCATATACTTAAAATGTGTGAGGTCCTTTTATATGCAATATAAAATTTCCAAACTTTTTCATGTTTTGTATAATATGTTTGATAATTCTGCACATGGAACAATAATTTAGGTTAATAGTTATATTCTTTTTAAAAAAAATAATCAAAGTTATATGTAGCTGCTTTTTACTGACTTTATAATGTCCGACACGAAAAAAATTGTAAAAATCAAAGTATCACTCATATTAACAATCCTATGCTTAGAAGTGTGAGAAACACGTCTAAGAATATTTAAAAAAACATTTAAAAAGCTGTAATAAAGAGTAAAAATAGTAAAAAAATTATAATGTTGAAATATTTTCGGGAAAATTTTAATTTTATATAATTGTTTATTCAAAAAGGGCATTGTTCTTCTGAAATGTATAATTCATGTGTGTTTTAAGAAGGTATATGTAAACATTTTCATTTAAATATATACACACATGGACAAAAAAAATTAGCGCACCAAAAAATAATTGCGGGATCGTAACGAAACTTGGCATAATAGTACATGTCGGGGAGATATGCAATTTATTAGAAATGCATCGTGATTGCGCATAACGTATAGCCGGTAGAGGGCGTTTAACATTCTCCGTAGAGTATAAAACAGGTAACCAAATCTTGTTTGAGTATCCTGAATCGTTTACAAAGGAAGAGCTGTGGTAGACATGACATTACGCGGTTTCGAAGACAATATGAGCCGCTGTCGAAGTTTGAGAGGGGGAGGGGAATCATTGAAATGATGGAAGCAAGGTGGTCAGCTAGGCAAATTACTCGTCAATTATGCCGCTCTGATTGTGTTGTGAGGTGTTGGGACCAGTGGATCCGAGAAATGTTATTTACACGAAGAACAGGCTCAGGACACCCCCGACAGACCATTCGTCGAGAAGACCGATACATCGTAAGAAATGTACGCGTACAGCCAACTGCTTCATCGGTGCCATCTAGGCACAGGCAGCACCTTCACTAGGGGCTCCTCTGTCTTCTCGAACGATACGAAAGCGTCTGGCTGATGGACAATTGAGAACCCGGAGCCCATTACGTGTGCAGCCCTTGACGCCCAACCCTCAACGCCTCCGTTGGGAGTGGTGCCATGCATGAGGAAACTGCACTGCAGTGGAATGGAACCAGATCGTATTTAGCGACGAATCCAGATTCAATCTCAGCAGAGATGACAAACATCTTTGTGTGAGGAGACCCTTTGGTGAACGCATCAATCCTGCCTTTGCTTTACAGCGACACACCGCTTCCACAGTTGGTATGATGGTATGGGGTGTCATTGCCTACAATACACGCTCACCCCTAGTATTGATCCGTGACACCATGGCAGTCCAGCGGTATGTCCATGGCATCCTGCAACCACATGTGTTGCCACTCATGCAACGGCTCCCAGAAGCCGTGTTTTAGCAAGACAATGCTCGGCCTCAAACGGCAAGGGTGTCACAAGACTATCTCTGTACTCTTACTACTCTTCCTTGGCCCTCACGATCCCCAGCGTTTTCTCCAATCGAGCATATCTGGGATCATTTTTGACGGCAAATTTGGCTACCCATGAGTTTGAACGAAATAGAAACATGGTTACAGCAAATATGGAACGAAATGTATCAATACATCATACAGAACTTGTATGCCCCAAAGCCGACCGTATTGCCTCGTTCATTCACGCTAGAGGGGTTTCAACAGGGTATTAAATCCTCCATTCTTTTGCCTTTTTCTCTGAAATAAATTATCTCTTTTCTTTGATTTTCTTATCATTTACTTATATCAAAGTAGTCACTACGTATGTAAAATTTCGTTTCATTTTAACGATTCCTTCTTTGTGCGCTAATTGTTTTGTCCATGCGTGTAATTTTAAAAAATGCACAGTACCGTTGATCCTTAAATTAAATAATTAGACGCACTTCTTAGAACAGTTTTTCGAAAAATGAGTTAAAATGTATTGAAATATTTTGTAATACTTTATAATACCTCTGAAATTTTCTTTTAGAAAATATTTTGCGAAGATATAATATTCAAATAATCACAACAAAAACAATTCACTATAATAAATTTGAACAATTAAATATTTAGAATTTTATAAAAAAAAGACATTTCATTGAAATAATCATAAAATAATCTAAAAATTCTCATCTTTCATTGTAAGATTATTTTTCTTATTCAGAAAAATTCGATGACAAAAATAATCGAATTCATGCAAAATGCATACAAATAACTAACTCAAGCATGAAGCGAAATTTTTACGATCTTCCTACCTTATCAAAAGAACAGAAGATAAAAAAAGAAGAAACCACACACAAACAGAAAAGTATCCTTTTCCATGAGGGAGTAGAAAATGAATGCCTATGTAAATAAAAAATACACTTCAAATATTTCTAGCCATCTAAACTTTTTCAAGGTATAATTTTTCGAGTGCAGCTCAGAAAAGACACTAAAACTCATCCTCTTCCGCAAGATAAATAGAACAATATTGTACATAGACTGTAAAATAATAACGAGGACCAAAAAAATTTTTATTTCAATTATTGTATTCATTTAATTCTATACTAAAAGGCGAAATCTGAGTGATTTTTACATGCATTCTTCAAATATCATTAATGTATTTGTAATATAAAATAAATCAAAAAATCCCTTGCTCACATTGCTTGCTTATTCAATTCCTACTATTAGTACACTAAATCCATATATATATGTATATTTTTCATATTTCTTGTTCAAATTTTCAATCGTTAATAAATCGTTTCAATCGTTAATAAATCGTTACTTTTCATTCAACCACTGAAGTTCAAATACATTTTTTTTAAAATTGATGTGGATGACAGCTGGGGTCAATACAGTTTTTTTTTCAAAAATATTAATTCATTAATTAAATTTTATATTTAAATTTTTAATTTATGCTGCGTTACTTCTGACGAAGTTAGAACTAGCATCAACAGATGGCGCCAGTAAGTTTTTCTTACGAATTCTTTCTTGATTTCAAATATATTTTTTTTAAACTTGAGTGGATGGCATGATGTTGATAGTTTTTTTTCAAATATTAATATATTATTTAAATTTAATTAAGGAAAATAAAAATTTTCTTTGTTTACTTATGTAGGAATTGTTTTAATTTAGTTTTATTTTTATTTTACTTGTTTTTATTTTAATAGCGGCTTTTCTTTAAACCCCATTAACAAAATATGTTGTATGAGTGGCACACTTAGAGTAAAATATGTTTAAAAGAATTTTGCTTAACTTCAATATACTATGTAAAATTGTTTATTAAACATTGAAAATTATTATCATAAATTAATATGAAGGTAAAGACAAATTAATGTTTATTAATTAATTACAATCTAATTATGAGAATCAATTTAATACGAAATTTGAGCTTTATGATTTTTGATAATTTTGCTTATATTTGACCGTAAAAATGATAAAACCACTCTCATTTCACCAACTATAAGTAAAAAGGATAAAAAAAATATTGATACTTTTCACTTTGTTAATGCTTAAAATAAGAATTCATTTAAATAAGATGTAGAAATATTTAGCAATATTTTTAAAGCTTTATTGGACATTATGGGGTAATTTTTTTCTAATGTTAATCCAAAATGAATTAATGGACTTTTCCGAACATTTTGAAATCAAAAATCTCGATTAATACCGAACGAAATTCTTCCCCTTCATTTAAAAGTAATTCATATACAGCTGCATCCATCATCAAAAATGGATTTCGAATACAATTTTTTCTTATATCTATCTATCCATAAATGGATAAGTTAAATATAACATGAATAATCTTAATCTATTTCAATAAAACGTGTGACGGGCTTTTATCGCGATTTCTATTAATGTCCTCTTGGGGTTTCTTTGGAGCCGAAATGGCAATTCTTTTTAACCAATTCAAGAACGTGGTTATGTAAATTAAGAGAATCATACATATATATATATATATATATATATATATATTGGAAGTTAGTAGTAGAGCGGAGTCTATGTCCGGGTCTATGTCTATGCAGCAGAAATGATAGCTCAGTAGAGAATTAAATGTAAAGTGATTTGGGATAAGTTAGAAGAATCCTAACTCCGTGAAATAGCCCAGCCATGCCGAAACTGAGAACCAAAAGTGGGTTCGAGGCCATAAGGAATACTGTCGGATTAAAACCACAACAGAACAAATACAGAACGTAGCTGATTATCTAGAATATAGCGGTAATCAGTTTTATATAAGCTATAAGGTAAAGACGTATATTAGTGATAGAGAAATTAATCTATAATGTTAGATTCAGTGGTCAAGTACGCGACTATTTAGTAATACGTGTTGCATCTTCTCATTCTAAATCAACTTCCTTAATTATTATTGTTGTGTATTGTGTTTAAGCTAAAATCTTAATAAAAACAGATTTTAAAATGAATGATTTGAGTGGTTCTTCGGCCTTCCCCACATAAACATGTCGTGTAGATAATGTAGAGTTTGAGTTAATATTAACGTCGCACTGTTCAGCAACACGAGGGCTTTTGGGTAGATAATGTAGAACTGAGGTCGCCACGGATTCAATTCCGGAGTTTATTTTTTCAGAGTGTAATTAATTATTTATAAAAAAAAAAATGGCAGCACACGGAAATTCCGCGATATACTGTTTGAGAATCACTGTCTTAGACAAAAACACTAAAAGGGGATTTTCCCTATAACCAATTATCAAGTACTTTTTACTCCCATCATGGCTAGTTTCGAATTACGAAAAGGATTGTCTCACACCACCTTCCTTTAGGTAAACATGTTTCGCTGCTCTTGGAGGACTTTCAAAATTTTATTTAAAACTTATCCTTCTTCCAGAAATTACTTAAACTGTTATGCATCTTCCTTCGTATTAAGCGATGTTTGATACATATCCACAGGCACAGCCAGTTGTCTCTAGTTCAAATGGTGGATGTATTTGACGTATGTGCAGTAGCTGCGAATATCACTAATGATTTTCATGAAGAAAAGGTTTCAGTTAGAATGTTTTAGATAATCTACGATGGAAATTTTTAAACAACAGTTCTAAGCTGGTATACATTGCATAATATTTAATCTCTGAATCACTTCAAAATAAGTAGCTTTTTCTAGACATGACTTAAATCGTCTATCTGCAAGACCAAGTTATTTCCATCATGAATCTTACACAATTCAATTGAAAAGGAAATGCCGTTTAAAAGCTTTTTAATGCTGTTACTGGCATTTTTATTTGAGAAAGAAAGAGTGACAACTGCATCCCTATTTTTCAATTTATTTCTAATCTGGCTGCGGATTGGTGTTCTACCATTGCAGATCTAGAGTATTCCCTGGAAGCTGGTATCTCTTTTTAGTGCGGCATCATACAGGCGGATCCAATCTCACAGGTAAATTTGACGCCAAGTTTTCTCCCCAGAGGGAGGCACCTGAGCTTCCATATGTTTGAATAATCCAATCAAGCTAGAAGAGTTAATACTTCGAGATATCTTAGAATCTATCACAAGAAAAAACGACGCACCAAGAAGGAGTTGCCCGATTGTAATTAAATTTAGTATGCAAAAATATTTGTACGGA
>BMAV01005546.1:6921-22344 GCA_019973955.1 Trichonephila inaurata madagascariensis | reverse complement strand
AACAAGTTTAACAATTACCAGTGACTCCATGGGCTTGTCATATATAAAATTATATAAAAATGTAATACTGATCTTGATAAATTGTGCGGTTTGTAATTAAATTCTATTGTAGATTTATGTCGAAGTACATTAGTATTATTGAATTCAATACATTGATATACACACATGATTATATTAAAAAAACACAATTATGTTTTAATTATAATATATTCCTCTTTATGTATAAATTTTTCTGTTGGTAAAGGTGCTAAAAATATTTCTAACTTCATAGCCACTTAATAAAATTGTTAGAAAGGTTCTTTTTCCTCAAGATATTTTGCAAAAATGATGAGTAAACCAACATGAAAAATACAAATATAAATTTTACTGTTCAGTACCTGAACACTTTTCTCATTTTGTAGCTTTTGCGTATCAAATATTAATAAACCCAAGGACTTCACAACTTCTTTGTGGGCAACATCTTAAACTAACATCTCCAAAATTGCATCCGCACTCCCAAGTGGCGGACAAATATTATTTCTAAGATAATCTCGAGTAATCTACGTTGTAATAACGAAAATTTTAATTGAAGTTGTGAAATTTTCTAAAAGTTATTGGGAAACTTAGGACGTTGTTGTTAATGTCATCTTAAATTAAACATTTAAATTTCTGTAAAGATCAGAGAAGTGAAGAAGTGCAAAGTTAGGGAATATATTCCATAAGTTTATCTGGATCTAGAAATTTAAACATGCAGAAGATATATATATGTGTGTGTGTTGAGATAATAAGGTTAATTTTGTTTTAAATTCATACATTAATTCATATATACAAATATAGGAATTCACAGAAAATATATTTGAATGTTGCTTTTTACTCATACATAATTTTTTTTAACATTTTGTAACTACATCACATGTTCAATGTACCGTTTTATACATTCCAATTGGATGATATTTATTTTATAAGGTGCTTGGAGCTGTAATAAAAATTTTTCATTTTTTTACGATTTACAAATCTTTATTTAAATTATTTTTATAACCAACTAATGAATGATTGAATTAAATTTTATGGTGGCGTAATTGGTTTGGCGTTGGCCCTGTAAGCCCAAGTTAGCGGGTTCAACAGTGGCCGAAGTCGGTAGAATTTTCATGATATAGAAAATCAACAGTATTCATGTCATATTATTATGAAGCATGCAAAATATCCATCGAATGCCTGTTTGGCTTGGGTGCTATGGGCAAAATTTAAATTCTTTGCAGGGCTTCTCACTATCAGAGCTCAAATGCCTCCCTCGAGGAGAAAACTGGGCCACAAAATTGCTTGAGGTGATTGGTATACACCTATATGATGCTGCACTAAAAAGAGATACCAGCTCCCGAATAATGTACTAGAAATGTACTGCAAGGGTAAAATTCCAATACGCAGCCGCATTGGAAATAAAAAAAAAACAATTATGATGTATAAAATAAACTCGTCATGATGAGACTTATGGAAATAATTATAAGGGGAAGTTAATATTATATTTAAATGTATATAACACTGCATCTTTTGTTTTAATATAGTCTTTATAAACAATTCAAGTTTTTTAGGTGCCTTTAAGGGAACAAGTGAACATAAAAGTTTTTCTTTAAAATATCTCTTTAAATTAATATATTTAGAATGAATTGGGAAAACACACAACCCTCAATTCTTTGGAGAGAAACTGTATGCAAAAGGTTTTTTGCTCCTGGTGCACGTAAATATTTCTCAAATAACTTTGTTTTATTTCTATCACTTTTCTTTTTCTTTGTATCGCTGTTAGACATTCCGCAAGTATTTATAAAAAATCTGAGGAATCGACGAAATTTCGAATCGTAAATACCCCAAAATAATAACTTTTAGTACGAAAACAGTATTCACAATTTCATTATTCGTTCACAACCATAAAATACTTGAAATTTAAAACGAATATAATATATGACTTGATAGAAAATATATTAAAGAAGTACTTAAAATTCAAATTTGTTTCTCTTTTGTAAATGCAACACCATCTTAATCGTTAAGTAAAAGCTCGATAAGGAGAACAATTCCTAAAAAATGAACGATAGTAAGTTAATGGCGTCAGACATCGAAGAAAATCATCTTTTAGAAGCATCCAGAAATAGAATAAATTTCCAAAGAGAAAGATGAAAAGCCGTTTTGAAAATTTATGTTCCAGAAACCAAGACGTTGAAACTTGTTTGATGTCTACATAAAATAAAATGCGAGCAGCCGCAGTGTTGAATCTCAATCAGCCTTTTATCGAGCGAAGAATTTTATTCATTTTAAGGAGAAAAATTACATCAAAAACCTCCCAAAGTGGGTAATTTTCGTCAAGACATCAAAAAAAGAAATAATAAAGAATCGAAGAAGTGACTCAGAATAAATGCGTTATGTATTGTAAATTTAACAATCATTTTAGCTAAATTTTTATTCTCTTCGTTACTAAATATGTTTTTATGAGTTGTAAAATAAAAGAAGTTAATAAAAGAAGTGCGATGCAAGCAATAAAAATAATAAAACCATTTTATTTTTTTTCTTTCAATATATATACTTTTTCTAAGGAAAAAAAATATTCACTGTTTAATGTTGAGTGTTATTTTTTTTAAAAAAAAGTATATAAATTCAAATGCTATTTATTGCGAAAGAATGAATGTATTGTTACGAATTTTGTGTAAAGTATACTTAAAATTAGTGTAAATAATTTATTTCTGGATGTGTAATATGTTTATTTTACTCTATGTTGTATTTATTTTATTTAAAATTATAATATTTGCAAGCAACGCCGTTCCTTGCATTATTATCGCAATTTGATGGAAACTTGTGACAGATCGTAGTTGGTATCATTTTTGGAGACACATTTGGCGACTTTGGCAACCATTTTTAGCGAGTTCGTGGCCCCATGGATTCTTCTGGAAATAAGGGGAAAAATTGACTGATATCGTGATCTATGAAGCAAGTGTATTTTTCTGGAAAGATCCGCGAGGCTTATAAATAGGGAGTACCTCGCCGAAACTGAGTTATTCATGTTTAGACCGTGAAGAGTCGATCAGCGATTAGTTATTACTGCGGCTCTTGTGTTGGACGAGCTAGTGCTTGTGAATAACCTTTTACATAGTACTTGTATTTTAGACACCGATAGTTGTGTCTGAGGGCCTTGTGTGAAGGAATTCTGAGATTTACTCCGCGAATTTGAGGACTCTATCCTGTATTTAAAGGATTGTTTTTCGAAAATAAATTCTCATCGCTCTTAAAAGAACTGTTTGTTCTTTGCGACTGATTAGGATAAAATCCTCAAACCCCCGATGTACGTAATAGTGTATTATCTAAGCAGTACAATTGAGAATATGAAGTATTTTCAGAAACTTCTCTCTCGAAATTTAAAAAGAAAGGAATGTATTGCTTACAATTTATTTTAATTTTAATGCATACATATGTTCTCTGAGTAAATAGTTTAAATAAATGATTTCAAAAGTATATGAAAAATTGATGTGATAAAAATAAATTTTTCTCCTTAAAATTTGTTGGGAAAAATATATGAGTGGAATAAAAATGTGTGAATGTGTTTGCTTAAAAATTTTTTAGTGAATAATTAGAAAAATTTGCAGAGAAACTTCAATTAGACGGTAAAATATGAATTATCTCTCAATTAAAAAATTTTCCTTTCATAAAGCATTTTATCATCTTAATAAAAAGATAATTTAAACAAAATTATAAATCTATAAATAAATTAAAAATAATAAAATTACAATTAAAATAAGTTATATATAAATTAAAATTCATCTCATTACTCTGTATAATTTTTTTAGTTTTTCAAGTATTTATTTTAAGCATTCGAATTAAAGTTAGAAAAATAAAACATGTTTAAACTGAAGAAAGAGGGAAATTAAGTGAGAAAAGTAAGATACGTTAAATTGTTTGTAAAAAAGCTTTTATCCCTTATCTAATTTAAAACATTTTATATTTTAATCATAGATGTAATAGAAAAAAAGCAAAAAAAATTATGCAGCTCAGACTTTAGGTATGAAAGCTAAAATTCACAAAATTTTATGATTTGTTTTCAGAGCTCTAAGCTACTTCCCCAATAAAATTTTAAAACTTTGAAAAAAAGTTATTTAATAATATTAAGTGTTTCCTAGTTTGTATGAAAGAAATGATAACTTAATTTACGTGGAATTCATTTACTTAACAGCAGGAAAATAAATATTACTTAAAGATATAAATATTTATTTTTTCATTCCTATTATAATCAAAAAATTATTTACTCAGTACAAAACTCATTTTTGAAATAGCGGTTATTATTTTTTAATTGATAATATTTATAACGAAATTAAGAAAATAAAAACTTGTCAAGAGTAAATAGTATATTTTACAAGAAAAAAAAATATTGTTTGATTTATTAAGATAGTTAAAAATGTTAGAGTGAGAAGAGTATACCGATAAATCTGGAACTTTAAATAAATATATTATTGAGAAATGTATAACTTTAACCTCTTCAGATCCAAGATGCAGACATGTGTGTACCTACGGTTTTAACTTCATCCCTTATTAACGGATGAGAACAATCAATTGAGATCAAAGGCTATCTTTCGAGCCCGATCTTGCTTGTGAGTTTTATCACCATATGGAGATACTTGTATTTTCATACTGGAGTTTTTCAGTGCTCTAAGTAACAATAACCAACTTGACAGGAAGCCAAAAAATTAAGCACTTTTTCAATATTTAATTAAAAGTTTCGAGCATCATATATTTTTATTTGATCTAAATTATTTCCTAGAATTGATAGATCATATAATTATCACACTTTCAACAATTGTAGTATTCTAATTATAAATAACTTTTGAAGTGCAAATTTGCAGACAATGAGCTGTTTCTCGGTTTCAGATGCAATTGGCATTCAATCTGAAATTTATACGAGGGTTGGGACAAAAGTCATGGCAACTATTTTTTTCTTGAAGATAAAAGTCCGCTTGGAACATGTGACATATACAGAAGAAAGGACAAGGTGTTGCCTACATGTGTGGACAAAAAATAGCACTGAAATATTGTAACATACTAATTTGTTATGGTAGTATATGCTGGGAAATATGGTCTTCCCTGTGCAAAAGAATGACAACGCAGTACACATAAAGTTAACATGAGAAACCTGGCCCTAAAGACCCTTAAAGTAGTCCCCTGCAACTGTCACCACACGCTGCAAACGATGTGGGAGGTGCTGAATACCATTAGCCTCAGCATCTGCCGCACCATGTGTGAATCGGGTCACCTGTTGTCGCAAAACTTTAGCAATGTCCTCTCGTGTTGCAAACTGCCTACCACGTATTGGTTCTTTAAACTTTGGAAGGAGATCAAAGTCACAGAACGAATTTCTCCCTTAGCGAACGGCTACCTTGATATCAGCACGCCTCTCAACACGGGTTACTTCCATCTTACAGGATACTCACCAAGTGACTGATTTCACAACCCTCGCTGCACTACTACCAGCTATCACAGAGCCATCTGTAGTTCTGCATACACACTATGCCTGCAGAACTTCCACACGACACATACACGTTTGTGATCCGTTCACATATCTACAAGAAAGAAATAGTTGCCATGACTTATGCCCCAACCCTCGTATAATGTTATGAAGATGACGCGCTTATTTTGATTATTTATAGTTAAAGACACACATAATTTTAAACAATCATATATATGTATATTATATATACTAGACATCTAAATTGCTACACCAGGAAGAAATGCATATAAAAAAATGGTATTTATTGGACAAATACATTATACTAGAAATAACAAGTGATTGCATTTTTAAGAACTTTGGGTGCATAGATGCTGAGAAATCAGTACCCAGAACAAGCACCTCGGGCAGTAATTGCAGTATTTATATGCCTGGGTATTGAGTGAAACAGAGATTGGATGGCATAAAAAAGTACAACACGATGCCACAGCTCGTCAACCGTAATGACTGGCATATGCTGACGAGTCAGTCACTCGGCAACTATGAACCAAAAGTTCTCTATAGGTAAGGGATCTGGGTAACATGCACTACAGGGCAACAGTCGAACATTTTCCGTATCAAGGAAGGTCTGTACAGTACCGGCAACATGCGGTCCTGCATTATCTTGCTGAAACGTAGGGTTTCTCAGGACTCGAACAAAGGGTGGAGCTATGGGTCGTAACATAACGGAAATGTAAGGTGCATTGATCAAAGTGCCATCAATGCGAACAAGAGGTGACCGAGACATGTATCCAATAGCACTCCATACCATCAAGCCAGGTGATGGGCCAGTATAATAATGACGAATGCATGCTGCCAATGTGCGTTCACCACTATGCCACCAAACACGGATGCGACCAACATGATGCTGTAATCCGAACCTAGATTCATCTGAAAAAATGACGTCCTACCATTCGTGGGCCCAGGTTCGTGGTTGATCACAGCACTAAAGACGCTCCTCTCTGTGATGCAGTGTCAAGGCCAGTCACAGCCATGGTCTCTGATCTGAAAGTCGATGCTGCTGCAAACTTAATCGAACTGTTCGTGCAGACACTTGTTGTTCTACAAGCGTCCACAATTCTTAACTCAGGGCTCGTGACGTGGCTGCACGATCCATTAAGGCCATGCGGGTGACATGCCTTTTCTCGGTTTTTAGGTATAGGGGGACGTTGAGATTCAGCACGGCGTTCCGTATTACTCTTCGAATTCATATTCTACTAACAGTCATTAGATCTCGACCTACGCGTGCAGCAATTAATACATATTTTAAGACAAACTTTTTATGATTATTTTTATATTCTGATTTAATATTTAACTTGGAAAGAAACAGAAGACATTATGAATTAAAGTGAATGTATTTCTGATGCTTCAAGCAAGGGAATTCTGAAGATTTACTTTTGCCTGATGTGGTTGATGTGTTTGTTAAAATAAAAGATGAATAAGGCTTAAATGATACTACAGAGATATGACCCTATTTATTACAAAAAACACTCCGCAAAATTCCGCAAGTTATTGGAATTTTTCCTTATTTCATCGTGGAGGCATACTTAGGTCTCACTAAACGTTCGCCACTAACAAATAATCATTAACTATTTTCAACGTCCCACTGCAGCCCTCTATTTATACGCTTTCAGAATTAGTTTAGAGGGCGCTGCGCATGGCACGCATGCGCGGTGACTCTAACAATTTACTATTTTACGAAACATCCTATAATTGATATTTGCTGCAAAGTTCATTTAATTCTGATGCTTCTTTGATGGTGTTGCATTTCTTACAAACAGCAGTGTATTTTTCAGAATGACTGTCATTTCAAACGATTTAATTTTGTAGGGGCTGTGGAAGTTATTGTAAGCGCATTTCATACCAATTCACCATTATCGTTGAAGAAACATTGAAAAGAGATAATAAATTGTCTTAAACAAGGTTTTTTTTTCTTTGAAGTCTCTTAACTCGTGTATGCTTTAAAATTATTGATAGTTAATTGGTAAGATTATATTTAAATATGAATGATATTTTAATCCTTGTATATAAGTGGTGAGATTTGTGTAGAATACATAGATGAGAAATTCATAAAAAATTATTGAGCTTTTCAGTTTCGTCTATTTGGGTAAAAATTGTATTCACAAAAAGATTCTGGAACAAATAAATGTTTTGCAGCATAAAACTTAATTTTTTTTTTTTTTACGAAAACAAAAACTTCTTCCTAAAATTAATATGAATTTATAAAGAAATTTCTTGATTAGATAGGTTTAGTAAATTTAAAAAGAAGAACGTTCTTTATATGAATTTCTATGCTTCCCTTTTTTATATTTAGATGAAGATGTTTTTTCTTCGAAAACAAATGTCTTTCTTTCAAGCAAAAAATGAAGTTGGCGAAGGAGGCGAAGTGTTGGCAAAAAATTCTGCGAGGACAAAATTGCTTTAAAAAAAAATTGGAATTTAATGCAGTCATGTGTGCCAACTTTCGAAAGAAAAAAAGGCGTTTGCAGCGTAGTATAAAAAGAGAATTCGATTTCAGACATCCATTTTCAATTTCGATTCTCGCTACAGGAGTGCATCTCATCAAACTAGATAATGTTACTAGATTTAGAAATAAAATGAAAAAAACTGACTAGAAAAATATAAATAAATTCAGAACTAAAAGCCATTTCTCCATTATTAAGAAATATATTTTACTCTTTGGTTGATAAAATGAGAAAACTCGTTTCAATTTTTAAAATAATTAAACTTTTAGTAGAACTAGTTCCAACAGCTATGTACAAAATCAACTTTTTCATTTTAATCCCTTCACTGCCGCTGGTGTATATATACGTCTCACTCAACCGGTCCATTAAATTTACAAGACGTATATATACGTCTTTTTGAAATACGGTCATTTTCTTTTTCTTTTTTGCTTCTATCATCAAAACTATTTTGAAGATTTTGGAATACAATAAAATGACCTTGTTTGAGATGGATTTACATATTTTTAAAAAAAATTTGCTTATTTATGCCTTTTCTTTTTTCTCCAATACACCGCATACGTGTGCATATGTATAAAACGGTGGCACTGGGGAGCAAATCACGTAACTTTTAATCAGCAGGTTAGGTGTTAAGGGAGTCATATAACTCTACTCATATTGAAATTCTTTTTTTAAATTTTTAAGAAAGAAAAAAATCAGCTTTTAAACAAAAAAGTTTTGTTTTGATTTATTTTATTAGTTATGTAGAGTAATTTTAAGTTAAATACATAAATAATCTATATATCGGCTACTATTTTTGGAATGATATTTTCTTATACATTATGCTTTCTTGCTTCAGTATTTTCGCATGTTTTTCCCAATATTTCATATATATTATATTCATATATATAATTTTCTTATATGTTAAATGTTATATTTCCTCAGAAGCTCACACGCTCATTTAATTACTCAACAATGAAAAAAGAAAATTAAATTTACACATTTTCATATCGATACACACTTTCACATATTTGTCTACAAGACATACGAGTACTATAGATTTTGTGAAGAAAACCTAGTTCTTGTGTATTTTTTTCGAAAAGTAGCTATTTCTATATTCCTATGAAATAGAACAATCAAAATATTATCATGCTTTTCACATTGTAACTTATAAAGAAGTTCTGTTGAGTTAAGTTGTGTACAAGGATTGTTTTTCAAAAATGAATTCAAGACCTCTTACCAGTGCACAAGTTCATCATAGAAATGTAATTTCACATCTAGATATTTGAGGTAGTTTATGTTACATACTTTAAAATGGATTGAAGATTTTATTTCAAAATATTTTTTTTATTTTTAATGACAGATTATGAATAGTTATTACAGAGTTCATCTCTCTCTCTCTCAATCTACCTAGTTCATCACCGAAAGCTGGCATCTCTTTTAAGTGCGGCTCCATATTGGCCGGTACCAATCGTCGCATGTAATTTTCAGGTCCAGTTTCCTCCCTAGAAGGAGGCACCTGAGCTCTGGCAATGCAAATTTTTACTAGGATTATAATTTGGCCTAGATCATTCCCTAGGGATCTTTTACATGCCGCTTCATACGACATGACCGCTGTCGATTTTCTGCATCATGGAAATCCACCGACTTGGGCCGGGGTGTAACCCGCAACTTTGGGTACAGAAGGCCAGCGACAAACCAACCAAGCCACCAACCCGATAAATTTCAAAATATACCTGTACAGAGATATGATATACAGAGGGATTTAATATCTTATTTAGATATCTGAGATAGTTCATATATACATTAGAGAGGATCGAATCCCCCTCCCCTCCAGATTTTTAACGCCTTCTTCCAAGAAGATGTCATTTTGTATACAAGTGAAGGGAGAAATAAAATTAAAATTAATTTTAAAGTATTATCACAAAGGAAATGATGTTTAAGTATTGAAGTTTTTTTTAACAATTAAAAATTTCCAGCGGCATTATTAAAAAGAAGTAATACAAAAAACATTAAGTCAATTCCTTCTTAAGTCAAGAGAGAAAAAAATTATTTTAGTTACTTTTAATTAAATAGTTAGAATTAATATAAATATGTATATACGTATGACAGAATTCTAATATTAAATGACAAAATAGAAAGCGATTTTCCTTGCAATTTTCTATTTCCCTTTCTATATAGGGTGTTGGACTATTTTTGTTTGTGTGTGTGTGTGTGTGTTTCTTTTTATTCATTTATTAAATTTAGTTATTCTAATAAAATAATATAGTAAAGAGAAATCACATCCTCAGAGATTAGGCTATCCTTGGTGGATTCAAACCCAAGACCTTTGAATTAGAAGTCCAACTCGCTATCCACTGGGGTACAGGGACACAGCAAACGATTATACTTTCTATATATGATGTTGGACTATTATTTTTGTTAAGTACTATTTATTCATTTTTTAATTGAATCAAGGCATTAATATTTGAAAAAAATATATTAAAATCAAGTGTCATTTACTACTAGGTTTAAAAAAAAATGTATTTGAACTTGGATAGATAATAGAAATTATTTTATTAACGACTGAAAATTCGCACAAGATATATATATATATATAGGGAGAAGGTGAACTAATTGTAGGAATTTAAAAACAGGTATTTTAGTACTTTTTAACAATTTTTGCATTGAGAAGACGTATACCAAATAGTTACAAGAAAAAAAACACATCAGGTGCCCTCAACAGATTTTTCATATCAAATTTTTTTTTAAAAGTCTACTGCCGGAATTACATTGCTTTCTAAAGCAGAAGCCAAAAGAAAAACTTTGCTCTCTCTAAACCGACTTTGCGGGACGAGAGAGCAGAAATTATGAAATATTCTAATGTACATTGTTCCAGTCACCATTTAGCACCTCCGCACACACAACAGTTAACAAAAGGCTTAATGAACTGGCGACAGAAAATTCTGTTAAGTACCTTGAAATTTTCTCTTCACTTCTCTGCATACGTAATCATTTCCTACACTTTAAGCATTTCACGCATTCGTTCAAGAGCACCATTTATAATCTTCTGCCACCAGTTCATTAAGCCTTGTGTTCACGCCATTTAAGCAAAAGACCGATAGACCGCAACATGCTCTTAACGATTCTCAACATTTAACCAAACGAAGGGAAAAATATCGTAAGACAGTGCCTCTCAAACTTTCAATATTTGTGACCCAATATTCAATCATAATTTTCTTTAAGCCCCCTTCCATATAATAACAATGTATTGAAATCAATAATGCTATACTTTGACGCTAAAGTTACAATACGACTTTAATATCTTAAGTGTCACCGGCGTATATAAACGTCGCACTCAGCCTAAGCGTCAATTGCCCCGGACGTATATATGCGTCTTTCGGAAGGCCAATTCTTTTCTTTGCACTGCTATCCATAAAATTATTCCGAAGTATTTGGAATTCAATAAAATGATCTTGAGAGTGTTTGTGAAGGATTTATTTATTTCAGAGAATTTTCTTATTTTTATTCCTTATCCCCCCACACCAAAACATCCCATACTCCCGCCTTTGTGGAAAATGGGGGCAATTGGGGAGTGAATTGCGGAACTTTTAATCGGCAATTAAGGAATTAATTATAAACCGTACTAATTATCAAGATAAGTGTTAATTTTTGTATATATATATATATATATATATATATATATATGACTGCTGAGTAAGCTATCTTGCCGATAATTTTGCTGCGTAAAAAACATTCTCATCCTTCCTCTGTGTCATAACTATTTGGTTATGTCACTGGGTGGCTTAAAAAATGTTTTTGAGGAATTTTACTTTGTGATATGGTCGTTCTTTGGCGACCATATCTTTGGTTGACAGCGTGAATTAGAGGTGTGGGGTTCTCGAAATGAATCGACATTTTAGAATTCTGAATATGACTTTATTAAGAGTTTAACTTAAATTTCTAATATATTCGACAAACTTATATTAAGTGAGAATAAACCAAACACGTAGCTGTAGCTAAACCGGATCGCACAACTTGGATCACTTATCTAAATAATTATATTATCCGCCTACTTTCAATTCTATTAATATTACGAGTTTTAATATCAAATAATATGTCCTACCTTGAATCACGCAACGGTTCAATCACTTTCAGAGAGACTGTTAGGCACGCTTGCAATAGTATGCACCTTGTAGTAATGGCTAGGAATCCGTTAATCTTGGTAGGCCGTCAAATTACACTTCTATCTTTTCCAAACAGAACTTTCTCTAAATTGCCATCCCGCTTACTAAAACTTCTGTTATTTAAAGGCTATCTTATTTTCATCTACAATTGCATTTCACTTCTTGGATTTGGGTTGGAAAAGATTTGCCATTAATCTTGGCCGTCAAAGAACCCAGAGGTTATGTTACAGAAAAGGCGCTCGAGCCCGTCCCAACTTCCTTGCTACCATTCCTTACATATCCCTCTTTTACATTCTCGTCCTTGTAAATTACTATCGGTGTCATCTGGTTGATTCTGGTAATTTGCATTTTATTGTTGAAGATGTAGGTGTGATAATTTGTGACGGATCTATTCGCCTACATTCCACTAATCCTCTTGGGAAATCTTTGGGTTATTATTCGCGTTTATTCACAACCAACCCTTCTGAAGAAGAAATCGTGATATTCAAATTAAATCTACAATATATAGTCAGAGTTTTCTAGCTAGCAGGCGGAGAAGGAGAGAAAGAAAGACAGGAGTTAGGTGAGATTTTTACAGATCAAGTATCACTACAAGCTATTGAGTATTTCAAATATTAAGTAGACTAAGATTTAAAGTGACGATTGGTCACTAAACCTAGTTAAAGTGGTTAATATTCCCATTTTTTTCGTATAATTCGTATATCTTGCTGTTGTTCTACTTGTATTGTTCATATTGAGACATTCCCTTCTTGAATTTATGTGATTTAGTGTGGTTAATTTGGTTGATCAATAAATAAGGTGATTTTAAACATGTATGGTATTCCTTCCCTTCCTCCCACACATCCAGGCGGGCAAGAGAGAAGGGTAATCCCTCACAAATTCTACCAGTTAAAACTTTAGTCTAGAGCTCGATTTCCATGTGATTCTGAATTATCCTTAGTACATGGACATGAGTGTACAAGAATGGAAAATGGAACACGAAAAAAGGCTACTAATGCAAATCAATTATAAAAAATGCAAATTCAGGCCTAACACTAAACAGCAAATAACAAAGTTAAACTAAAATGCCTCACCTCAATCTACTGCATTCGCAATTTTGAACACAAATGTGTAAATTAAGATATCTATAAACTGAAAAATATGACATACAATATATTATCGGAAGAATACATGTGTGTGTATGTATTTTTATTGTCTTTCATTAGAGTATCTTGAAATTTTCAGCAATTATTTAAACTCTCTCCTTCTTTGATTATCAAAAGCTGAAAGTAATTTTAAATCTATATGCTGTTCGTGTATTGTATTTAACTGTTTAATCAGTCTTTTTTTTTTAAACATTTGAATTTTAATTCATGAAAGAAGAATAAGTTGCCCAACCATTATAAGAATTCAAAGAATTAAATCAATTTTTGTTGGTTTTTCATGGCAACAATCTAAGCATTGGTATACAAAAAAAATGTTTTTAATTGAAATTGAAATATTTATGCTAATTTTACAAATTCTTAATTTTTATCGCAATTTTTTTGTGGTTCGCTTCAACTTTTATATATGTATATGGTCTTTACGATTAACTAAAATGCAAGAATTTCTTATAATGAAATATATTGAATTTGGTTTAATTTAAGAGCCCTATTATCAATAAGTTCTATAATATTATCTTATCTTATCAAGCTATTTGATACATTAGAGCCTCTATTCACGAGTATATCATCAATACGGCAAAAAATGAATATTTATTTATTATGCATGCTTTATTTTCTTTGTATGGAACGTTCCTATTGTGCAATATCGCTTGCAAAAAACGTATTTTCTCCAATTATAGACTATTTTCTTTACTCCATTACTCATATTCTTTGTAAGGTCTTTTGTTTTGACGTATGAGTTGAGAAAAGAGAATAGTTCTCTTTTTCGGGGAGAAACTGAATATAACGAGGCTTTGTGAAGTCTTCCTTCACACACACTTGGATCACCTGAAGCAATTCTGACGAAAAAGAAAATTCTTTGAAAGACGAAGAGTTGCAGAAACTTGAGTTGTAGGGAAAATATATTTGGTACAAAATCAAGGAGAAAGTGCAGTTTTCTAAAATATATACTGTAGGGTGTTTTGTTTAGTACATTTTTACATTAAATTTAAGTATATTTTTCTGAATTGAAAAAAAGTCTCAGCAACCATTTTCTTTTTATTTTGGTTGCAATAAATGAATTAAATTAAGGGGACACAGTACGATTTAATTGACAAAAATAGGTTAAAAAATCAAATCTAACTTTTTAGTCTAATATATTTTTTATATACTTTATACTTTTCTAATAAATCCCAAAATTTGAAAGCTCTAATTTTAAAAAACGTAGAGTTATGCTCACTATTACATTTGTTTTTATTCACATTCCAATGGCAAATCAAAATTTTAAACTGACTTATCTCAGAAAGATAAAATAACTAGTTTGTCTTCATTTTAAATGCTAAGGCTTTTTTCAATTATGCTTACTTTTTGGAAAGTTTTTTCACTTGTTTCTAATAGTACATGGAATAAAAGTTGGTATACATTTTTCAATCAAAGCAATACTTATTGTTAAAAAAATAATTGAATTTATAACTTAAATATTTTGTAAGGAATTTTTTTTTTCAATAAGCATTCATAAGAAGAAGTATTGTACGAATACCAATCAAGCTATTGCAAAACCCATACCAACTTTTGTTACACATAGTTTGAGGTACTTGTAAATCAAGTTTCATACATGTACATCAATTTCTGTAGTAGGAGTAACATTTTAAAATCACTTTATAAGTTTCTTTTTCCCTTAAAAAATTAAATGGTTAGTCTTTTATGAAATTTTGAGCACATAAAATCTGTTTTACATCATATATACACACCGAAGGCAACCAAAAAATTATGAAAATCATTAATTTAAAATTTTTTGTGTAAATCGAACCATGTCCCCTTAACCCTTTATCCACCACATTATAATTTACTGCAGTGTTTTTCATGCAATATTTTTTTTGAATCCCTACATTGAAAATTTAAGAGATATTCATAAAAAAATACTCAACCTTGGGAAATTTAATCCATTACAGCTAATTAGTTAATTAAAGATATTTTACTGAAAAATTAATTATATCCAATATTCACTTAAAAGAAATAGTCAAAACGTTTCCTAAGGTTTCCAATAACATACAAAAAAAAATATAAGACACTTAACTTTTGGCATTAACTACTTTTTCAGAACAAAAATGATCATCTTTGCAATCCGCTGAAAACGCCGTCAGCTGAAAACGCAATTTCTGCTATAAAGCTATTCGCCTTCACAGCTGAAATACTCATCA
>BMAV01005545.1:0-64882 GCA_019973955.1 Trichonephila inaurata madagascariensis | reverse complement strand
CAAACACATATATACATACATTCATTTACACATGTAAATACATAAACACACACATATACATTCATACATAAACACAAATATATATACACACACATACATACCTAAACACAAATATATATACATAGATACATACATACATAAACATATATATATATATATATATACATAAACACACACATATATATATATACACACATACTTTCATATATAAACACAAATATATATACACACACTTACATAAACAATAAAATGCACACACACACACATACATACATACATAAACACAAATATATATACACACACATACATACATACATAAACACAAATATATATACACACACATCATGCATAAACACAAATATATTAACACAATCCATCCATCCATCCATCCATCCATCCATCAAACATCCATCCATCCATACATACATACATACATACATACATACATACATACATACATACATACATACATAAAACATACATTTTACATAATACGTACATACGTACATCGAAAAATTTAAATACACATACGACATACGAAAACTTTTACATACATACATACAAATATATTTACACACACACATACATAAACACAAATATATATATACACACATACATAAACACAAATATATATATACACACATACATATATTATATATATGTATGTATGTATTATATAAGGATAATTAAAAATTAGGTTTAAAATTAAATTCCTATATAATATTTAAATTTTATTTTCCATTACATCTTAAAGTATTAAATTAATCCCCCAATTTTTTCCCTGAAACAGAGGGCCCCACCTCAAAACATTCTAACCCAGTCATTATTTTTATAGTCATATGTAAACTTCTCAAGTACAACTCATAAAATAAGAGATGCTTCACATCTCGGCATAAGTGGTAAAAAAACTTAGATTTCTCTTTGGTGTCGTTTTTCTCTCAACGACAGAACATGTAGATGGGTCACTGAATAAAGACCGTTTTTAAAAATATGATCAGTTTTGACTTGAAACATGACAGAATAAAAGCCGGTAGAATAACTGAAAATGAATTTCAAAAGTTAAACTTAAATATATTCTTAAAAGCATTTTAAAAAACGGAAAAAACGAATGCCAAATAGCGTGAGAAATGCTGTAGAGAAATCGTATGGAGCTACAAACGTGCTGTATCTTCTTAGCCCAGTGTTCACTCACGCCTGCTTTTTGTTACCTTTGCTACTGCGGGTGTAGAGAACACCCCAAACTTTAACACGTGTATTTAATTGCGTAAATATAAAAATTAAGTCATTATGATACATATTATAGTACAAGATGTGTTTTGTATTATACAAATGTTATTTAATTTTATTGCACACAAATGAGACTAACATTAATTCTAAACATACAAAATTTTCATTTTAAACCTATAATTTTATATTTTCATAAACCAGTAAAACGTATATGCTAGCAATAAATATACTTTATAATTAATGAGATAATGATAGAGTATAGATAATGATATGATAATGATAGTATGAGATAATGATAGTATAGATGCATCATTTTCCAAACTTTCAAAGCAGACTGTATACAAATGCTCAACTCGCGGGAGTTCTCACCCTCCAGATAAACTTTTCGCGTCATTACATTCCAATCGTTCCCAAAGAGGGATTGCATCACGCTCGAAGGTTCACGACTCCAAAATGTGCAGCTACAGAAGAAAATCGTGGTTCTGCACATTCTTTTTAGAAATCTGGGAGGATTTTCTTGTTGCTGGGGTGTACTGAACACCTCGCGCGAGTGATCGCGGGTTAGCTGTACGCAGAGTTGCCGTGATTGAAACAAACGTGCTGATGGTGAAGACGGGGGGAACAAAAGGAAGCGCACTTCAACATCTAAAAAATGGAAAGATTTACAGTTATACAATGAATTTGACCAACATTTAATTCAATATTAAAGTACCAACATCGAATCCAATCTTCAAGTACCAACATCGAATCCAATCTTGAAGGATCAACATCGAATCCAATCTTGAAGTACCAACATCGAATTCAATATTGAAGGATCAGCTTCGAATCCAATAATGAAGTACCAGCATTGAATTCAATACAGTAGGACCAACATCGAAGAAAATTACTAGTACAAATCAAGCGACATGTGAATTACCATGAACCAAAAATTTCTAACAGTAAGAAATAGAAGTCAGTGAAATTATTAGTTTACAATTAAGTAATACAGAAATGATACTCAAAATAGATATTTTGCGGTTAAGTTAATACTGTTGTAGTGGAAAGTTTTCTCCCAAACTTGGCGAAATTTTAGAACTATTTGGCGGGAAAATCCGTAGCATGCCCACATCGAGTTAGTAGCTTGTTAAATAGCATACAACTAGCTTCCATCTGAAGAAAACTAAAAGAGGCAGATATCTATTGTAATTAAAATACTTCACTCTATAACTCCACCCAACTTAAATGAAAATATACCGATTTCTAATATAAATATACTACTGTTGCCAGACATAAAGCAATTATTTTCTTCTGACCATCACGCACCAACGATTTGTGACGAAGCCGGTCTCTTTCCCCTATTTGCTAACATACCCCTTGCCCCTTACCGAAAGACGTTGCGAAAATTCCAGACATTTTCCCTAATTGCTGGGAAAGAATTTCGCAATCCGGCAGGTCAAAGTTTCGACCCTTTTTCCCAGGCTGACCGGACTGTCAAAAAGAGACGCCATAACATTATGCTTTTGTTTTCCCACTATTCGGTGACGACAGCGCGTCTAAAAACTTACAATGTGCGCCCAGCCATCGGCGCCCATTGGGCAAGAGATCAGACGGGCTGAGTCCGACAGGAGCGGCAGGAGAACAAGAGATCAAGGAAGCCGAGTTCGACAGGGGCGGCATAAGGACAAGAGATCAAGGGCCGAGAGTGACTGGAGCGCAAAAGATTAAGAGATCAAGGGAGCCGAGACCAAAAGGGGCGGCAAAAGAACAAGAGATCACAGAAGGATGATTAGGAGAGATAGAGAGAATATAAAGAGAGCGAGGGGTCCGAAGGGGGAGACGGGTTTTTTCAGGAGCCGGGTGTGGCCCCTTTCGGGGGAAAAAAAGGAAAGCGACCCCGCGAAGTATGGCGGTCTCCGAACTGGGGAGATCCGGGAACGGTCTGTCGATCAACGAAAGAAAGCGATACTGAATCCGTAAAGTAAGGCGAATTTTGGAATGGTAGAGAGTGCGAAAGCGCACGGCGAATTTGGAGCCAGAGAACTCACTCAGAATCGGTGTGGAATTACCGAGAGTGAACACATTTTACGTATCCTATGTATAGGACTTTTCTCTAGTGACGAATTTAAGCCATTATTTTATGCTAGAGAGATGAGACTTTGCAGCGAAAGAGACGCGAAATCTGTGGAACCTTTTGCTATTGAATTGTGAAAGAATATTCTAATTTTATTTTTTGATGATTTTCTTACTGATAAATAAATAATTTATCCCAGAGCTGTGTGAAATAATTACAGATTGTATTTCTGACAGGATTATTTAGTCTGACAGGAACAGCTGCAACCGTACCTGCCGAGGTAAATGACGCAATCAGTCACGACAGGGCAGCACAAGTGAGTGAGTGAATATTAACGTCGCACTGTCCAGCTACACCAAGGCTTTTGGTGACGGACCACGTAATTTTAAACCATGGTCAAGTGACGTGAACGACACCTGAGCTTGCACCCCCTCTCTTAACTACCACACCACACCAGCGGGAGAACAATTCAGCTCTCGACAGATTTAACGTGCATCGCTGCCCTACACGGCGGGTCTTTAGTGGCACTGGGCTTGAACTCATGACATGTCTGTCATGATCCAATACCTTGATTATATACTGGCTACCGCAGTCCTCAGGGCAGCACAAGAGGTATGCATGATAACATCGGCCACTTTCCCCATTGAAATCTTCGAAACTCTGGCTTGGCGTATCTTCTCCCAGTAGTCTTCCTTCAGACATCATACAGTAATTCAAACTTAAAAATTACAAAGTTAGATCTTCTTCATCACAATAAAAAAAATGAGTTTAAGAATTAGCATTATTTTTTGATATTATTATGTGTATTCTTTACTTGTTACTAAATTGTAAAATATGGATGGAATTCTATCTAAGAACTTAAAGTAGTTTGTGACTTGTACAATAATGTGTTTTGTATAACAGTACCATTCATGCACTACCGGAATGAAGTAAAGTTTTAAGCCACATATAATATTCAATAAAATAATTCTTATGGTCGTCATCAACAAGAAAACATTTTATTTTGAAATCATAAAATCTATTTGAACACCTAAACTTCTTTTCGTTTGATCTAAAGCTGTTAAAATATATACGTTTTTCTCGTTTTAAATATCACAGAAATAATTTAAATCATAGTGTATTTTGATGAAAATTAGAAGTTTATATCATTTCACCTAATTTCTATGTGGTAAATTAGTTTAAAAAAACACTTGTAAGACATTAGAAAAATTTTGCTTATAAAAAATGCATTCATGTGCAAGTTTCTTGACTACAATCTGCATAAGTTGCTCAAATAAAAGAAAATAGTAGTATATTATTATGTAAAATGTTAACATATTACATTACAAACTGATTTAACACTCCATTAAGCATATAGTATTTTTATTGTGATGAAAATGGAATACGTTAAAACTGTTAATTGTTAAGACGTTGCGCTAATTTTTTAATATATAAATGTATATATTTAGCCAGTAAATAACATGTAAACTCACAATATATAAATATTCAAATTAATTGGTGCAACGCAGCCTAAATTAATGCCTGAAAATACATAGTATAATAAAATAAAATAAGATACAAAGTGAAAAAGTTGTATAACCTACAATGACAAAGAAGAAAGAAAGTGGAGTTCAAGAGACATAACAAATGTAGATGCAATTGGTTTCACAAATATTCCCACTATCCCTTTTTCAATTCTTACTATTTGTTCACTCTCTCCTATTTATATATATATATATATATATATATGTATATATATATATATATATATCTTGTTTAAATTTTCAATCGTTAATAAAAATACTTTTTATTCATTTTATTCATCCTTTCAATTTCAAATACAATTGTTTTTAAACTTGTAACGGTTGACACTTGATGTAAAACAGTATTTTCAAATACTATAATTCATTAAATCTATTTAAAAAATGTATAAATAGTAACAAACAAAAATAATTGTCCATATATAGAAAGGAAAATCGTTCGTTGTGTCCCTGTAGCGCAATGGATAGCGTGTTGGACTTTTAATCTATAGGTTCGAATTCCACCTGGGATGGCCTTATTTCTGTGGATGTTAGTTCTTTTTATTGTACTATTTTATTAGAATAATTAAATTTAATGAATTTTTTAATGAATAAACAATAACGAACAAACAAAAATAGTCCAACATCCTATATAGGAAAGATAATAAAAAATTGCTTTCTATTTTGTCATTTATAATATTGTGTGATTCTGTCATATGTATATAAATATTTGCATTAATTGTAACTATTTAATAAAAAGTAACTAAAATAAAAAATTTTCTTTGTTGACCTAAGTAGGAATTGATTTTTTTTTCATATTACTTGTTTTAAAAATGGTTGTAAACATTTGTTCACAAAATTGACCAAATGCATAAATCTATGATACAATTTATTTCCGTAATAAACAAAACTATTCTTTTTTCAGAAAGAAAATGTTGATAAGTCCAGTGTCTAACCTCCCTTATACTTGAAAAAAAAAGACGAAGAAACCAAAAATCGACACCCCATTTCATCTGTCAATTCTTTGTCCTACCTATCAAATCAATCTATGGGGATACAAGGAGCGGAGGGAGGGTAACAAACAATCCCCCATTCCTTAATCCAGGGCAGGAGGTGTCATTCAGAGGAAAAATTCTCATGGAGTTCTAAAAAGTACAATGTCATGATCCGTGATGAAGAAGAAAAAGAGAATTGTCCAGTCAAAAATGGTTTTCCGCAAAACTGCCAATGATGTCAAAAGACAATCGGCTTAAAGAGTGTTACGTCTTTTTAGACGCTTCATGCTTCGCAGTGAAGTCTCACTACCGGCTGAAAAGAAAAAAAAATAACTTTGGACTAACTTTGTATTTGGATAGAGACAATAGTTCCACAAAAGTAAAAATATTTGCGTTTTTATTTGTGCCTCATATTAATATAAATATTCACTACGTTAAATATAAATGTTATATAGAGATTCATTAACTGTTAAAAAATAATTAATCGAAGTTTCAAATTTAATTAAATTTTCCAAAAGGTGCAAACTAAATTTGTACAAGCTAAAAAAATATTACTTACGATATTAAGTTCATCTTTAAAACAGGTAGTTATCCATTTACTGAAAATGATTAAATGTCGTCATATTTTCAATAGAAACAAATTTTGTTGCATTGATTTTTTATCAGGATTTGATCAAGTAAAATTAGTTATAACTAATAGAATAAATAGTGTATTTTAAAATTCTGAGTAATTATTCAAAAATAGTACTTATCCCTATTTGCAAATTCTATAAGAGTTACAATTAAACGAGTGAAATCTATTGTTTAAAGCTCATATTTTCCCCTTCATAATGAAATGTCTCCATTTATTGAAAAAGAAAGTGCAACATATCTAACAAACGGATGCACTTAATACTGTGGTAGATATTCATATTTCTTTGAAAAAATAAAAGTATTTTCTACTATAAATTAAGACATTGAATTCTATTTAACCCTGTATCTACCGCATTATGATTTACTGCAGTTTTTTTTTCATGTACTATTTTTTTTAATCGTTGCATTGAAAATTAAGGGATATACATAAACAAAATACTCAACATTGGGAAATTTAATTAGTTAGAGCTAATTAATTAATTAAAGATATTCAACTGTAAAATTAATTATACATGCTGTTCTCTTAAAATAAATAGTCAAATTATTTTCTAAGATCTTCATTAACATACGAAAAAAATAAGACATTAACTATTTTTTCGGAACAAAAATGACAATCTTTGCAATCCGCTGAAAACGCCGTCAGCTGAAAACAAATTTCTGCTTTAAAACTATTCGCCTTCCCCACTTAAATACTTATCATAGAATCTGTGCAGCCATATATCTTGGAAGAGTGGATTTCAAAGAATATTCCTGCTAAGTATCGTCAGAATATTTGTAAAAATGGCTATTCTATGTAATTTTCAATTGATTGGTACTTTTATCTACCGTCGGTAGATAAAGGATTAAAATTAATTTTCTGTCTGTAATATAATTTTTAAGTCAAACATATATACTTATATTTTGTAGATACATTTCTATTCGTTTTCTTATTTCATAACTATATTTATAAATTTTTACTATTTCTTAAATAGAGAACTTATAGAACGAAGACTAAAGAAAATTCTCTCTAACTTAGAATAAAATTTTTGACTTCAGACAATTATGATTTGAAATTTCAAAAATTTCAGCATTTATTTTTATAGTATAACAGTATATACTTTAAAAAATTCATGAAAATTAAATACATATATCTCTGTAACATGTTGATACATTTTAACATTGTCTGGTAGATTATTCCTTCAATAAGACAAATATCTTATTAATGATATTTTTTAAACGTAGTCATTGGTAAGGAATCAATAATTTAAATTTAAATAATTTCATCTGTTTGTGAAAATGTCTTAATTTTCTTTAAAAAAGTATTCATTTTAATAATTGTTGTACTACTTATAAATTGAAATTATTACATAAAAAACTTAGCAAGAGATTTAATTCAGATTGAAGAAAAAAAAACGTAATCATTTAGTTACATGCTCGTATATTGTACAGATATTAAAAGAAAGAAAGCAAATAGTTTGTATAATTTATAGCATGCTTGTAGACTTTTCTCACAATTTATCAATTGATGTCTTTAAAGCTAACAAGGAGAAAATATTCCAAAACTAACTGTTTTTGTCCTACCATTGTTTAAAAACACATTTTTGTTTTATATTTGCATTCTCATTAGGAAAATAAATAATTAAAAGCCATTAAATTATTTGTTTTAAATAAAACATATATTAGATTCAGTGGAAATTCTATATCGATAGAAAGTAATCGATATCTAATTATGAAACCTTAATTAACCTTATGCTCGATTACTGAAGAAATAAAAAGAAATATCTTCGATATTTTAACAAGCGAAGCACCTGACGCAATTAAATACGTTGCTGCCAGCTACTTCATGCTTATCTTAACTGCCCGATAATCGTTTGCACCAAATTAAGAATCACGTGATGCTATTAAATATTGTATAAATAAATACTCTCTGCGTGATTTGGTTTAGAGATCATCTTGCTTGTGTGACCTTAATACTGTTTCATTAGAAATTTGCATACATAAAGGTTGCATATAGCAATCCCGAAAGAAATCATATGTTTTGCTAATCCTAAAATGGCCCATTTAAGCTAGTCATTTACATATTTTTTGCTTATATAAAGGATACGTAAATTTGCGATTAACCTTTATTTAAAACAAATCTAGCAATACGGTTACGGTGATTAACATGTAAAATTTTATTTATATGTTCCATATAAATAAAAATTGTTCAAATTAAAATAGCTTTCTGGTATTAAACTTCCTAAAGATCTTTTTGTTGAAGCTTTGTGTGAGCTGACAAAAAATGCTTTAGAGCATTTTATAAAACATGTATATGTATGTTTAAGTTTAATATTCAACATCACAAGATATTGAATTATTTCATTGTACTCACTAAAAAAAAACAAAAAAAAATTTAACTAATTTGAAATAAAATGATTATCCCAAGAAAACAAAATCACAGCATGATTTCAAAAAAGGTTGATTGAAAAAATAAATACAAAGTTAACCATGGTTAAGACTAAAAAGTTTTTTTTTTTCAAGGAAAACTTTTTAGTTTCTTTGTTAAAAAAATATTAGAAAACATACATATTTTTCATATTATCATGACATTCTGCTAAGTGTTATTATCGTGATAATTTATTGTCCTAGCCACTTACATTAAAAAAATTCTCAAAATTCTCTGCAGTGAACTAATTTTATAGTTTTAAAAAATAATGCACGCCATTTTAGGAATTCCAATGTTATACATATATGTGTGTGTTTGTGTTTGTTATACATTGAAGATTGAGAAATATCTCCAAGTAAATCACGCAAAATCATTATTTACATTATTTTGTTTTCTTTTAGAAAAATAAGTATTGTACAATTACTAAAATCACAATTTGTTCTCCCTCGCATATGTTTAATACATGATATTTTCTTAACATTATATTAGCATATCAGTGTGTTAAAGCACATATTATAATTTCCAGAAATTCGGCAATTTTATATGTAAGATGCTTTGAAAAAAGATCTCATAAAAGAGGAGCCCTATTTTGCCCTTTTCACCTGGATAATAAGTGATTAATCAAAATATTAAATAGAATATCGTAAAATTACAGTCTTAAATAATTTGAAAACTGTTCCCCTTAGTCGTGTATAAACAGTCCAAATATTAATGAAAGAGCATATAAGTAAATAGTTACAATACACAAAATTCCTAAGTCTGTTGTCGTTACTAATGCCACTTGATCAGCAAAAGCCAGATCAATGACAACGAAATTCATCATGGTAAAGGGCTAAGTGACGCCTGACGTTAGCCATAGTTTTGAGCACCCTACAGATGACAGAAAGATTTAGCTAGGTTTCACCCCAATTTTGAGGGAGAATACCCTGGGGGTGTTCAGGGGCCTATCATCTCTCTTCCCCTTCCACCAACCTCACGAGAGGACTTGCGGCTCTAATGCTATTTTAATAACCCCCATTCCGTGAGGACATTATACATTTACAAACATCCATGTCTTCTCCAGGATGCGAACCCAGGCCCCACGGCACAACAGTCAGCGTTGCTAACCACTATACCGGATGGTTGACTTCTTAAGTCTTCGCTTGCATACTGACGTTATTAAATTCTTCATTTAACATTGAGAAGAAAGGCAATTAAAACGAATACAAAGTTATCAGAAATGATTTATCCAATTACAAAATTCAATAATTCCTAGATCAATAAAAAGAAAATGATCCCTGATATGTCATTGTAAAGATAAAATATGAAATTTTGAGTTTGTAACTTTTTTTTTTTGACAAATAGGTGGCAGCAATGTTGTAATTGTGAACAACACTGGAAATGGCGTCGCAGCGAGGGAAGACATTTTGTGTGCTCTCGTTTGCAATAAGTCAGTAATCACGAACCTGCATGAATTTCGATGAAAATACCATAGAAATGCACCGACATCTATGAGTAAAAGAAGATGCTGGGAAACTGGGGATGTGTAAAGGCAAAAGTTCAGGGCGACCAGGTTCGCAATGATATTATACGGGTGACCAAATGGAGTCACATTGAACATTTTTGAAAACAAATTTTCCTTTACGTCAAGAAACGTTAAGGTATCCGACTACGTTCGAAACCGTGATTTTGCAAAAGCGTGTAAATGGATAACATTTATGATATTTAGTGACACTTAGATTAGAAAACGTATATAAAATTGTTTTAAGAATAGTATTACAGTAAAAAAATATTTAAGTACAATATTTTGACAAAAATGAACGTAGAATGATACATTTTCAAAATGTTCTCCTTTTGTGAAAAATGCTTCTATTATAATAATATTTTGCCTGTATATAGCTCAGACCTCTGTACAGAGGTTTAACAAGAACTTTTGAAATATTTAACTTAGAAGTGGGTTTATGCATGTTTTGCGACAACCGAAGAGAGAAATTTTAAGAAAAAAACGCCGATAATTATTTCAAATGGTTGTAACTCCGAAAGTAATGTGAATTTTACAAAAATCATAGTTGAGCCTCTATTCAGAGGTCTGAGCTACATACAGGCAAAGTATTATTATAATAGAAGCATTTTTCACAAAAGAAGAACATTTTGAGAAAAGGTTATTCTAAGTTAATTTTTTGCCATTATATTGTATTTAAATATTTTTTTTTAACAAAATGTCTTTAAAACAGTTTTATACATGTATTCTAATCTAAGTGACACTAAATATCATGAAAGTTATCCATTTGTACGCTTTTTTAAAATCACGGTTCCGAACGTAGTCGGATATCTTAAGTACAAAAAAGAATTCGTATTTTATTGTTACAATGACATCTTAATTATCATTTTCTGTTAATTCATCTGGGAATTATTAAATTTTGTAATTGGGTCATCCATTTCTGATAACCCTGTATGTATGACAGTCAAAAATGCTAATACAAATTTAAGCTGAAACCTGTCATATTGAGACTACTAACTATCCGACTTTCTAGGTGCTGGGGTAAAAATGAAATTTCTTTAAATAACTTATGAGAAAAGAGAAGAAGAAATTAATAAATATACTAATACAAATGAAAATTAGAGTTTTTGATATAATACACTCACCCACACGCACATATGTATGTAGAGTGTTCATAATTTAAGACGTGTTTAAAAATAATAGAATAGAAAGCAGGGAAAAATTGCTGAATGATGCCACATCACGCATAAGCACTTATTGCAAAGCATGGTGGCTTCACAAAATAAAGGTTTTTGTCATGTAGTTTTGCTCTTTTGCTATGTACACTTAATCGTTTATTTGTATCCCCAGAGATCACTCATTTAGTAAATTTCAATTAATGATATATTATGGGTTATTTGCAAGTTTTAATTATTGAGTTATCTTTCAATATTTTTTATTAAAATTTTGTCTCTTAATTTTCATTTTAAGAAATAATTACACCCGATTTCATCGATGAGTAGTTTTTAATTCAAATTTAATTTTTTTTTTATCTATTTAATAAATTTCGATACAAATTTGGAAACAAAAAAGTGCCAAAAGTATAAGAATGCGATAAGAACAAAAAATAAATAATGCATGCCTTTTGGCATGTCTCTTGAAATGTTGGGCGCTTGTAAGTAGTAAATTTCTGATTGTTTCATCCCAAAAGAAAAATATTGCGTTTGTCTCTGATAACTCTTATGTATATAAATAGCGTACAAAAACATTTAGCTATACAGATATGTCATAGACATATTTTATAATAACAATCTTAACTGATAATAACACAATTGTATGCAAGTATACTCTGAACTGATGCGTTTATTTTTTACTTTCTGTGTGTTTAGTTGCAGTTTTCTCTAAAAATTATTTGCCAGTATTAACTGTTTTTCTATGATAAATTTTGTTTTAATAAAAAAAGTGTCATTAAGTGCTTTATTTATTTATCGGATGAGTGTGAAAGTTCCACCAGTTTGTGGATATTTAAATTTGCAATGAAAGTAGCCACACATGACATTGTATCGACCGAAATCGTCGGCCTTCAAACATGTATATCCTTAACATATACAGGCATTGCTTTTCCATCAGTTAATCATCTCAAAAAATCTCAGAGGGTGTAACATAGAAAGCAAGAAGGAGCATGTGAGACATTGTTTGTTATGTAAGTCCGATAAAAAGATTACGGCAACCACAGCATGTCGCGATGTTTGTCAAGTTTATGGGGAGGATCCAATCGAGACGAAAGCTACTATTGTTGATGGTTTCGTAAATTTAGGGAAGGAGACAGAAAATGCCGAAATCGGGCTAGTAGTGGTGGCCATTACACGTTGGAAAAGACGATATTGACCAAGCCATATGCAGCAACCCGAACCCAATCATGTAAGAATTAAAGGAGTCCTTCAACGTACACCGGACAACAGTCGAGAGGTTAACTTGTGACGTCTCTCGCGTTCTTCTTCTAACATAACTCCTAAGTTCTTTGACGGCCACGATTAATGGCAAAACTTTTCCAACCCAATACCAAGAAGAGAAACAGGATGAAAATGCAAATGAGATATACTTTAAAAGGATAGAAGGTTTGGTGAGAAGGGACGGCAAGCCTAGAGATATCTTATTGTGGAACTGTTCGAAACAAGCGTTAGACGACTTACAACCAAGGAAGAAGGATGCGCTCATCGTCATTAATAATATTAAGTATAAGAAATATTAATAAGGTCTGAGTGTTCTTATCTACAAATAGCCGAACAGGAGAGTCTTCAATTTAGGTAGGAGGATTACTCAATAAAAGGTAATATTTTGTATAGGAAGTTAGATTAGGCAGATAGTTAAATATAATTAAGATAAGTGATCTAGTTGTGCGATCTGACTTACATATTCAGTTTAATTGTGGATATTCTCACTCTAAAGAAAGTTGTTATTTAGAATTAAGTAATTTAAGTTATTCTTAATAAAAGTTGTGTTAAGAATTACAAAATGTCTCATCTATTAGATAATCCCACACCTCTAGCTTACGCGGATCCCACTAGACATGGCTATCGCAGGATGGCTATGTCTCAAACTTGGTGTTGAATCTTAAAGATGTTAGGTAGCGCTGTTGCAGTGAGCCTTTTCCGTTTAGAAGTAATCTTGTGGCAACAGTCACACACACACACAGTGCATATGTATCTTTCTTAAAATATAAACCCGCTCTCTAGTGAAATATTATTTTGTGAAATACTCTTGTGTCAAAATACTTAACTTGTGAAATGTGAATGTGAACTATGCTATTATTTGTGAGCTATTCCTAATGAAATATTCTTCATCATTGAAATATATTCAACTATATGAAATTGAACTTGGACTTTGCATTGAATCGACTTTCTTTCAACAGACTGGAATTCGAAACTGAAATCTTTAGTCTTAGAGTACAATTTATTACAGTTCGCTAATTTAATTCTAGTGCTTCTACACACTTGGGTTGCACGAGAAAGTTTGATCGTTGGGTTCCACATAACCTGACAGCTAAAAAATGGGAGGACCGAATGCCCAACTATGTTTCCTTGCTGTTCCGGTAAGAAAATGACCAATTCTTGAGACAAATTGTGACAAGAGATGAGAAATCAGCTATGTACCGTAATGTACATAGAATTGTGTGTCGCCTTTCTGATCCACCTGCATCGACTTCGAAAGCAGAACTTCATCTCTAGAAGGTGTAATTGAGTGTGTGGTGGGGGAATAATTCACTGGCAGGTCCTTGAAACTTAACCAAACTACCAATACTGCCTTCTAGTAACAGGTTGCATTCAAATTTGGTAGCAAAGCGGACAAGTTTTATCACTTGCTTAGGTATTACCCTTCATCACGATAACGCAAGGCCACATGATACTGACTTCATACCAACTAACAATCATATATTTCGTGCGTTGAATAATTCCCACAGTCAGAAAAATCTTTGATAATCTTGATGCCGCGAAAACTACCAGCTAAGGCTTTTTTTACTCGAAATCAAAGAAATTGCACAGCCGTAGGATTCCTACCAGAAAGATGGCAAGAGATCATAGATAGCAATAGGGATTGCGCACAATCATAGGTAATGCTCATTTTGCGTTTATTTCAATCTTCTTTACGGGTAATAAAGAGGAGAAACTTTTGCCCTCTCCCAATAAAATATACTTTTAACGATGATATTCAATGTAAAAATAGTCACTGGTTTTGGCAATGCGCCATACAGATTGATTATTGATAAGGTGATTTCAATTTAAAAAATATTAAATCTTTCTTTTATTTTTCGTTAATTGAATATTCTTCTCAATTCATATACAGTCGAACCTGCTTTTTGTGCGGTTTTTTTATGCGATTTCCTTTTTGTGCGATTTTTTATGTGAGGTATTTTTTTATGCTGTGTATGAATTTCAATGGCTTTGGCGCCACTATAATGTCTTATATCTATTTACTAGTGGCGTAACGGAGAATGTTAGAACCTCCCTCCCCCTGAAAGTCAATTTCGCATTTAATATTTTTTAAATTGGGTAAATACGTATTTAGCGTTAGTCAGCCAGACTCCGAGTTCTGCCCCCCAGTGACAGGACTCAATGGCTTTGGATCCACTGTAATGTTTTCTATCTATATGCCAGTGGTGTAACGGAAAATGTTAGGACCCCCCGAGCCTTTGGCCCTAGAGCTCTCCCTCCCCGGATACGGGGGGGGTTGTACGTTACGCCACTGAAATGTAGACATTTCAAGATCCTCTGTTCATTTGCTATAAACAGTCTCCTGAAATGCGCATTCAGTTGCTTTCTCTCAACGCTCCAATAGCCCGCGCTTGAGTGGCCGCGGTAGCCGAGTGGTATAGGTATCGGATTGTGGCTTGCCTTGTCACGAGTTCGAGCCCAGTACCACTAAAGACCCGCCGTGTAGGGCAGCGATGCACGTTAAATCTGCCGAGAGCTGAAATGTCCTCCCGTTGGTGTGGTAGTTAGGAGAGGGGGTTCCAGCACAAGTGTCGTCCACGTCACTTGACCATGGTTCAAAATTGCGTCGCCAAAAGCCCTCGTGTTACTGAACAGTGCGACCTTAATATTCAATCAATCAAGCCCGCGCTTGATTGAAGACGAAACTTTCAATGACATTGACATTATGAATAAAATTTGATATATTATGAAGACACGGAGAAGAAGCCAGATTCTTTAAAAGCGGGTTAAAATATGCAGGGATCCAGCTTTTAACAAATTTGAAAAGCATTTTCTTAAATTAGATACCAGTTAAGAAAGGAGTATAAAATTCCAAAAAGAGCTTAAATGATGTATAGCTGGTTATATCGTGACATTTATAAGCAACTGACCACACCCGTTCTTCGTCACAAAAATTTATCTCTTATGGTATGTTGCCAAAAAATAAATCAATTGAAATTGAACCTTCAAGTGACGAAAGCGATTTTGAAATTATTCATTACAGGATTTTGGATTACGATGAGTAGCGATGAATTATGTATGTGCATTTTAAAGACTTATCCGTATATACAATGAGAAACTATATGTCTTTAAAATGTTTCCATGTGTAATATTTAATTATTTATTTGGTTACGGAAGTACTCTTACATAAATTTCGTAAATAATTGGCATATTTTATAAATGCGACTTTTTTATGTGGTCCCTATCCACCGCATAAAAAATTTTTTTTTGCAGTATTTCCACTGATTAGTTTTGTTATATGTAAGAATTTATGAAATTTTTAACTTTTTTTGGGCGATTTTTTTATGCGGTTCCTATCCACCACACAAAAACAGGTTCAACTATATTATCATATAAAAATTCCATTTTTAGTATACATGAAACAGAAAAGGTAGAATGTTGAATCTGTCATGCAATTGGTGTAATTGTATAATGCACTTTTAACGTTTGAATGCGTATTTCATTATAATGTCTTATCAATTGTCGTTGTTCAAAACAATAATTCATATTTATAATTAATAAGTTTACGTTTACTTTATAAATAATGGAAAATGTATTTTAGTACATGTATCATACACAAGCACACACTCTCACACTATAGAAAATTGAAACTATAGATATTTTAAAATTATATATATATATATACACAAATATATATATATATACACAAATATATATATATATACAATCTTTATTTTAATCCTACAAGGAATATGAACACATATTTATGTTTTGGAAATCATACCAGAAAATGAACTTATCGTATTGCATATCGATGCATTTTCTACGTAAATATATATATATATATATATATATATATATATATATATATATATATATATATATATATATATATATATATATATATATATTATTTGTCAAACAGACGATGCCCTACAGAACTCTACTAATAAAAGATAATAAAATTGAAACAACAACCACCACACGCCTTATAGAAATCCGTTCGTTTTTTCTCATTGAACCTTAAGAACGCCGTTAGCTATTGAAAAAAAATTCATGCGCTTAGATTAATATTAGAGTTAGGTGAGAAAGATCTTATTTTTAAATGTTATTTAAAAATTATTCATAAAGAATGCACAAAGTAAATCAGTACAGCCAACACACATTATAATAAATATTTTTTAAAAAATATTTTTTTTTCTAACCAATATTAATAATTTTTTTTAAAAAGTTGTGAACAACTTTTCAAATAGTTTATGTACTAGATTAATTACAATAAGGCTATAACAAAGAAGAAAATTAGTGTTATAAAATAAATAACATACTACAAAGTAAGGAAAAAGATATATTTTTTTAACGTGTGAAAAATATGAAAATCAATTATTTGTCATAATTTACTTTCAGAAAAAAAATCCAAAATAATCCCACTTTTGGTTTGTATTACGTGGAAAAACAAATATTCCTCTTAACACAAAAAATATTTTAAGGACTGTCAGGACTCTTAAATTGCAAATTTTTCAAATTATATATTATGTATTCTCAATATTTCTGAGCATTTTGGTACCAAAATTGTGTTGATACTGTGAAAACTCCTGAAGTTATTGAGAAATAATTAGTGAAACTTAAACGAAAACCCTATCTATCTTTAACTTCATTTTTCGCAAAAAAATTTAAAAAAAAATTTGCTTATGCCCAGGATTTCTCAGAAACTATTAATGATATCAATGTGAAATTTTATACACATGTTCAAAATAAGGCTTTTCATAACTTATACATCATTTTCGAAACAAAACAAAAAAACAAAAAATAGAATTTTATTTGAATTTTAATTTATTTTTTCTAAAATTTTAAAATTTTCGTTATAATTGTATTTAAGAAATATATTTTTTCTCTTACTATCTTTAAAGAACTTCAAACGTGAACATTTTCATACCAAGTAGTATTAATTTTGTAAATTTTGATCAACTTTGTACTTCGGAACCCTGCGCAGTGTAAAATACTGATTTTCATATTTTTGAAAAATTGTCCAATTTTTATTTCTTTACAACTTTTTTAAACTTTTTTCTCAAATCTTCTGAATATTTGAAAAATAATGTAAATATATATGATTATGCTGTGGTAAAAATTTCAAATTATTGTTTTGTTTTATTGCTAAGTTACATTGGTTTGAAAAAGGATGTTTTTTTTCGAACCCACGGATCCTGAGGTCCGTGAGCCATTAATTGTTTTTATTCTGCCCATACATATTGATTGGTGTAAATGAACTATAACTTATTTGCAACCTTCTAATTGGTTTAATTATGAGTGTTTTTTAATTCCAATGCACCCAAATAGAATTTTCTACATCCCAACGAGTAAGTTATTAACCCCCCGGTGGCAATTAACAACACAATATTAAAAACAAAGTATTAATAAGCCTTTAAAGAAAGAGCTTAATTTTGGGGTGGAAGAAAAGAGGGAAAGAAATGCTGGGAAAGTTCCAAGTTTCGTTCCGAAAGAACACGTTTGCTTCTTAATGGGAACGAACTATGTTGATCATTAACGTTAAAATTATTACCTTATTACCTCGGATGCTTCACTTGTTGTGGGTTTTTGAATTATCTGTGACTTAGTGGATGGTAATCCTTAATTAAGGCAACATATTTGAATTGAATCATTGCAATGATTTTATGCTTTTCACACATGTTCACACATTATTGCCTTGCGAAAACTATAATACTTTTTAGTGTGATGTTTGAGAGGGGTTCAATTTGGGACTGCTGAAAGTAAAAAGAAAAAATATCAAACCCAAACCTAATTCTTAAGAAAAAAATTGGGAAATGACTAAAATATTTAAAGTGTAATATTTCCATTTAGCGTACGGAAAGGGTTGTTCTCAAAGCGAAAAATTGTGGATCGTTTGGCAAGAACAAAGGGTACTTCAACTTCCCTAACCCTCAAACTCAAACATTGTCTCAGAAAGCATTTGAAAGAAAAAAGTAATATATATATATATATAAATTAATAATTTTATAAAAAAAATTTATTTATTATTTATTAATATTATTAATTATAATATTATATAAATTAAGCCAACCTTTAGGGAAAAAAAGAAAATTTTATTTTAGTTACTTTTTATTAAATAGTTATATTATTATAAATATGTATATACATATGACAGAATCACAATATTAAGTGACAAAATAGAAAGCGATTTTCCTTGCAATTTTCCATTTTCCTTTCCATATAGGGTGTTGGACTATATTTTTTACTTGTTATTATTTATTCATTAATTAAATTTAATCATTCTAATAAAATAGTATGGTAAAAAAGAAATCACATTCTCAGAAATTAGGCCATCTCAAGTGGGATTCAAACTCACGATCTTTGGATTAGAAGTCTAATGCGCTATCCATTGCGCTACAGGGACACAACGAGCGGTTTTCTTTTTTATATATGGTGTTGAACTATTATTTTTATTTGTTACTATTTATTCTTTAACTAAATAGGATTAATGATTTAATATTTGAAAAAACTGTATTAACATCAAGTGCCATCCACTACAAAATTTAAAATTGTATTTGACGATTGAAACGACAATTGACAATTTGTCGATTTTATTAATGAATGAAAATTTTAACAAGATATATATATATATATATATATATATATATATATTGGGAGAGAGTGTGAACTAATAGTAGGAACTGAATAACCATCTTGGTAGCGAGCCTGTTCCTAACAAAACTATTCGTTTGAATTATAAATTGATTGCTCCTCCTACTATAAAGTTTACGTGAATTAAATGAAAATATTTTTTCAGAACATGACGCATTTACAAAGCCCAATCGCTTGTATTGAAAATATATTCACCTTTAACTCTTTTTTTTTATAACTTTTGCGAACAACTTAAAAACACAAGATATAAGACTAACCCCGAACATTCTACTTGATATGGTGATAATTTGATAGAGGGGTGCCACGTCCCAAGTGGTTGTTTATGTTCGCCAAGATGGACGATAACATTATAATATCATTACCTTGGTATTTTTATCGTCTGGCATTGTGGTTGCCATGGGAATAACGAATATTAGACTTAATTTTTATTGTTTTTCCCCACGATAAACCTATTAATTTCAGACGATTTTAATTCGATTTCTATGAAAATTCAATCATTTTCGTTTCAATTGTTCATCAAGAAACGCTGCTTTAGTCTTCTGTTGTATTTTGTGCTATTTTCGAATATAGATATTTTTAATATTATTTGTGAGTACTAGGATATTTTTTTGAAAAATCTATCAGGCTGCGCTTTTAATCATTGCTGCACATCTCGCTTTTAAACTTTATTTTAATTTTTAATAATTCATTATTAAAAGTTACTTGTTCGATGCAATTCATTACAGAAACTCTCAGTATTTTTAATATTGAGAGTTGTTACAGCAATTTTTAATGAATATTCATTATTAAAATTTCTATATTAATTTTAATATAGAAATTGCAATTAGCATATAATAATTATATTATATTCTTTATTTATAATAATTACTTTTTATTATATTGATTCATAAATATTATTATATATTATGGTATTTATTTATAATAATTTTTATGCTACATTATCATTATTCTTCTCTTTTTATAATTAATGTTAAATTATATGATTATTCTATATAATAATCACTACTAAATTATATTATACGATTATTATATATTATATAATATTATTAGTTAATATAATTTTTATTATATCATATTGATATTCATTACTGGTTGATATTGGTTATTTTTAATCTACTCCTAAATTCATCATTCCAAATATATTTCAAAATAATTACTTACGATTATTTTCCTTATGATTTGTTACCGCTCTTACCTTCTATCTTGATTTCTTTTATATCACTTCGGATACAGCGCGATTATATCACCTAGAGTACTAAATTAAGTTCCCCATGATATAATTAGTTAGCCCAAAGAATTCTGCAAAGGTTGTCTTAAAACCTTCTTCAGAATACATGAATAATTACTTCATATGAAATCAGTAAAAAAGCGTTTCAACCGAATGTACAAATCTGAATTCCCTTATTCAATTAGAAATCGATCATTTTTAAAACTTATCGCGTGAATAATATTTATTTATGAAGAATTGCTTCCTAAAAAATTATCACATTTAACAAATGTGATAAACTATGTAAAATAAAGAGTTTAATGAAAATGTTTCGAATTATGCGATATTATTCCACATAAAATAAATTTTAAAAATTTATTCATTCAATGAAAGAATCAATCTGAAATTATCTTTTAATAAATATGTAAAAGTTTAAAACAAGCGGATTACTAGAAAATGCTCTAAAAATAGGGAAACGTTCTGTAATATTTATACAAATAGGTTATAATAAACTATCAATTACATTGCATGTAAAATCTCAATATTGCAAATATAATTATAATTCTTAACAAATTTTGCTGTTTAACTCTATTTTTATCAAATAATATATGTTTAAAGCTCAGTAGTTCTTAAAATTACCTTTCAGAGAGGAATAAGGTTTTTTTCTGGGAAACAAAATTTGCATATATTGAAGTAAATAAACAAAATATTCTAAATAATAACATGACTCATGGTAGTGCTCAAAGGTAAAATATCAGTCAAATTTAGCATTTCCAATTCTGATATCAAATAATGGTTTATTTACCTTAAAATAAATGTTTGGATTTTAATAATCTGTTTTCGAAAAAAATTAGTGCTGTTTAGGTTGTTTTTTTCCCATTATTTTTATGCAGTTATAATTAATGTTGCATCTGCCTCCTTTTAAATAATTTGAATAATATACATTTTTTCCAAATGGGCTCCATTTTGACAACTAAGCCTTTACATACACGGCAAGTCCCCTAAATGTGAGAGCCATTTCAGGGGTGGATCCATCTAGTGGTGGCTCTCTTTACCAAATTGTCGATGCTTGAATTAATTTTTAATTCGCCTCGTCTTATGCTGGCATTGCGGGTGAACCAAATTGATACCTTAAGGATCTTTTACGTACCACATAAACATATGACATGCGTTCCTTCGATTTTCGCATGCAGAAAATCTATCGACTCTATCCCGGATCGAACCCTCAATCTTGGACTTACGAGGCGGGCACGCTACTTCTATGATACCGAGCCGACACAAAAATTACATAGAGGTACGGAGAATTTCTTACGAAGAAAACAAACAAAAAGAACAAAAAAAAAAAAACATAAGTTGCAAATTCCTTTAAGTCAGTGCTTCTCAAACTATAGGGCGTAATCCCCTAGAGGGGCGTAACCCTAGGAGGGGGGCGCGAGCCTAATGAAAAGTCGAAAACAAAAGATTATTTAAAAAAATTATTAATTTATTGAAAAAAAATACATTCTGAGAAAATAAAAAAAACAACATTTGCACTGATAAAAAACACTTATAAATGTATCGGTACCGTTCAATCTATTGTAGAATTACTTTAACAACACTAAATTATGAATAAGTTTAATAATTATCAGTGACCCCACGGGTTTTTCATGTATTAAATTATATTCAAACATTTACACTTATTTTTATAATTTATACGGTTTGTAATTAATCCCTTAACTGCCGGTTAAACATTACGCGATTCGCTCCCCAATGCCACCGGTTTCCAAGTAGGCTAACGTATGCGGTGTATTGGGGAGGAAGGAGACAGAGAATATATAAGAAAATCCTCTAAAATAAGTAAATCCCTCACAGCACTGTCAAGTTCATTTTAATGCATTTCAAATCCTTTGGAATAATTTTATGCATAGCGGTGAACCGAAAAGATTGTACTTCGGAAAGACGTATAAATACGTCCGGCGCAACTTATGCATTGGCTGAGCAAGACGTTTATGTACGCCGGCGGTACTTAAGAGGTTATAGGCGTATTGTAGCTTTAACGTCAAAGTATCGTATTATCGAATTCAGTACATTGTTATTGTATGGAAAGGGGTGCATTGAAAATTAAGATTGAATATTGGGTCGCAAGTATTGAAAGTTTGAGAAGCACTGCTCTAAGTAATTCTTCGTAGGCGAATTTCTTCTACTTTAACTAGTATTTATTTTCAAATTAAAAATCAAATACATATTTTATCAGTTTTCCCGCATTATAAATCAACATTTAATATATTCTACAATTTAAATAAAAGCGAGAATACTGACTGACAGTAAAAGTTCTTCACAATAACACAAATAAACTCTTTTCATCCCAGACCAACAACTTTTGCTGCGGAACAATAAACTGGAAAAGAGCAATTAATTATGTTACAGTAATTCCATTAATATTCTTCTTATAAGCGAAACAATGAGGAAACCAAATACAAGATTAAGTTGCCGCAAGAATAAACCCACTCTAGAGCCTTTCCATGAAACTTTCAATAAAATGAAGAAAACCAGAAACGCTTTTAGACATTTCGAGAAGGAAAAAAATGAAACTTAAGGATGCAGAAAAAGAATTCTTCAAAACCAGGCCAATACATTTATCATAGAAGATGCAGAAAATGAGAAAAAAAATATCTTAGAAAAGATGGATTCGATTTTCTATGATCAAGTGCCAACTCGGTTTAAGTTCAGCTACTCCATACTTTTCTATCTGTGAAGACACGGAAAGATACAAAATGTACTTCATAAAGCTATATTTCTTGCCAATGCATACTTATATTAATCTAATTTTCATGTAGTAATACAAATTTTGCTTTAATTTGATAAAAATTGCATTACATATGGAACTATACCATACTATATAGTATTATTCATATGACATTGCATTATATATGGGAACTACACCAGCGTTTCTTAAACTGTGGGGCGCGCCCTCCTAGGGGGCATGATAACCCTGCGAGGGGGGTGCGAGCATATCGAAAATAAAAAGTTAAAAAAATAATTTACTGGAATGAAATAAAACATAATACTTTTGGCATAATAAAAAATATAGATTTACACTGATTGTATTTATATATATATATATATATATATATATATATATATATCATTTGGCGATATTACATCAGCAAAAATAAAAGATTGAACTTCAACGCTCATTAGCTATCTTTGATCCTACAACCAAATAAAAAAAAAGTATTTGTTTGCTTTGCTGTAATCTCACGATGATAGATTTTTTATTACGTTTCTTGTAACCTAAAATACTACTTTTGCTGACCTTCAAACTTACTAATATGGTTATTTCCATCCCTTTTTTTAGGAAGTTGTAAATCATATATTTCTGCTGCGCTTTTTCCCATGTAAAAGAATTTTATGATGTATAGAGAAGCTGATTGAGCACTTTGAAGGATTATCTGCCCAAGATTTATTTTTATGAGTATTCTGAAACATATAATTCAATTTTTTTTAGAACTAATGCCCATATTTTTATATTGAATACACTTCTTTAACACGGGAGCGGTCGTGCGATGCGCAATCGTCCCATGCTCACGAGATCGTTAATTCTGGGAAAACTGTTTATTTGTTACCAATGGCCCCTTGACAGAGTATCCTCCAATATGACAGTCTTAATCGGAACTAAAATGAATTTATCACATTCCGCCCTTTTTGGGGAGGAGTAGTGGCAAACTTTTTTTTTGCTATCTTAAGATACTTGTTTTGACCGGAGCCTGACGCGACCACACTTATAAACTAAAAATATTTTCTATGAACATGCTGCCCTTTCACCCTATGAATAACGTTGTGGTTTTGATTGTTGTGTTGTACGATTTATTATGGTTTTTAATGCAAATGTGTAGAATATAAAAAAAGAAATGGGCATCTTTGATCTCTGTTGAAGGAAAATGAAAGTGATCAAGCAAGGAAAAACTTGCTGAAATACTGCATATTAATCATGATAGCGGAAGTAAATTTGAGAAAAACAATGAACATGAAACGAAAGGAAAATTTTAAATAGCTACGTAAAGAACTCCATGAAGAAAAATATGTAGCCATAAGTGTACCACAAGATACACTTCACATTGTCAAAAAGACACAAGCAACAAAAAGTTGAACAGGATATTTGTCGATCATCGAAGAGCATCAAAACTACAATAACGTGAAATAGGACAGTTTTGCTTGCAAATAACATTTCTGTAATGTTAGCGAAAAGTGTCTGTGATTTGTGTCCTTTATTAAGGTCAAACACATTTGGAGCAATTTAGTTCAGTTTTATTGTATTTTTTCTCAAATTATCAACTAAAAATTGAAAAGTCCTTGAAATAGGTAAGTATATTTTCTCTTTGTTAAATTATTCTCTTATATTGTGATTTTTATCGTGTATAGTAAAGATAATTATGAAAAAAAAAGGATAGGGGTGACTTTCAGACACTCCGCGCGACCATTAACGTTAGTATCGAGTGCACACCTGATCCTGGGCTAAAACATCTTAAAGTTTTCTCGCTTTAAATATTAAAAATAACACAATTATTCTTTATTGGAATTTTACATTCTTTTTCATTATTTAACATTATTTCTAAATGCTAATTCTTGTGAGGCTTAACACCATGCTCAGTTCAAAAACTATTTATAATATGAGCATTCATTTCAAAAATCATTTTTACAGGCCTTTTGTATACATTGTCATGCACTTTGATTTTTACTCTCCCACAATTAAGCTATTATATCTAGAATAATGTATTATTTTTTTAAAAAAATAAACTCTGTGAAGAGTGGGTACTTCAGCCAGTATAAGAACAATTTAATAATTATTAGTGACTTCCTAGGGCTTGTGTTGCAGAGCAAAGTTTTTCAAAGGAAGGCTTATTATTAGAGATTGACACTCTGAGTTCTTTTTCAATATTTAGTTGAGATCTGTATTTTGTTTTCAAAGCAACTACCACAGAAAATCCGGATTGAAAAAGGTAAGATGTTGGAAATGTGGTAATGCTTTTGTAATGGTAATGTTGGAAATGGTAATGCTTTACGAAATGCTTTTGTCTTCAGTGCAGAAAAAATTCATCATCCACCTCTGCCCAAAATTCAAAGAGTGATTTATTACAAAATTGCCTTTTAATTTCGTCACTGGACGTAAAATCTATGAAGATTTCTTCTTCGGCAGTTGAGAGTCCTTAAGTATTTTGAAATGGATCCCTAACTTGTACCCGTAACTTGCTACCAAATTTTCCTCGTCTGTGTACTTGTTGATACTTTATTATCGTCGACTGCTCTCTACGACTTTAAAAAATATATCCATGATTTTGTTTTAAACTACTGCTGTAAATACTTAATACTGTGAATTACAACTTTCGCGTAAATAATGAAATGTACATTCAAGATAGATTCGGTAGCTAATCGACTCGACCAAAACTGACTCGAATTCTACAAGATACAGCATTTTTACATGTTTTGTGCAGACTTTCGATGGGTTGCCCAGACTCACGTGAACGTTCGCGAGAATGCCAGATATGATGGATACGATAGAGAGCAACATAGACTAGATCATTTTTTAACGACATTTGTACTTTTAGAAATTGACGATGAAGGAAATAAGTCTTTCATTAAAAATCATTTTGCAATCGGTTTCAATTTAAAAATTAGAGAAAGAAAAATAACATAATTAATTTATTACTTAAAAGTAATTTATACTTAAAATATATATTACTCAAGAGTAATGTATACAAAATTTAACACTTATCTTATTAATTTGTATGGTTTATAATTAAAAGATCGTATTGTAGGTTTAGCGTCAAAGTACATTATTATTGCATTCAATATATTATTATTGCATAAGGGTGGTGCGATAAAAATTATGATTAAATATTGGGTCGCCACTATACTATGGTAAACCCAATACCTTTTAGTTATTATTAAAAAAAGTCATGGTGATTACTAAAACTAGATTTTAAATTCTCATCCCATAATACATGAGGTCTCCATATTCTAGTTAAATAAAACTCAATATTCTCCATTTTAAAATAAACTAAATACCTTTAAGAGAATTAAATCTGAAACTAGTGAACTTTAGAAGGGACAAATGCATTATTAAAAACGCATTATAAAGCGTCATTCCTTGTGTTAGAGCTTGGAAATCATTTTTTTTAATTCTAGACACTAAAATAAATTCCGGAAAGAAGAAACTAAAGCTATAAATGTTACTTCTTTTTAAGTGAAAAGTTTTGCAGCTTTTGAGAGATGGAATAGAAAAGACTCGACAGTTCGTTCAGATAAATATTTTCTAAAGTCTATATTCTCGTACTCCAAGTCAAATCTATATAAAGATACAGAGATTACTGACAGGCTTTTCTCTTTAGGAAGAAGTGAAACTAGCATACACAACCTGTTCTTACTATGATATTTAAAAATACTTTCTACGATGAACCAAGAAATACTTTAGCTATTACAATAAAAAATTCATCAAATAAACATAGACTTGCTGGTAGAAGTAAATAAATAAGAAAACAAAATCCCTTAAATAAAAGTTGCCCAGAAATAAGAGGAAAACTCACCTAATTTATTCTCAGCATACAAAAATTGTTTTGTATGCCTTGTAAAATATGTTAGCTATATAATTCATAAATAGGTTGGAAGAAAGTAATAAAACTTACAAACTAAAAAAAATGATTTTTAATAATGAAAGCATCAAAAGCTGTAATTGAATTAAATTATTAACATTACACTCCCACTTAAAAAAATTGAAAGAAATTAATTTTCTTTAATCGAAACAATGCATATTTTAGAAGCATACGTATTTGATCTGAGCCTCAAGTCATGGAAACTATCCAAAAATCAAGGGTACAAAACCATTGCATGCACACATCTACGAAATTTTCTAACATGTAATACAGCGTTTCTCAGAGTGTGAGACGCTCTCCCCGTCCAAGGGTGCGTGATATCCCTGTAAGGTAAGTACGAGCTTATTAAAAAGTCGAAAATAAAGTATTTAAAATAAGTATTAAAATTTACTTAAAAGAAGAAAAAAACAAAATACATTCTGACATAATAAAAATTAAGTATACACTGATATAACATACTTATAAATGTCTTAGCATCTCACAATGTTTTTGATTGTTAATTTATCAATATTGAATTAAAAACAAGTTTATTAATTATTAATACCTCTCATGGGCTTATCATGACAAAATTTAATACTTATCTTGATAGTTTTATAGTTTATAATTAAAGTCTTATTGTAGTTTTAGCGTTAAAGTATATTTTTATTGGATTTAATACATTATTATTGTATGGAGGAGCGCGAGACGAAAATTATGATTGAAAAATTGGGTCACAAGTATTGAAAGTTTGAGAAGCTCTGATGTAATATGATATGTAACGCAACCAACAAAATATAGAAATAAAATGAGGTATAATTTTACTTCTTTTGTATAACGGTAACAACGGATTATTATTTTTCGATTCCTACAATTAGCTCACGATCTCTATTTATTTATTTATCTTGGTGGAATTTTCGATCGTTAATAAAATACATTTTAAAGCGCTCCATTGAGCTGAAATTTAATATACATGATTATTTTGGATGACAATACAATAATTTAATTATAATTAATAAAAATTATTTGATTAAAACTAATTATTTAAAGAATTACAAATACAACCACGTTGGCATCATTTTTGGCGACTTGTGTCAAACTTTGAAAAGATTTTTTTCACACGTTTTTTAAAGCATTTCGTTGAACTGAAATTTTATGTTTTAATTATTACTAAAACTATTCATGATTAATGAGGAAGAGTGGTTAATTCATATTTCTTCCTCAGATCAGTGTTATTTAACATTATGGTAAAATGTGACAAGCCATGGAAGTTATAAAGAGATAAATAAACTATCGTTAACTAATTGAGAATTGCAAAGTGTGCATCTGGTAAGACATTTCTAACGTTAAGAAACATTAATTCCAAAATGAAATATATATCCAAGCGTATAATTTGAAGTAAAGTTTTATGAATTCTTATTAAATGTCCTTAATTGTTTTCAGATCTATAATCGGACTCCCATTTCCCGAATCCCTATTTAACGAATTGTTCTTCTGACCCGATTAAAATTGGAGCAAAAAATTTCCAATTAACGAATAATAAACCCGGAATTAATGAATTATTTCAACAAATGATTTTTTTATTGGTTTGGATTTTAAACAATAGGATTCCTTTTCAAATGATACTTATTCTTAATTTTAACGATTGTTACATTTGATGACGGATTATCCGTGCAACTGAAATTAAGGAAATAGTTGATTCGTTGCAGCCAAAGAATAGCGATTCTGATGCAGAAATATAATGGGAAACTCCTATCAAAACTGTTACATTTTCAAATGGTGGTCACGTGGTCTAAATCAGCGGTTCTTAACCGCTTGCCTGATTATTCCGAGTTAACTCGGGTTCGTATATATTGCAGTTAATTATTATTCCGAGAATACTCGGGTGAAACTGAATTTGTCTGTACGATTTGTTTTATCACGGTTTTACTCGGCCTGGAAGAAATAAAAGGAAATATTCAGCTTTGATAGACAGTTTGCCAAGATTTGTCCGTTTCGCTGTTCTTTTGGCGGGACTGGTCACATGTTTTCCCTATTGTATATTATACGCCGGCTAGTGGATTATTAATGTATAAAGAAGGACAGTTGTGCTGTGTGTGAAAAAAAGTAAAATAATGACAATGATGCAAGACAGTGAAAGTGATGATTTTTCAGATAGTGATTATGAAGATGTGGACATTGAAAATAGTGGAAGTGATTCTTCTGTATGAAGCCTTATTGAAGACGATTGTCGCTTTATTGAGACAGTGTAGTCTGTGTACTACCGTAAAAGTGATTCCAAAGGTAAGCCAGTAAGAAAAGAGACCAGATACCAGTGTACAGAATGTCAGGTATCACTTTGCGTTGTCCCTTGTTTTAAAAAACTATCATACAAAGACTAATATTTAATTTTTTTCCTTTTGCCCGAGATAACTCGGGATAGTAAACTAATATTAAAACTAAATGGTTTTACACCTGTAAAAAATTAAAACTTTAACTTATAAACTACATATTTTGTGCTTTGTTTCATTTCCTTGTATTAAATAATAAAATAAAACAATGTGATGATATTTTGCAATTTTTTTCAAAAAAATTTATAAGGGAAGGGGTTAAACTTTCGATCACTGTGAACCCGTTTATGTATCATCCTGTCATCGTGGGGCCCCAAGATCTTAAATATCTCACCCTTACTCCCGAAACATGGCTGAGTGATTAACACAAAAATCTTAAGGCTTTTTTAACACTTCTTTTTTCCTTCCGTTGGGGGCAATTCAGTCATCTAGTCGAGAATGTCACTTGTTTCAATTTTCCTACGAGTCCTCGCAGAGTCTGTAAAAGTACAAAATCTTAACATTAAACGAGAGACCTTCGCGGACCCCATAGAAAAGCAATAGGATCCCCCGGGGATCCTGCAGACCACAGTTTAAGAACCACTGGTTTACATTGTTTGGAAACTGTGGAAGCATACCTAGTACAGCAATATGTAAATGACTGCGTATTTTTTCAATTCCTACTATTATCTCACTCTCTCCAAATGTTTAGTTTTTTATTTATCTTTGGTCAAATTTTCAGTCGTTAGTAAAATACATTTTAAAGCGCTCAATTGAGCTGAAATTTTATAAACGTAATTATTTTGGATGACAATACAGTTATTTATTTATAATTAATAAAAATTAATTGATTAAAACCAATTATTTTAAGAATTACAAATACACGCCACGTTGGCAGCATTTTTGGCGACTTAGCGACCCTTTGGCGACTTGTGTCAAAATCAGAAAAGAATTTTTTCTCACGTTTTAAAGTATTCAATTGAACTGAAATTTTATACACAAGATTGTTTTGGATGACAATACGATACTTAAATGATAATTAATAAAAATTAATAACCACTTAATGTTGTGATTCTGTCATATGTATATACATATTTATATTAATTGTAACTATTTAATAAAATAAAATTTTTCTTTGTTGATCTAAGTAGGAATTGACTTAATTTATATATATATATATATATATATTACTTGTTTCTCATCAAATGTTGAAAAACAACTCTTTCAAGTCATGAATCAAAAAGATTCTTAATAATTTAAAATTTCCAACTATCGCATAATAATTCGCTAATAATAATTTTAGCTGCTAAATTAAAAGTGTATATTTTCTATCTACGGATATTTTTTGTGTAATTGCTCGTAGAATTTAAGAAAGGAAAGTTAAAAAAATTTGTAATTTTTTGTGCCGCGCTATAACAAATAACCCCAATATAGCAAACAAAATGTTTCGTCCCAATAAGTTCATTAAATTGGGATCCAACTGTATGTTTTAAACATTTCGCACCTCTCTATTGAATAAATAAATTTTATTTGTGCCTAATATATAATTTAAATTTTTCAAATAAACTTAAATATTTAACTGCTTAAGTAAATTGAAAAAAGTCATTGCAAATACATATTTAATTTTGATAATGATAAAATATGTTAAATGATTCTGTACACTTAAATATCACTAACTTTAAGATCAAGTGCTTCCGACATAGACAAATTAATAATGCTCATGCATAAACTGTTATCTATTATTATCAGAGCGCGCAAGTCATTGTAAAATAACAAATGTGTATCTCTATAAGGCAACCAGTCTCTGAACAGCACAGTCTTCTTTCCTTTCCAGCGATTCCCATCCCATAGTTCTGGTCTTCCTATTTTATTTCATTGTCAGTAAACACAACTTTAAAATCAAAAAATAAGGGCAGGATACTGCACAAATGGCAGGTTTTATCCCAGCTCTGGAAGAAAAACAACCCTTTATTTTTCTCTAGAATGTACACCCACATCTCGGAATTGTATGTCGTGGAATAGTCTTCTCCCATTCAAAATTCAGATTTATTCGTGCTTTATAGAAGCATTTTTGAAAGCAAAACTATAATGCATGATCATATAACATGAACAAGGAATGTTGAGATGAAAACATATGTATTTTCCTTCCTCCACTGAAACATCTGCATTCCCAAGAATTTCTGTTACCAAGAATGCCATTTTCTAAAACCAGGATGTCATGAAAAATGTATTTTGTGCTTTTTTTATGCAGGCATACACTTAAATGTCTGTTCTTTGTTTCTGAGATACAGATGTATAAATCCTTATTAAAAAAGTAGTTTTTTTAATGTCTTAAAATAGTTAAGCATATCATGGGTATTATAACAAAAGGGATCAAAATATTTTAGATCAACCAAGATTATGTACAGATGAACAATGTAGGGGTTTCATTTCTTTCTTTATAGATCAAACACGCGGAAGCCATCTTGTAGGTTTTTAAAATAGGTTTTTAGCTGTGATATTCAGTTTGAGTTATGCATAATACTTTGATAAGGATTATAAGAAATAAGTATATTTTGTATTTAAAATTTTTATATCATGATTCAATTTGAAATGTGAAACGGTAATTATTTTTGAAGAAAACAAGTAATATAAAAAAAAATTAAGTCAATTCCTACTTAGATCAACAAAGAAAAATTTTATTTTAGTTACTTTTTCTTAAATAGTTACAATTAATATATATATATATATGCATATGACAGAATCAGAACATTAAGTGGTGATTAATTTTTATTAATTATCATTAAAGTATCGTATTGCCATCCAAAACAATTGTGTTTATATACAACTATATTCAACAGATTTCGTTATAAAGCATTTTATATATAATATGTATACCGTAAAATCCAGCGTGTAATGCGCTCACATGCTTTCAGCCTTCATTTTTAGTTTTTAGGTATATTCGCCGAATAACGCGAACCCCTTTCTTACAAAGGAACAAGAAGTAAGCGTGTACAATGCTCGTATGTTTTAAAGTCATTCATTCGAGTTATTATCCTAGGATTTTGAAAAAATAGTATACTATTAGTATAAGAACCCTTTAATTTCATTAGGTATGTCATTTCTTTCAAACACATAGTATTCTGATCTATGTAGATGCTAAATTTTTCTTATGCTCGTTTTCGTATATATATATATATATATGAAACTATAATTTGTATACCTGGCGTACAGCGTGCACCCTAAATTTCGATCCCATTTTTACTGTTAAAAGTACGCATTATTACGGTAAATACTCTATTTAGAGTGTTTCCACAAAAATCCATTGTCATTCCAATAATTTATGAACGACAAAATTATAGTTATAAAAATGAGGTCTATAGGTACAGTAAAGTTGCAATGAGCTGCACAAAGAACTGCTTGCAGCCCCACCTAGCGGTTACATTTGGATTTATCGTTCTTATCTCAAACATGAAAAAAGTCGATTACAATATTCTTCAGCATCATCGATTTATTACAAAAGGAAAAAAAAAAGTGTGTGTTTACTTATGACCACACGATAGCAATGATGACTTCAAATTGTGTAACGTTATTTCAGATATTAGTTAGGTGAATAAAAAACAAGAGGATGTTAACATATAAGAATATCTAACCCGCACGCGATCACGCAGGTTAAATATTCTTATACGTTTTTGCTTCTGGAATAGTCACATGCAAGGAAATCGCGAATCTAACGAATTAACTGGTTTGCAGAAAGTGTGAAGTGTTACTTTTTATTAACAAATGATGGTTGTGTTCCATGTTTACTTTCAGCTGGCCAATCTAGCTTTGTTTTCGAATACAACGAAAACACGTCTTTTATCTGTCGTAAAAAAGGTAATTATCAATATATTTCTTTTTGCTTGGATACAAATTTTTGTATTAATGTTTAAATAATAGTAAAATATAAAAAATATTAATTATACTCTATAAATGTGGCTTCCAGGGCTCGGGATTTCGTTACCCGCACGATCGTGCTGGTTAGGCTTTACTTGAGTCACTGCAGCTAAAAAGGTAAGTACTTATCATGCGAATTTTCTTTTCTGTTTCAATAATTTTGATGAAAGCCTTCATAAGAATGAAATACATAGTTATGCAATTAATACCAAATTTTCATGGAGGCCACCACGAGAGAGTCCCTTTTCTCTCTCTCTCTCTCTTGCAATTATTTTTTTCATACATTTGTTGAAGAGTATGGGCTTTTTATCCTCTCCACAAATATCTGCATCCATATCTCTCCCCCTCCCTAAAATTTTTTTTAAAAATCTCTGTTTTCCGATGATAGTGAGTATGGTCTGATTTAAATATATATATATATATATATATATATATAAAATAATAAAATTTTCTGATACATTTTACTATTTTTCATGGAATACTGTGTTAACTTTTAACCGAAAAATTTCCAGGTGTCTAAAAGGAGAAGAATTCTCACACAAGAAATTTTTCAGATTGAACTTAGATCAGAACTTCGTGATCTCTCGGATGATGACAATGCTGCGAACAAAACATATGAATCACGTACATCGGAAGGAGAATCAAGTTCAGATGAGAGCGATGAAGAAACACATGGGAATATTTTAAATGTAAAGACAATTTTGGATCATTATTTACCATAAAAGTCTCTTGAACACATTCATTACATTGATTTAGCTGTTGCAAATTCTTGGTTTCTGTGGAAACAAGATACAATATCAAATGAAATTCCTCTAAAAATCAAAATGGATGGCTTAAAATTTAAGTTAGAGATAGTTGAAGCATTATCAGCCTCTCCACCTACTAACAAAAGTATTTTAACTGATGATAAAGATAACAGTGTTGTAGCTCCACTCGCAAAAAAAGGTTAAAGCCTTATAATCCACCTGCTATACACACATGTCATGGCTTTTATCCAGGCCATTCCAGGATAAAAGGCTTGACAAGTATAGCCATCTTAATGTGTTGATGACATTTCAAGACCTCGCACAAATGCAGATTTGAAAACTACGAAAGCAGTTCGAAAACATGTGAAAAATGCAATCAGCAAGTGTCTTAAACATTTTTAAAGTAAAGCATTTAAGAAAAAATCCTTTTTCCCAATGGCAAATATGTAATAGTGCTGTGGATCGAAGTTATATGGAGAGAAAAAATTTTAAACGGAAATCTATACCCAGGCAAAAAAAATGTGCTTTGACAGGGGTGGATATTAAGTCAATCGCAATCGATCGCCAAGACATTTTAAGGTGACCATGTGAATGTATCCTTATATACCGAAATATTCAAGACTGGCTGACAGTACGCAGACTAAGTTTTCTACTAACTATAACAATGAGAACTAACTTTAGGTAAAAATATTTTATTTTTTAATTTATTTTAAATTGTTTGATCATAAATTGATCATTTGATATTATTATATTTGTGTCCATTATTATTATGTTTGAGTGTATGTGTATATTCCCTTTTGCTTTAAACGCGATTTTAAAAATGAGTTTTTTTTATTTTAATTTTGAACACAAGTACATATTTCATATTTATTATTAAGTTGTATTAAATATAATTAAATAATTATATAACGAGATATTCAAGATTGGCGGACAGAATGCAAACCAAGTCTTCTGCAGACTATAACTACGAGAACTAACTTTAGATGAAAATGATTTTGAATGTATTTTGATTTGTTTGACCATAAAAGCAATATATGATATTATTTTATTTGTGGGTATAATTATTACATTTGTGTATCTTGCGTTTTGCTTTCAACGTGGTGTTAAGAGAGTACATTTTTATGTGTAATGTAGGTAAATACACACATATTCTGTATTTATTATTAAATTATAATAAATATTTCAGACCTTTTTCTTACCTCACCACATTGAAAAAATTAGAAGTAGCTCGCACCCTAGAAAATTCAAGTCTGTCCACCCCTCAATATTAGGCAAAAAAAACTTGAAAAAGAAACAATTGTAAAATAATTTTAAAGTGGGTTAAATTTTCGAAAAAAGGGGAAAGGGTACACTTTTGGTTACACGATTTTAGACTCAAAATAAAACTATTTTTCTACATTCTAAATAATCAAAAACGAGGATTATTGATAAATGAGTACGGAGTAGTGAGTAGCACATTGTGCAATGTAACATTTTATGGCTCTAGTCTCTCTCCCCGTTCTCTCCCTGCACCGAATTTCTACATTAAAAATTTTAAAAAATTACAAAATAATAATAATAATAATAATAATGTTACGTGTACTTAATGTTTTTTTTCATGTAACTATTGAGTAGGATTCCTCTCATTGTAGTAATTGCTAGAAAATACTAAAATGCCTGCTTTTTTTACTAGTTTTTATCTAACTTGCAATGTAAAGTGTTTGGGTGGAATCTTGCAACACAATTTTGAAGCTGATGACTTCAACCCATTCAGCTGAAATTTTGTATACACGTTTAGTTTGGATGTCAATGCATGTTTTGAAGATTTTAATTCCGATATCCACCTAGTTACTGTAACGATCTTGTTCAGGTGTTAAGGCGAGTATGTTTACAATATTACAGGTGTCGACTGGGAGCGTAGCTGAGGATGGTAGAGCTTTCGCTTAGCATGCAAGAGGTACGGGGTTTGATACCCCACGCGTCAAATTATTACTTTTTCGCGTCAAATACTTTTGAAATTAGTTTGATTTGCACAACGAGATATTTTACAAATTTTCCCCCAGCATACGTACAAAGTATCCTATATTTTTACAAGCTTTTATTTAACTTGCAATGTAAAATGTTCGGGTGGAATTTTGCAACTCAATTTTGAAGCTGATGTCTTCAGCCGATTGAGCTGAAATTTTGTGTACACATTTAGTTTGGATGATAATGCATGTATGACAATTTATATCCCAATATCGCAATTAGTTAAAAAAAGCTGCATGGCCCGGCGTTGCATGGGCATTCTCTACTTTTATAAATTTTCCCTTTCCTTCACAAAATCAGCACATCTAATACTCTTTTTCAAAATGACTTCCACAACCTCCCCCTCCTCCGCTTAGCCCTGCGTTCCTCGGATTTTACTGAGTGTATTAACATTAAATTCCCTGTTTCGAAAGTTTTTCGCTTCTTTTCTTTGTCAGACCGGTTTATTCCCCCCTTTGCACGAGCATTTTAAATGCATAACATATTGTCTCGGAAATTCCCGAGACAATATGTTATGCATTATTATCAGAGCTCACAATTATCAGAGCTCTCAAGTAAGTGACCATTCACTGATTCTTAAGCAGCTAGACACAGCCATATAGTGGCACAAAAAGTAATAAATTATTGCACAAACGAAATTCCTAAGAAAAAAATTTTTCGATATTATTTTTTAAATCATTAACTGTAACAGATCAAAGTATGAGGTTTTTAAAATGATTTTCGGATTGATAATGGTTCAATTTAGAAAAAATCATAAAATATGTAAAATATCGTTGTTTTGTAAAAAAAAACATGCTGTATATTTTGACGAAATAAATTATCTTTCCAATTACAAAATTGATGGTGAATTTATTACGCTCGCGAATTAAATTTTGAGTATTTTTAAAAAAGTCATAAAAACTAAGCGATGATGTTGTTTCGAACCCGGTTACAAAAGATACTAATCCAGCACTCTAATCGACCAATCCATGAAATATTCGGAAAAAAATAAATAAAAGACTGTTGAAATAAAAGGAAGATATATTGAATTTTGCATTGCGTTATTTGTTTAAGTTTACATTTTTTTCGGGCTTTATTTTTAAGTTAATGCCTTCAAACTTTATATATCGATTACAAACATTAGTAACTTTTAAACAAAAAATGTAACAAGAATAATGCTTAAATATTTCTCACAAAAAGGAAAAAAAGCAAAAAACACATTTTTTTTAACCGTAATTCTTAAGCAATTTTTTCAATATTTGTACAGATTACAAATAATATTGTTCTACACACGGAAAAAAGTGTTTCATGAGATTGCTTTTATAATTAAAGAAATTATTAAGTATTTTATAAAAAATTCAGTATTTTTTGAAAAATCGTAAAAAAAGCGTTTTTGACCTTTTTTTTTTAAATGACTTATTCTAAAAGAGAAAAGCATGAATTTTATTAGTGTAGAATGTCACTTCATTAACGTGACAGAAAATGAAATATGAATGATTTAGAAATCATTTTCATAAAGACGTATCGATTTTGACTGATTTTAGAAAAAATCCTAAGGAATAGAAAATATCATTATTTTGTAAAATAAATTATACCGTATCGTGGCGAAGTAAATGATCTTTCCGATTCTGTAATTATTTTTTGTCTGAGTCTCTTAAAAAAAATTAGATCATGTCTTAAAAGCATCCGGGGTTTTAAAAAAGTTCAGAAAATTTAAACTTAGCCGCATGGCGGGAAAAAAATAACAATAATTATGCGTTCTAAGGTTTTTAATTAATATCTTTTTAACTAATTGCGATTTTGGAATATAAATGGTTAAAATGGATTCCTTGGATCATTCCCAAACTTTTGGTACCGTCGGCGAGTTTTGTGTCGTGCGGTTCGTGAGAAGATACACTTAGTTTTATAGTCGCATACGTTTGTTTACCTTCGAATTTCAATAGTGTAGATATTAATTAAAGTAATTTTTTCGGTGGAATCTTGCAAACGGTATAATTCTTTTTTAAAAATAATGATATTTTCTGTTTTTTACAATTTTTTTTTCTAAAATGAGTCAAAACTGAAGCATTTTCATGAAAATTATTTCTAAATCGTTCCGTATGAATTTTTTTTTGTGTTATTGAATCGATATTCTGCGCTAAGAAAGTTCAGGGTTTTCTCTTTTATAATCAGTCATTTAAAAATAAAACTTCTTTTTTTACGATTTTTCAAAAAATACTTAAATTTTTAATAAATCATTTAAAAACCGTCATTTTTAAATATAATCGTACGAAAATATTTTTTCGTTTGTAGAATAGTATTATCCAAATTATGCGCAAAAATTGAAAAAATTTGGTTTTAAAATTACGGATTTAAATAAAAAAATGTGTTGTTCGTTTTTAATATATTACAGTAAAAGCAAAAAAAAAGTGTTTTAAAAGTTTAATTAATTTTGCTTTGTCCAATGTTGTTTTGGTCTTCCAGTATTTGTCCCCTCCCCCCTTTTCAGTATCCTCTTGTTGCGGCCCGAGTGAAATATCTATCATATATTTGTAGCTTGGTGGGGAAAAAAGGTTGAGTAACATTTAAATGGACTGTTCAAAATTAACTGGCAAATGACCTTGAAACAATAATTCGTTGAATAAGATTAACAGACTGAGAAACCTCTGTCCAGCGATAACTAAAAAATAAAAAATAAATTAAAAGTAAAAAAAAAAAAAACTTTTTAAAAACAAGCTTTTATTTAAATGCTCTAAAAAGAATAAAATAAACTTTTCTTTTAAAACTCTTTTTGCTATCAACTTATAAAGTCGTTACACAATTTATGATTCAAAAGCTTGTGGCTAGATTTACCTTGCATATAAACAAGCAAATCCAAAGCCTCTTGAAGACTGAGTTTATTTCTTATAGACTTTACAAGAAAGGAAATAATAATAAAAAATAATATTAGCATCTTGAAAATCTCAGAATACTGTTAAATCTCTGTTACACATAAGAAAATTAAAATGATGTTATACAATTTTTGAAATAAAAATACGTATTTCATTTAATTGGGTGGAAAAAAAAATACAAGCTCGGATTAAAAGTTAGAAATTTTTTGAAAACATTAAAGTAAAATAAATAATAATAATAAAAAAAATAATAAATCAGTTAAGAAAAAAAGAAACGCTAAAAAAGGCGTTACTCTATTGCAGTATAGTGATAAAGCTTCAAAAGAACAAAAATTAATAATAGGCTACACGGACGGAAAAAAAACCAAGTCTTGCACCAACACTTAGTGTGCTGTCGGTACTTATAAGTACAACAAAGTTATTCAACTTTAAAATTAATTATATACACTTTTCACTTGAAATAAATAGTCAAATAAACGTTTTCTAAGGTATCTAAAATAGTAAAAAAGGCTTAAACTTACTTGACGATTTAACTACTTTCGAAAAAAAAATGACAATCTTCACGAGCAATCAAAACCAGCTTGCAAATGCAAGTTGCGTAAACTACTTTAGCCTTCCTACAAAATTCAACTTAAATAACCCATCTGCCATAAATTCCTTGGAAAAAAAGGATTCAAGAATATTTTCTAAGGTATCCGTAAATGTATACGTAAAAACTGGTTGTTCAATGTAATTTCAAATGTGAGTGGAATAAAGTCTCGGTCAGAATAAAGGGTTAGTTTAAAAATAACTTCTGGTTTTATCCAATTCGCAAGAACCTCTTGCATATTATTTCCTAGATTGTTAGCCAAAATTTGAACATCATTTTACTATTTCTGCTAAAATAAAATTGTCAAGTTTGTAAATGGTTTTCAATTAATTTAAATTGGAGAACTATAATAGCGGGAGTAAGGGCTAGAAAATTTTAGAAGGTTTAGCCAACCCTAGACTCTAGCCATGATTTCGAAGGAATAATGTATCAAATTCTCTTTCCCGGATTTCTTTTCTTTTCGCAGGAATTTAATATATAATTATATATGTTATTTATTAATTTATTGAAACTAGAGAAATAGCTGGCTATAAAGGTTTTAAAAAAGACAACTGGGATTTAGCCATGAAAAAGAATGAAATTTATCAATTTTTTCCCGTATTTTACTTTTTAGCAGTGATTATAAATATATATAAATTATATATATATATATATATATATATATATTATATATTTAATTTTAATATCAATTTTTTACAATTTAGTCTTAGAGCAATTCAGAAAATGAACTTTTTTGTAAGAGAAAGATTAATTTGCAAAAAGCCAAAAATATACGATTATAATTGTTGGAAAAAAATGCCCTTCTTAAAAAAGAAATAGCATTGACAACCTATGTAGTATAAGGTGAATTAATTTTAAATACGCAGGAAGTAACTTGAGGTATTTTTCTAATTTCTAGAATTTCTAGCTACAACTTCAATCTTTTTTTTTAATTCCGTTCTTTCGTTAATCTAAAGCGAAAGCTTATTTCTGTTTTACATCTCCAGATACAACTTTTCAAGTTTTATTTAGTTAAATGAAACGAATTACTTACTTCTTAGTCCGATTTAAGCAAGACAGTGTCTGGTTCATTCGAAACTACTTAAGATAATTAAGCCGCTTAAGATAGTTAAGATAATTAAAGCCATGTTTCTTAAGCTTTCCTGAAACAAACAAAAAACAAAAGAGGTATTTTTTATTAATTAGTAATTAAATGAGTTTGAAGATCCTTAGGCTTCTAATCATATTAACTTAAATGTACTAACACTGAAAATACATAAAAAAATAGCTGTCTTTTAATCTTTATATTTCAGATTAATATAACATTCTCATAATATAAGGATAAGGTATTTTCCCTCTAATTATTTGTATGAAATAACATTTTTTTATTCATCACACTTATTCTATAAACTCAGAACTTTTCAAAGCTTTTCCAAAGTTTTTCTCTCAACTTAAGAGGTCTGTAATCCAAGGGTGGAATGGGCAAGTGAGTGAATATTAACATCACCTTTTCAACTACACGAGGACTATTGGCAACGGACCTCGTAATTTTGAACCATGGTCAAGTGAAAAGGACGACACCTGATCTGGAACCCACACTCCTAACTTCCACATCACACCAACGGGGGATGTTTGAGTCCCGACAGATTTAATGGGCATCAGCCTCTCTACACGGCGGGTCTTCTGCGAGCACATGACATGTCGGCCACGAGTCTGTGACTTTGTCCGCTAGGCTATCACGACCTACACAAGGGTGGGATTCAGGGGTTAATCCTCCTCCATGGATGAAGATATTTTTGATTTTTAGCATAAAGGTATTACGCCTCAGTACTTAGTGTCTACTTTTTCTTTTTTTAAATGCGAGGGTAGATTAGAACTCATTTACATTTTTCACTCTACAACTTTAGGAAACAAAGATAGGTGCCAGTCAGAAGCGCATGTGTTGAGTTGACATGTCTGTGATCCCTTGTAGGAATTAAATGCCGATCACGTCAATTGTCGTCTAGCTACGGTTGCATAAGCCTGTCTGCTCCACAATCACATTCCCCAGTGTTTCTCAAACTGTGGGAGCGCCCTCCTAGGGGCGTGATAACCCTACGAGGGGGGCACGAGCATATTGAAAAGTCGAAAACAAAAGATTATTTAAGCAAATTATGAACTTACTAAAAATAAACAACTACATTCTAAAATAATAAAAAATGAAATACTCATTTACACTATAATTCACTTATAAATGTATCATCACTGCACAATATATTTTATAATTAATTTAACAATAACTAAGTTATGGACAAATTTAATAATTACTAGTGACCCCATGAATTTTTAATACATAAATCCATATGCCTGCATTATATCTTATCTGATATAATTTGTACGGTTTATATAATTAATCCCTTTAAATGCCAATTAAAAATTACGCGACTCGTTCCCTGATGCCACATACGTAAGCGTATGTGGTGTATTGAGTGGGGTAGAAATGAATAAATAATCAAATCATCTGAAACAAGTAAATCCTTCGCAAACACTGTCAAGGTCATTTTATTGCTTTCCAAAGCCTTCGGAATAATTTTATGGATAGCAGTGCACAGAAAAGATAATGATTCGTAAAGACGTATATATACGTCCGGGGCAATTAACACACTGGCTGAGAGGAACGTTTATATACGTCGGAGGGACTTAAGAGGTTAAAGTCGTATTGTGGGTTTAGCGTCATAGTGTTATTGAATGTAATACATCATGGATGCAAATTATGATTGAATATTGGGTTCGCAAACGTTGAAAATTTTAGAAGCACTGCATTACCCCAAAAAGGAGCAATAAGGAGTGATCAAATTTTTGAGATCAGGAGGATGTGGAAAAGTTTTGAAACTCACCGGAGAATTTGTCAGAATACGAGGAACGTGCTTTACCTTGTAAAATTGTTTTTATGGATGGAAATTTAAAAGTGCCGGAACGCGTGCAACACAAAAAGAAAGATGGTGACTGTTAACCTAGGCCACTAACGACACCATTCAGCAAGCTCAAGATTACAACGCAAAAGTGAATTAGCATTGATGAGGCTGCATCATCTTTGAAGATCAGTCACGGATCGGCCTATCGAGTTATCCACGATGAATTCAAATTTTGTAGAATTTGTGCACGATTATACCACGAATGCTTTCAGCAACAATCTACAAGTTAAGCTTTGAATTCCTGGAACACCCTTCAGCCCAGATCTCTCTCCCTCAGACTTTCATTTCTTTGGGCACTCAACAAAACTTTGAGAGGCCATTGATTTGTCTCAGACATGGACATTCGTTATGTGATTCAAAATCGCTTCAGGACCATCCGAAAACTTTCTACCAGGAATGCAAGATCAAACTCATTGCTCTAGGCGGAGACTACATCGGAAAATAATGATTATCTTATACTCCTATCTTTTTCAATTCCTATTATTAGCTCGCTTTCTCTCTCTATACTATATATATATTTATCTTGTTCAAATTTTCAATCATTAATAAAACAATTTCTATTAATCCAATCAAATTCAATTTTTTTTTAACTTTTAGTGAATGACACTTGATGTTCATACAGTTTTTTTTTCAAATATTAATTAATCAATTAAATTGAATTAAATTAATTACTGGCTTTTGACGCCAACTTAGATTCGCCTCTATTGTTGTATCTTCTGTTAAGACCAAGACAAAAGTTGGCGTCGAAAACCTGTTTTTCAGCTAAGCCAGCCAAACCCGGTTTGCATTGTTACAACTTAGCAGACAAATCATGCTCTTTTTTCAATCCTCTACTATTTGTTCACTCTCCCCTATATATATATATATATATTTAAATATATATAATTCACAAACACATAATAATCAATTAAAAACCGAAATTATATGAATCTTATAACATTAAATCCCATTTCAAAATATCAATGGCGAATATAGAAGATAAAATTCTAACGTTTTCAAAAAATTAAAAGTTATAAAATAAAAATTTATAAAATATCCAAGTGCAACCTCGGACTTAGGATCGAAAGTGGGGTTAAACTAGTTTGAGGGCACCAACCTTTCCTCCTATTGCAACTTGGTAATTTAATCGGAAAATATCCAATCCTCAAAAATTTAAAAATTAAAAATTAAAAAGTTAAAATTAAAACATTAAACTTGAAAAATTAAACTATTCGCCATCGCATTCTGAAAGATATTATATTAAAATATTAAAATTCTAAAAGAATTAATTGCATAATATAAGTGAACCCTGAAACATCAAAGATGACGCACTCATCTTTAAAACTGTTGTATAGGTAGAAAAAATGTCTAAAATCCGAAAGTTCAAATTAAAAACCAAGTATGTTCACAAATGAATAGCGTAAATCATTAAAAACTCACCAAAGAGCATCCTATCAATAATTCAATTCACAATTTTTGAACGATTTTTCTCTCATATTTAATACAACAATTACCACTCCTATATTTTGCTCATAACACCCACTAATGCCATGTCAATCCAAATGATTCTATGTCAATTCCATGTCAATCCAAATCACACTAGAGTTTAACTATTTGGTATTAGATGCAAATAATAAGATATATATATATATATATATATATATATATATATATATATATATATATATATATATATATATATATATATATATATATATATATCTTATTCAAATTTTCAATCGTTATTAAAATACTTTCTATTCATCCATTCAAAGTAGGAATTGACTTAATTTTTTTTTTATATATTACTTGTTTTCAATAAAGTTTAAGAATAAAAATTGTGACTAGTTTTTAATTTATTCTTGCATAACCCCTCCCACATAAAAGTCTGTGTGCGCTACTTCCCTTTAAAAAATATTTTTGAAAAAGATCCATAAATAATCAACGTTTTCCAACTATATTTGAATTAAATACCTTCATTATATAAACTGTTGAAATTAAATAAAAAATAACATTAAACCTTCTCCAATTCCTCAGACCGATATGCCTATCTTTCTCAATTTTTTTTTAAAAAAAACTCCATCTTTATCAAACAAATGCTGAAAATAAATACAGTTCTTATCTTATGTGGGTAAAAACTGAGGAAGAAATGATCCTAAGCATACGACTTTATCTTCTCTTCATTATCTGAGCGGAAATGGAGTTTTCCAGAATTTTTACTACTTTTTAAAGGTAAGGGGAAATACTCCTTTATTCTTCTCCTATCTCAAAGATCAGGAGTTGATTTTTAATACTGCAACACAAAAATTATAGTTGGATTTATTGTTCCAAACCACGGACTAAGGTTATTAAGATGGAACTTGTAATGGAGGGTACAGGGTAAGAAAAAATATACAAAAACACAAAAAATATTAATAGTTGGAGCACGAAAAATTTAATGCATGATATATTTTCTGTCCACTTTTTATTATTGCCATTTTCAATAAAATAAAGATTAAAGTTGCTTAAGTTTGAGAAAAACTTAAATTAATTTCTTTTCCCTTTGTTTTACATTTATTTGTTGCATTCCTACTATTTTTTATCATTTCAAACGTCAGTTTTCCTATTCTTTCAGAATTGAGTTGAAACTTATATATAGTAAGGAAATCTTAAGAAATAAGGGGAATAATCTTTTTGGAATATTTTTCAAAATATTCAGTTACAGAGAATGTAATATTCATCATAAGTTACTATTCTTTTCAAGTATGTATTAGTTATAGAACTTTTTTCCACCATTGTGATAAAAACAGCAGGTGTGCTTGTACAATATAATGATAATGATCAATGTATCCATCCCAAATTTTTAGAATATGCATTATTTAAATAATTTCACATTCATACTTATCTCACTCTCTCTCTTTTCATGTTTTCAAAATGTTACTCTATTATTTCAGTGAACTGAAATTTAAAGTATTTCACGTGTGTTGTTATGTCCTTCCTAGGAGGAGGAATAAAAGTTGCCGGAGCCTGAAACAGGTCGGCCTTCTACTCAATAGATGGCGACATCACCTATCTCCACCTTCACAATTTAGACATGAAACTGGAGGGGAGGGAAATATTTTCCAGCACCCTGCACCCGTAGTTTCTGCTGCGACCACCCACAAGACTTTCAGACCCCATGATTTAACGAGCACGTACTCTGTGTGTACTTGGATGATATTTGGTGGCATTGGGCATCGAACCCAGGCCCTCCGATCTGGAGTCCGATACTCAAAACACTAGGCTCCCCATGTCCCACAGTACTTCACATTAAAATTTTTACGATTAATCGTCAGAAATAATTCCAAATTATTTTATTAAATATTTTTTTTTCGAAAACAATTCCACTCAACACTAAACAGCCATAAATCTAATAGTCATTTAGTCACTTAACATAGAGCATCTGTATTTCATTTCTACGCTACCACCAAAATAAAATCAAAAACCATAGTACTTTTGGATCAAAAAATGTCTCACGTTCAGCACTCAAAGATTCTACATTATTTGTACACATTTTTTTAGTTTACTGAAATTTTGAAATTATTAATAAATATCTAATACTAATATGTTATATTTGTAATGAATTAACGTAAGTAAATTTGTTTCATGATAAAAAAAAACCTTGAGAAATGTTTTCTTGTGTGTAATTAGGTTTTTTTTTATTTATATTATATTTTGTTAGGATAAAGATACTGAAAAAAACAACAACAATGAAACATACGAAAATACCACCCCAAAACATTTTCTGCCTCATAAAAAGTAATAATATACTTGATAAAAATTGTAAAGTTTATAAATAATGATATTGCTTTTTTTACTCTCTCTCTCTCTAACATAAGTAGATTGGTACTGCTTAAGAATCTGTGTGTGTATATTGAAATATTTATATATACATTTAATTTCTGTTTGCAATTTATTATCATCATAGTTTGACAGTATGTTACATTGCCGTTCAAAATTTCTATCTCAGAATCAGAGTCAAAGTTGCATGTGCAACGTTGATCAGGGTTCGAGGACTTTATGCAAATCAGTCACAGAGAACAAGACAGTTCTTTAAGAGCGATAAGAATTTATATACGAAAATCCAGTCCTTGAAATACAGGATTTAGCAGCAATATTCGCATAAAAATTTCAGAAGGTCTTCATGCCTTCAAAAGCACTCAGATAAAATTATCAGTGTCTAAAATACATGTATGTAAAAGATTATTCACAAGCATTGTGACGTCTCTCGCGTCTTTCTGATTAACATGACTCCTATGTTCTTTGACGGCCACGATTAATGGCAAAACCTTTCCAACCCAATACCAAGAAGATAAACGAATGTAATATGTAAATGAGAGTAAAAGGATATCGTAAGTGCTTAGAGATAGCATAGCGTAGCAGGCTCAGAGATTGTATTGTGGAATTATTCTTGATAGATAGAGTGACAAGCTTAGTGTGGAATCTTTGGTGATCAAGAATTAGCTACCTTTGGTGGATCAAGAATTCACATATAAAGTTTATAGATAATATTCTTCAGGTCAAGGACCAGAACTGAAAAGGTAATATTAGATATAAGTAAGTAACAGGGATAACAGGGATTATTTAGATACTGAGATAGAGGATCTAGTTGCTTGATCTGACTTCTAAATACGTGATTTAATTTGGGCTTGACTTTCACTCTAATTTATATTTGTCAAATTAGAATTTTTAAGTAATATAAGCTACTCTTAATAAAAGTTGTATTAAGAATTATGTCTCATCATTTTTGATAATCCCACACCTCTAGCTACGCGGAACCGGCAAGCATTATGGTCATCACAGGATGGCTATGTCTCAATGGCGCCCGAACGTATTTACTCCTGGGTTAGGTAATGTAGGTGGAATACGATTCTACCTGAAATGTACTCTTCTAGGTCGGAGAATGTTGCAGAGTTTATCGAGTGTATCGACACAATATACAGTTACTTGAAATCCCAAGTAATCTGTCATGTGCTTACTTAAAAAGTCATCTCAGGGAAGGGCTCAAGATTGGTATTCGGATATTTGGTTCGTTGTTGGTGCAAATACAGCCACGGGATTTTGCGCAGCTCAAAGCTGAATTAGCGAAGGCTTTTCCCGCGATCAAAAATAAAAAAGAACTACAGTCGGAGTTTTTATGCATCACAGCAGGGAAGAAATCAGGAGGCGACTGATTTCGTTTATAGATTACTAAAAATAGAGAGAAGTTTAGAATTAGGAATGTCCCAAGCAGACTTAGTGGATCATATTTTAGTTCGACCTCGAACCACAGGTACAGGACTACGTGGAAGTCCGAAATCCACAAAATACGATACAACTTTTTAGAAGTCCTACAATTGAAGAGAGATATTCTTTGCAAATCACAAAGGGGTTATCAGAACCATAATATAGAAAGACGAGGTCAAAATGCGATAGATGCCTAATTTGAAGCTAATGGTAGAAACTGGAGGAATTCGGAAATAAGGAGTAGACCAAATAACAGAAATGAGTTTACGAGAATAGCCGTCAAAATAATAGGAGGGTTCGAGAGGAATAGGCTTAATATCAATGACTGAAAAGATTCAGCAATAGGGGTTACCTATTTCGAAATGAGCGAAATGATAATTTTAATAGAGGGACCGTAGAAATAAGGTTCGAGTGATAATTTCAATCGAGGCGATAGGACGCAAAGGACGATTAAATATTGTAAAGGTTAATGATCAACCCCAAGAGGTGTCGACAAGAGAGACAATTAGACTTTTCTCCAATATGTATAGCACCCGTAGAACTTCCCCACGTACCTATATTATTAAATAACACATTTTTGAAAGCTATATGGGACACCGAGCAGATAAATCTTTATATCGGAAGAAGTATAGAAAATATTTTTCTATAAACAACAAAAAAAATCGCGAGCCCAGGTATTAACAGCACAGGGTGCGAAATGTCAAACATGGGATAGTAGAATTAAAATTCACATCAGACAATTCGAAAGAAATTGGTCATTTCTATGTGCTGAAAGATTTAGAATGTAATCTATGTATTCTGGGTATCGATTTTCATAAGTGGGCTTAAGAATGTTAGATTTTGATCAGAAATCGTTAAAAATTCAAAATACACCGGTTGAAGATAATAAGGTAAATAAAGGAAATTCGTACGTTAATGGGTCAGAAATGAAGTTAAATATGGTGGCTACAGTTTTACCGAAAACCATGGGAATAATATAATTGGTGATAAAATTAATTGTGCCATAATCAAAGATTTGGTACTCTCTACTGCGGAACAATTAATAGAGGAACAGAAAATGACCCAGAATTAGGCCATATATATAGATATTGTGAAAAACCCGAAGATAACTCTCGGTTAATGCAAACGATATGTGAGAATTGGTCCCACTATCGCTTAATTGAAGGATTGTTATTTTATGCGAAACACGCAACGTCATTAGGTGAAATGCGTGTATACATTCCAAAATCTTAAGGAAATGAAATAATGAGAGAATTTCATGACAAACCAATATGGACACGTAGACAGATTTAAACGTATCATAAAATTCGGGACGTTTGTTATTTTCATGCAATATGAGAAAATTTATTGATCAATATGTCTCTACATGCCATATGTGCCAAGTTAATAACTATAAAAAAACGCGTTACCAGCTGGTCGGTTAAATCCAATTATATCAAATTATCCGAATGAGATAGTGACGTTAGATTTATTAGGCCCGTATCCTATATCGAGAATAAGACGTACATTAGTATTAACCGATCATTTCAGCAAATGGGCTGAAATTATACCTCTTAAAAGGCCTCTATCTCGTATAATAGCGATATTTTTTGATAACTTTATATCGCGTTATGGAGCCCAATAAAATTAATAAGTGATAATGGTCCCCAATTTATCCGAGATTTTGAGCACTTAAGGAAAGATTAGGCATAAGGCATGTGAAGACTGTTGCATATCGACCACAAGCAACCGGGACTGAAAGAGTTAATCGAGATATAGTGCAAAATGATTGCAAATTATGCAGCAATGATCAACACGATACTTGGGATCACTTACGTGAGTTTGCTTTACGCTATTCGTACGGCGGTGAATGAAACAACGGGAAAACACTGGCTGAATTATTTTTAGGTCGAAAATTGATTACACCATTTCAAAAACTAGTTATGATATCGGAAAGCTCTAAATTCAAAAATTCAAGATATACAGAAAAAGCTTCTTTTAAAGAAGCTAGACTAAAAGTACGAAAAATTAAAACAGGAAAGGTGGGAAAAATATAATAGACGTAGAAAAGACATAAAAATAAAGGTAAATGATTGGGTTTTATTGGAAACACACCCTGTAAGTTCAGCTGCTAACAAAGTATAAAGTAAATTTAAAGGTAAAATTAGAGGACCTTTATAGAGTCTTAGAAGTTAGGAACTTTTAATAATATTGTAATATGGAAATCAGGAAAAAAAGATTAACAGTTAACGTAGATCAAATAAGAATATATCGTCATAGGAAATGACGAGGTCGAATTAGGAACAGGTATCCCAAATAGTATAAGATCGTCAGGAAACTAGTACTTCGGAAAAAAGTACACCAAGGATTAAATGAGTCACACATGGGAAAGAAAAATCTGCGGTGAAACGTAGGTTAGAGGGCAAAAGGGATTGGTAACCAATCAAATCAATATAAAAATACAGAGAGGAACCATAAAACAAATCACTGGTCAGGATCACTACCTAGTTCAGGAGGGAATGAAAAAATAAAACAAAAGGTTTAAATATAACCAAGGTATTAAAAGATCAGGGTGTATTTGGGGACAAGTGACCACAAAGAAAGTGGCAAAGAAAGGGTAATAATACTAGTAATACTAAAAGACAAATGTCATCTAGTACTATTTCTAGAGATAGAAAAAAAGAGAAGAAGAGAATCAACTGGTTCCATATGAAAAGAGTTATAACTGAGGCCACGACGGAGAACAGAAGAACCACGACCAGCCAAGAACACAGTTGGGAAGGCAAGAAAGGACGACAAGGAGATTACAAGCCTTACAGTAAGAAATTCCAGTACAAATCATGAATGAAGAGTGATGACACCTCATCGTTGAACGTGAATGTGGGAGACCGAATATAAAAATCAGGTTGTATTGTTTTTATGATCTTCCAACAAGTGGTCGGAAGAATTATTGCAAAGAAGGAAGTCTCGGGCGGTGCTTAAAAGTTATAAGCCAAGTCAAACACTCATAATGAGTGTTCATTTAATTTTGGAACTTTTGACTTGTTAAAATTTTTTTCTGAAGAAAACATTTGTATTCACAATACTTGTTTACTTCGATGTATGACTTCGTGAGATGCGAAAATTCCTTTTGCTTATTTGTTATAATGGCTTATTGAAAATGTTTGTAATTGTATAATATGTGTATATATATATGTTGTTGTATTGTTACAGATGCCATGAGGCATCTGGTTCAGGGAAACGCGCGGCGTAGTCAAGGCACTAACAATAATATAACGATGCTGCGCGGCTCATTGGGAGTTTTGTTGAAACCAGATGTGGGGATGGAGATAAAAGTTATTGTGATATATAAATAATATATGTAAATTGATTAATATTATGGAAATAATAGAGACTCAAATAGTTTCATTTAGGGAGACTGACCCTGAAAATCTTGAAAAGTATAGCTTCCTCAACGTGTTTCCAGGTTGTTAAGAAAGGGAGCAGAAGTACCAGCTCCATATGCAGTGTTAGGATTGGGTCTGCGCACCCAGAATAATAGTTTTAAGTACAACATTTTAAGTAACGAAATGTAAAGTGAGAGTAGGCACAAATTAAACAGTAATTATTAATGTTACCTAGTTATTGGAGTAAAATTTTATTGTCAGCCGAGTTTAAAATTAAATTGAATATTAAAATTTAAGATGAGTAATGAAAAATTAAAGTCAAGAGATAAATTTTTGGAAATTATATAAAAAGTTAAGATTAAAATTGCAATGAAAAATTAAAGTCAAGATAGATATTGGAAATTATAAAAGCTAAAATGAAGATTTAAGATTAAAATTTAAATAAAACTCAGAAAGCGAAGAAATTTAGAAATAGAGATTTAGACACGTAATTTATTACGGGCATTGGAGAGAACCCCAGTAAATCGATGCTTTTTCTTCTTGGAGTGGGGCTGTGACGTCTCGCGTCTTCTTCTGATTAACATGACTCCTATGTTCTTTGACGGCCATGATTAATGCAAGTGCAAAACCTTTCCAACCCAAAGATAAACGAATGTAACATGTAAATGAGATATACTATAAAAAGGATATCGTAAGCAAGCTTAGAGATAGCATAGCGTAGCAGGCTCAGAGATTGTATTGTGGAATTATTCTCTGATAGATAGAGTGACAAAAGCTTTAGTGTGAATCTTGAGGATCAAGAATTAGCTACTCCAGGATCAAGAATCTTCATATATAAGCAAGTTTATAGATACATTCTCTAGGTCAAGGACCAGAACTGGAAAAAGGTAATATTAGATATAAGTAATTAGATAACAGGATTATTTAGATAATTCGAGATAGAGGATCTAGTTGCTTGATCTGACTTAAATACGTGATTTAATTTGGCCTGACTCTCACCTCTAATTATACGGTCAAATTAGAATTTAAGTAATATAAGTTACTCTTAATAAAAAGTTGTATTAAGAATTATGTCTCATCATTTTGATAATCCCACACCTCTAGCTTACGCGGAACCGGCAAGACATGGTCATCACAGGATGGCTATGTCTCAGCATCACTCGTCCAATTAAACAGCCGAGCAAATCGGTAATCACGGTCAAGGTAAGTCTACTAATCACTAGTCAAAACCAGACTGACTCAGTTCGTCGAGCATCTCCCTATTTATATCCTTCTCGAATCTTTCTCTAAAGATCCGCTTGCGTCATAGATCGTGAAATTAGTGAATTTCTCCAGAAAAATCTGGAGGCTCCCAAACTCGCCCAAAACAGTCGCCAACTTGTCGCCAAAATGATGCCTACTGGCCTCCATCGCCAAGATTTCGCCAAGTTATCATTGAATCGCCATTATAAAGTAAGGGACAGGATATTACAATTTTAACATAAAATAAATATAACAGAGTAATATAAATGCATTACACATCCAAATACAAATTATTTGTATGATTTTATACAAAATTCGTAACACATGGTTCAGGGTAATGAGATGTTCAAAATTTTCACGAAGTGAGTCGATCTCCAAGAAAACCTTGATATTTCATTACTTGAATATCTTGTTCTTCTTTCGTTTAATTTAAATAATTCAACAAAATATATTGAATAAATTACCTGTATACAGTGCAATGAACAGATGACTCGGTAAAATAGAGCACCAACAATTCTTTTAGGCCAGTGCTTCTCAAACTTTTATTATTTGCGACCCAATATTCAATCATAATTTTCATCGCGCCCCCTTTCCATACAACTGCAATGCATTGAATTCAATAATACTATACTCTGAAGCTAAGGCTACAATACGACATTAACTTTTAAAGTGACTCCGTCGTATATAAACGTCTTACTCACCAAAGCGTTAATTTTTCCGGACGTATATATACGTCTTTCCGAAGTAAGATCTTTTCTGTGCACTGTCATTCATAAAATTATTCCGAAGTCTTTGTAATGCAACAAAAAGGCCTTGACAGTGTTTGCAAATGATTTACTTATTTCAGAGGATTTGCTTATTTATTCATTTTCTCCTCTTCTCCAATAAATCACATGCATGTGCCTGCGTGGGAAACGGTAGCGTTGGGGAGTGACTCACTTATCTTTTAATCAGCAGTTTTATGGGATTAATTATAAACCATTCAAATTATCAAGAGAAGTGTTAATTTTTGTACATAATTTTATTTATGACAACCAATGGGATCCATGGTAATTATTAAACTCTTAACTTAGTATTCCTAAATTAATTGTAAAATATAGTATGCAGTACCAATACATTTATAAGTGTATTATATTAGTGTTGCTTGTTTACTTTCAGTAAATTAATAATTTTTTAAATAATCTTTTGTTTTCGACTTTTCAATATGCTCGCGCCCCCCTCGTAGAGTTATCATGCCCCTCGAGGGGGGGGGGCGCCCCACAATTTGAGAAACGCTGTTTTAGGCAATGCGACACATCATACGCCATTTCTTTTAATATAAATTTTTCACATCAAATGAATAAGGATTCCCGTAACTGCTCATACAAAATGAAATCAAATTTCTCATCGAAGAAATATGTTTGTTGCTAATAAATGTTTGGAGCCATTAGCAATAAAATAATGTTGTTTTTAATATCTTATTATTTGCATTCAAAATAAGCAAGTAACAGAATAATTTTGCGAATGTGTAATAAACCTATTATTCTAAGAAAATAAAGGTAATAAATGACGTGCAACTTTACTATTACATAACATAAGCGGAAGGAAAATCGAAGAGTCAATATTTTAAACTAAAACGCTAAAAATATAAGCAGACAATAAAAATAAATTTTTAAAAAATAAGAATTAATATAACTTTTTTTTAAAGTCTCAAGTGATCACTTTTTTAAATTGGAATAAGGGAATTTTAAAACACATTACGAAACAGAATTTGTAGCTACAAGTTGACACGTATAAATAAAATGGTATGGATGAAAAATATAAAATGTCCACAATACAAATCGAGAGATGAAATAGCAGACAAAGAAATATGTGGAATTACACAATATAATTTTTTAGAGGGATATTATGGATATCATTTTGTATATTATACTTGAAGTAACATTTTAACATTTTTAACATGATTCAAAATGTAATGAAATGGGAAAATTACATGAATGAAATAAAGAAGTTTCATAATTTCTCGGAATGAATGTCATTTAATTCCAAACTTCCTTCAATGGAAGTATAAATGTCATTTGCAGAAAAATGCAAGGCTACGTATTTCTTTTTAATATCTGATTTGATTCTTGAATTCGTGAATCAGTAAACAACTTAACAAATGTTTTTTTTACCTGAATTAAATTTTTAATTTATTAAGTGTTATTTATTATTCTTATGATAATTTACTATTTTAGGAAATTATAGAGTTATCTTAGGTGTACATATGGAATGCTAATTTCACATTTTTACATAAGATACGATATATTAGCTTTAACAAAATTTTCATAATAAAATATTTAGCAAAAGTTACATTTGTATCATAAAAATGTTTGTACATTTTATATTAGCTCTTTCATACTGAAAATAGTTTAATTTATTCATAAAATATACAAAATGTGTCTACTAATAAGTGTTTAGTATGGAAAATGTGTGCATATTGAAATCTAAGTTGAAATTGATTTAAGTACGATTCAATTAAAATTATTGAAAAAGTGTATAATGAAAAAGGCCGTTTAAAGAAATCTGCAACACGTCATTATTTTCACAAGTACAATTTGAACATTAAACAATATTTACTGAAATATTGGTCGTTAATATTTACTCAATCCATATAAGTAAAATTTTTTTATATTCAAAATTAGTTAACGAAAACCAATGATATAAATATTTTCCACCTCTCGAAGAAAGCTTTTTATCTTCCCTAAAATAATTTTCTTCGTCTTGTAATTATATACTTGTTAATTAACGCATATCTAGATGTTATAGAGATTTTTTTCTTATATCACAGTGTTTTCCAATCGATTCTTCTTCGAAGATATTCCCTAAGTCCCACAAAAAATTTTCAAAAAACATAAATTTAATTATTTAAAAATGACTTAAAACTACTGTAAAAATTTATGAGTTTCAAACCTCCACTAAAGTTGATATAAGTTACTTTATTAACTGTATGATATTTATACTCAAACTTAGTGGTTCAACAGCCCATAAAGGGCAGGATCTACTGTGCCCATCCCAGTATGCGTGATCATTGGGCCCTGAGGTGCATTAGCAGATGTCCCGATCAGGTGGTCTGTCTGAAGCGAGACCTACAGTGCTAAATCCCCAACAATCAGGCTTGATACACTTTTATCGACTCATTGCAGTAGGGATGAAAGGTGGATTCGACCTTGCCCAGCCCGGGAATAGAAACTGGACCTGTGATGTGGAAGTGCTAAACGCTACCATTCGACCACTGGGTCTCATATCATCTTTATAATACATGTAAATATTTGTTAATGTTTAAAAGAAATTTAAATGTATACAGATTTCGCTCACTCTATTTACAGTATGTTTGTAATTCGCGAAAATTTTACAATAAACTCAAAAGTAAGATGCATTTGAAATAAGTTTGAAATCAATACTCTGCTATAAAAGTAATGCTATTAAAGACGAAATGATTAATTTTTTAACCATGCAGCCGTTATTCAATCATGGTCAAAAACGGCTTGGAAACGCCTGCGCTGAGACTGACTCTCTTAACTTCTACACTAACTGAGCTGACTTTGAAGCTCAATTCATTTATTGTATCAAACTAACACAGTGCTTCTCAAATTTTCAGTACTTGCGACCCAATATTCAATCATAATTTTCATCGCGTCCCCCTCCTTTCAATAGCAATGTATTGAATTCGAAGGTACGATACTTTGATGTTAAAGCTACCATGCGATTTGAAGCTTTTTTGTGCCGCCGGCATATATAAGCGTTTCACTCAGCCAGTTCATAAATTGCCCTGGACGTATACATACGTCTTTCCAAAATACGAACTTTTCTGCTCAGTGCTATTCGTTAAATTATTCTGAAGGCTGGAATGCAATAAAATGACAATGACAGTGTTTGTGAAAAATTTACTTATTTCAGATATTATTTGCTTGTTTATTCCCTTTCTCGTCCCCCCCCCCCAGCAATACACCACATTCTCGTGAATATGTGTGAAGCGATGGCATTGGGGAGCGAATCGCGTAACTTTTAATCGGCAGTTCAGGAATTAATTACAAGCCGTAAACATTATCAATGTAAGTGTTAATTTTTGCATATAACTTTATTTATGACAAGCCTATGGCGTCAGTGGTAAGTATTAAATTTGATCTTAGTATTGTGTTAAATTAACTATAAAATACATTGTGCAATGCTGATACATTAATATGTGTATCGCATCAGTGTAAATGATTTTTGATTTATTTTTTATTATCGCATAATGTACTTTGTTTGTTTACCTTCAATAAATTTATAATTTTTTAAAAAATATTCTATTGTTTCCGTCTTTTTAATATGTTCGCACCCTCTTATAGGATCATCACGCCCCCCTAGGGGGCATGCTCCACAGTTTGACAAGCGCTGAACTAACATTATTCAAATAATCATCCTTCGATAGTGGTTGCCTCTTAAGTTGTAAAAACTGTGCGTATAGTATCCCTTCCAGAATGACCAAGGCTAAGTAAGTAATGAATGAACTTTTGGTCAGTTCTATAACAGAGTCATAACTTATTTTCTCCCGCATCAGCGCACTTCCAAATGCATCTCTAGTGGTCCAAGTTCCCTTAATGCAGATCCGGAGCTTTCGTGTAAACGCTAGTTCGTCGTGATGAATTGTGAAACGGTGGATTATTCTCGCCATATATCATCTACAACGTTCATTTACGATGACTATCAATAACTGTAACTGTTGTTCTGTCACGTAGAAGGGCATTAATGCTAATGTGTAACTCTTTGCTCACCCCCACAAGTTGGGGGAACTGGTGATTAAGTTGAAGGATTCACTCTTTTTTTCTACCCTCAGGAGTGTCAGACCCATTTAAAAAAACTTTCTTGTTCCCTTACTCTGTTTTGTGATATTTTCTTTAGGGAAAAGTTTAACATAAATAAGCAATTTTGAACCAAATGATTGCATTTCGTCGCCTTTTTGGTGGGAATGGTTGTATGTCCAATATATTTAACAAAGAGCTTTTAGTGGATAATGAGGAGTAGATTAATGTTCATTAGGAACCCATGTTCATTATAATAAAAAAATTAATCTCGATATTTACTGAAAGGTAAATAATTACATGCCATTTTATAAAAATGGCTTGATTTGTATATTATATAATGATCCCTTTAAACGCAATTTGTGTCAATTTCGACAAAAACATACTGTTTTTAATCTTTTATACACTTTTAAAGCATGATTAAGTTTAATAAATGCTATGTGTCATTTCGAAAGGAAATTCTTTATTTTCGAAGTTCTTATTTTAAAAACTATCTCTCATTTAAAGGAATTATTTAGAATTACTATCAATATATAAGTATTTTATGTACATGCATAGCCATTTTCGATTTAAAAAAATGAATGTAGATTTTTGTTTAAAGAAAAATAATTACGTGCTATTTTATAAAAATAGCTTGATTTGTATATTGTATGATGATACCTTTAACTCTTTATATACTGATGGTACTTATAAGTACCCTCACTTTAAAATTGTATAGAATAACCACTTTTACGAATACTCTGCCGATACTAAGCAGGAATATTCTTTTAAATCCACTCTTCCAAGATATATGGCAGCACGGGTTCTATGATAAGTATTTTAGAGGGAAAGTGGATAGATTTATAGCAGAAATTGCGTTTTCAGCTGACGGTGTTTTACGCGCATTGCGAAGATTGTCATATTTTGCACCGAAAAAATAGTTAATGTCAAAAGGCAAGTGTCTTTTTTTTTGTATGTTAATGAAGACCTTAGAAAATGATTTAACTATTTATTTTAAGAATACAGTGTTTACAATTAATTGTACAGTTAAATATCTTTAATTAATTAATTAGCTCTAACGTATTAAATTTCCCAAAGTTGAGTATTTTGTTTATATATATCCCTTAATTTTCAATGTAGTGATTCAGAAAAAATGTCGCATGAAAAAAAAAAACTGCAGTAAATCATAATGCGGTAGATAAAAGGTTAATAAAATTTGTATCGATTTCGACAAAAACATATACTGTTTTTAACATTTTACATACTTTTAAAGCATGATTAAGTTAAATAAGTGTTATCTCTCCTCTCGAAAGTAATTCTTCATTTCTGAAGTGCTTATTTTAAAAACTATCTCTTATTCAAGACAATTATTGAGAATTATTATCAATATAAAATATTTTATGTACTTTTATTGCTATTTTCGATTCAGCTTCAGAGTGAACCAAATGTAATGAAATTAGACAAAATTTAATTCATTTTCAAGATTGGTGTTAAAAATTGCAGAGAATATGTATATTTTATCTCTTGACTAAAAAAAGTCAAGAATTGTTTTTGTAGAGGATTTTTAAACGTTTTCCAATTGAAATAATCTCTTGGGTTTCTTTAAAACTTTGCTTCAATAGACAGCTTTGTTTTGTGAAGGAACTCTGCTACATACAAATATGCAAAAAGTATGAAAGCACGTGATAGATGAGAGGAAACAGAGAATGAGCAAAATTACTGATAGATGGAAGTGGTTTAGAATGTGACTATAATTCACATCAAGTAATTACTTTAGTAAAGAGAGCTGGTAAAGTTAAAAGAAGACTGAAAGTGTCATTGAGATAGCAACTTAAAATCTTCCTGGACAGATGTGATGGTTCGCGTTGGTGGAAATCACTCTTCTCCTATACTTGCTTTATAAATGTTTTGAACTGTGTCACAATATAGTTATTTTTAAGGGGAGTTAGAAACCTCTCTCTCTCTCTACTGACAATGTTAAATGGGCTGTTTTCGATGTACCTTTTCTTAAAATCTGTTATATGTGCATGCTTGAAATTTTTCATACAATTAAAGTATGCCTTTCCCATTATACCGAAATGAGTTTTTAGCTAATTTTGAATTTTTTCGAAATTTATAAAATATTTTATCAAACAGTGAAATTTGACCCATTTTTCTCATAAAAAAAAATTGTAAAAAATGAATTTTTGAGTTTCGTACAAAATGCACATTTCAGTATATATTAGCTATGATTTCAAATATATCATAAAAAATTTAAAACCTGTGAACAGTAGTTTCTCAGAAAAGATACATCGAACATCAAAATTTACATTTTGAGATAAACTGATTTTAATGTACACAGTGAGGCTTCTAATCGGCGAAGGGAAAAAATAAAGGCTCAATTTACTATAAAAGATACGTGTTTTGGTTTTCATCTGACGTTCAACTTTTAAGCAAAAACGAAGTACTTTGTTTACATTTTTCGCCATTCAAATGAGCGTGGCCTAGTTTTAACGATTATTTAAAAATAGGTTTTAAGAACTTCTAATTACCCTAGAAGTTAAAGTAAGGTGTTTTTAGAAAGGTTGAAATCTATACAAATGGAAAGTGTAAAAATCTCAAATTGTCAAAAAAATAAGATTTTAGCTTTCCAACACTTCTTAAAGTTTTTCTTTTACGGTTTCGAAGAAGAAGTCCATTGAAAAAATCCAATGAAAATTTAACAAATATTCGGGTTTTCCATTTTTCCCCTTACACAGCCGTTATACCTTGATGAAAATCAGCCATTTTTACCCTATATACTGAAATTACTACTTTAGCATCCGTTTTGAGCAAAATGATACAAATGAAAATATCCGAAATTGAACATCGAACCTGATGTGTGTGTGTCAGTACTGTATATCCTATAGATCAATCAACCGGGTACATGAGGGGAAGTATGAGGAAAAGCTTTTTCCACTTTAATCTTGAAATAGAGGTGAGCATTTACATTAACAAGGAATTTCTCTGAAAATCCTGAAAATTCAGTCATAGTGATGACGGATCAGATCGTCTAATCAAAGTTTGCTGCCCGCTAAACAACACATATGTTAAAAGTCACTTCTAATAAGGAAGGTGGGGGAACTTGCAGATAACGGATGTCGAGGTAGTAGACATTCGGTAAAAGTTAATTGTAAAAAAATACATTTTCGAACATCGTGAAACATTATTTTATATCGCATTTTTTTTTCACTTGGAAGTCAGTTTGGTAACCTTGAAATTAAAAAGAAATTCTAGCAATATGTTTTAATTCAACATTGGATAATAATGAAATAAAACATGTTTAACATTTTAAATATACCTAAGGTAGGTGCTAGGAAATGAAAACCTCTTCCGGTGATTTTTTAAGCAAAGATATTCATAAATATGCTTTTTGTTCTCTTCTTATATTAAAAGAATAGGGAATATAAACTTGTAACATTTTTCTCCAATTTTCAAGGATGACTCTATTCAATTGTTTGTCTTACAGAGAACTGACTGATTGTAATATTGAATTGAAATAATTTTGGAGCTCTTTAATGTCTTTTTAATTTATACTTTTAATCAGGGGCAAGGATCCAAGAAACATTGATCCGGGTTCGAGGACTTTATGCAAAAAAGTCACAAAGAAAAATAACAGTTCTTTAAGAGCAATGAAAATTTATTGTCGAAATTTCAATCCTTAAAATACAGGATTCAGCAGCAATATTCACAGAGTAAGTCTCGGAAGGTCTTCACACCTTCAACAGCACTCAGACACAATAACCAGTGTCTAAAATACACGTATGTAAAAGATTATTCACAAGCATCGCCGAGCTGAACGGTAATAACGGCCAGAACAAGTTTACTAATCGCTGGTTGAATCAAGACTGACCGTTTCAGCGATCACCGCTCTATTTATAGACGTGGCGGAAACTTCCAGAAAGATAACCGCTTGCGTCAAAGCGCATGAAACTAGAGTAATTCTCCACAAATTTCTAGAAGAATCCAAAGGGTTCCTAACTTGCCAACATGATTGCTAATGTCACCAAAATGGTTGCCAAATTCGTCGGTTCGGTCGTCAAATTGGCCGCCAACTCGGTCATCAAAAATGATGCCAATTGAGCTCTATCGCCAAGATTTCGCCAAGTTCTCATTGAATCACCATTATAACGTAAGAGACGGCATTGCTTGTAAATATTACAATGTTAACATAAAATAAATATTACATAGAGTAATATAAATGCATTACACATCCAAATACAAATTATTTACTCTATTTACATAAAATTCGTAGCAATATATATTTATTTTACTTAAATTTCTCAAAACCCTATTCACCAGACTAATGTTTTAATCCAAAAATGCATATGATAAGAGCTCTCAAAGGGCATTTATAGTAATCTGAAACTATATTTCAATATTTCAATTAGTAAATCTTCCTGCTTGATGACAATCGGAAAAATATCATATTTTCATATTTTTAAATCACATTTTTCTCTAAAATTTATAAAGCTCTATTCACTTTTTCTTATAACCACGAAAATGCAATTTTTTAAAAAAAACTGAGGCATTATACAGATTTAGTAAATGATTCGTCTTTAATACTGTGAAAAAGTACTTCGCATTCTCGCTGTCCATGGGAACATGGGTCTTAAATTGCAAAAATTATTTAATTTGGTTACTCCTACAAAAAGTAAACTTATTTATTTATTTATTATGCATGTCACACCACGTCAACACATTTTTTATATTTTCTTATGTATACCAAACACGAAATACCCTTCAAAGTAACAGTAATTTTTAACGTTAGAAACTATTCATCGGCCATAATAGTTTATCTATTTAATTATCACGTGCCTTACATTAAACCGTAAGAGACACAAATTAAAAATGTCTACATAAAACAATATTTTTATGAAGCTTTCAGACATATTCACGAATCACTAGACATAGTAATAATTTTATTCGAAAAATAGAGGAAAACCATCTCTCCAGAAAAATAAAATTTCATTTTTTTAAGAATAACTAGGAGCTATTGCCCTTCAGAATAAAAATTCTTCTTATTCCTTAAGGGCAGTATTTCTCAAACTTTTTAAGCTTGCGCCCCAATTTTCAATCATAATTTTCTTCGCACCCCCTTCCATGCAATATCTTTGTATTGAATTCAATAATAATGTGCTTTGACTTTGATTATAAACCGTACAAATTATCAAAATAAGTATTACATTTTGTATATAATTTTATGCCATACCTATAGGGTCATTGGCAATTAAGTTTTTCTTAGCTTTGTACTGCTAAATTAATTATAAAACACACTGTGCAGTATTGATACATATATAAGTGTATTAAAAGTATAAATGTGTATTTTTATTTTTATTATGTCTGATTGCTTTTTGTTTTTTTTTTTAGTAAATTAAATTTTTTAAAATAATTTTTGTTTTCGATTTTTTTGATATACTGCCCCCCCCTTTGTTATCCCCCCCTAGGGGGGCCCCCCCAATTTGAAAACACTGCTTTAGGGAAAAATTTTAAAAATTTTTTTGGTTTTTGTGGGCTCTAACATCACCTGAAAAGAACAAACATCATACCTTCAACCAAAGGAAGTGAGCTCTAAAATACTGTAAAAGAAATCACTTCTAATTCTCCCAAAATTATACAAATGTTCATTTCCATTAAATAAACACAATCGATATATTTTAGATTATGTGATGGATAGATTATTTTATCTGTAAGTGAAACTTCAAATGACTGAGTGAGACTTATTTCAAGGTCACACTATAAAGCAACAGAAGGGCTATTGGAGACGGACTTCACATTTTTGAATCTTGGTGAAGTGATGAAGTCAACACCTGAGTTGAAACCCTTCTCTCCTTACTACCACAACCACACCAACGGGAGGATGTTAAGCCCTAACAGATTTATCATGCATCGGCCCCTACACAGCGGTTCTTCAGTGGCACCAGGATCCCTCTATATTCCGTCACGAGTTCATGACCATAACCAGTAGGCTATCGTGTCCAAGACTACTAATGAAAGAAAAGACTACGGCTTACTGTAAGGCATCTTTGGGATTTGCCATAGGACTTACGATAATATTCTAGTTTATATCCTTTAAATTGGAAACGGAGAATAGTTTTATTCGGAATTGTCATGACTCTTTTTATGGAACATTTAATAAAAGAGCTATCCCTCTGAAGAAGTGATCCTATAAATGAAAGATTATTTTGTAAAGTATACGATCTTTCTTCTATAAATGCAATATAATAGAAATTTGTCTTTCACACAGAACAATGAAGACTCGTTAAGGATTTTTCTTTTAAATGTTAGCTATCCTTGCCTACATTACAATGGAAGCCGTTCAACCTTCTCAATTGATCACGTACAAACAAAATTAACCCCTAAATGCTCACTTATTTTGAAAAAAACTGACAAAAAGATAATTTTTTTTTTTATTTAAGAAAACGCATTAATACTTATTTATACTTTTTCATCAAAAATGAGTATAATAGCAATATTTATTTTTAAAAAAAGTAATTCAAAATTGTATTTTGTCTGGTATATTAGAAAGCGAAGTGCATCACACAGCCCAACATTGCCATTATTACACAAGGGTAATGACTACCTTTTCTTTTCATTCTCTATCCTTTTAGCACAGCACACAGCGCAGTATATTTTGTAGGAGCTACTTTTTTTATGTTGATGGAACATAACTGGGAAAATTACGTTCTATTAGTCGTAGAATTCCAGAAAATTTTGGTCTACCTGATTGTTTTTATATCTGTACCGCTATAACAATTTAGTTGAAGTTTGTCTGCTATATATAATTTACTCATTAAACCTAAATTCTTTCACCTCACTTTTTTTTTATACAAAACTTATTCGTTACAAATGCGTCTAGAAAATGAAAGAATTTACTCGAGTGTAAAAATTACAGTAGCATAAAATACGATTCAGCTCGAATTATCTCAATTGTGCACAATTTGGTCAGTTAAGTGCTATCGAATTAACTCGGTTTTGCACGTGAAGGGGTTAAATACCATTCATCGTAGCGACACATACCTCTAAATAGACCACTCAAGCACTGAAAGGCATTAACAATGCCCAAAGTGAATATCAAAATTTTCAATATCTACGATTTCAGTTGCATTTTTGCTTCCGAGGCTATAGCTATGTATTGAGTACATTAAAATATACATTTACAGGTACAGAAACTATAAGATTCTAAGAGAAGTCTAGTTCACACACCACACAATAATTTCTTTTTTAAAAAAAGTACGTAAAATTTAAAAATACGTTATTCTTATTAAAGGTATGTTCTTCAAGCTTTTTTTTATACTTTTCATATGTGGGCTCAAACATGTGAGGAAATTAATATTAATAAAGCATAATTAAACGAACAAGAATTGATTGAAATATTAAAACAATTGCAATGAAGAATACTAAGTAATCAACTTTTAATGATACAGAAATTTTATCCTCTGAAATATAAATACCATTTACAAAAATAATGCTGTTTGCAAAATATATATGTGAATACGAAATAAAAGAGAGGCAACAGAAATCTAAGAGAATTAACTAATATATATATCAAGAATTTAAATCAATTTCTAGGAAAAAAGCCTTAAATTATTTTTAACCGAAAATAAAGTTATTGTGACAAATTAAAAACTTTGAATTAGATAACACACTGAAAATATACTTAATACAAAAAATAATGAAATAATGAAAAATATTGTTATCCATTCCTAAATTCAGTAAAACCTGTTTGAAAAATGA
>BMAV01005544.1:626482-642963 GCA_019973955.1 Trichonephila inaurata madagascariensis | reverse complement strand
TATATATATATATATTATATATATATTATTTTTATATATATGAAAAATGCTGTTTCTGGCCGTGCGACGACGGATCTTCCTTCCCTTTATGGTGAATTGGAGTCCAAGATTAGAGCCCTGGAAAGCTTAGGCCGAACTCTGGAGAAATATGGAGATTTCCTGAGCTCACTCGTGGAGTCCTGTCTGCCGGAAGAAATTCTCATAGTCTGGGAAAGATTCAGGAATTTAAACGAGGCAACTGACGGAAAAGGTTCCTTGGAACAATTACTTAGTTTCCTTAACAAAGTGCGCGGAGAACAATTAATCGAACTTGCACGATTTGCTCTTCTGGTTCCCCAAGAAAACGGGATGCTTGGCCAAAATCTGTTGCGGATTACGGAACTGCTTCGATGTTGGTATGCACTTCTGATAGAGACGGCCCAGGTAAGAGAAATTTATTTTGTATTTTTTTTTTTTTTTTTTTTGCGATAAAAAAACATGCTTCCAAGGACTGTTTTGAAGCCCTATGTCATTAGAAAAAAGAACATTTTATTAAATAAAATGGCCTGTTTTGCCTGTTTTAATATTGGTCATTTTTCTAAATTCTATAAAATGAAGAATCAAGTGTATATTGTAAAAAACCTCATCACATTTTTAATGTGTACTAAACCTAAAGAAAATAGTGTTAAAACCAAATCTACTGTAATAGAAACTAATTCATTATCTAATAACTGTAATGTAGATACTGTATATTTAATGTCTTTATTTGTGAAAATACAAGCGAACAATAAATCAATTGTGCTTAGAGCTTTGATTGATAGCGGATCTCAGTACCCTTATATATCTATATATATAAAAAAAACAAGCAATAGAAAACTTAGGCATTAAATCAAATAAGAAAATAAAAATGCAACATATGTTATTCGGAGGAAAGAAAACGAAATCTCAATTTCATGATGTGTTTGAATTAAAAGTTTCATCGCTCGATGAGTCATTTTCTTTTTATAATCAATTCTACTTAGAAAGTAAGATTTGTGGCAGTGTGCCAACATTAACTGATCCTAACATTATAAACCAACTAAAGCAAAAGGGAATTATTTTAGCTGACATGAAAAATAGCGATTGCGAAATCAACATATTACTGGGTGCAGATGTAATCGGAAAATTGTTTATGAATGAATCTACCCACTCAGACTCCGGATTGTCTATAATTAATACGCGGTTAGGATATGTAGTAACCGGGAGAAATAAACTATCAGAAGAGGCTGTAATGTAAACTGCGATATGACCTTAAGTGCTCTTACTTTGTATGTTAAAAATGCTTCGGTAAGCGAATTATGGGATCTTGAGACCATTGGAATTAATGATCCAATTCAGAAAATAAATAAAAGTGTAAAGAGAAGTTGAAAGTCTTAGAGTATTTTCAAAACAATATGAAAGTTTTGTCGGATGGAAGATACGAAGTTAGTTTACCTTCTAGAGAAAACGCGAGTGTGTGTGTGTGAATTGCTTTCTAATAAAGAGTTTACCTTGAAGAGGCACAAACGGATGTGTGAACCACTAAGCGAATGGGTCTTTTCAATGATTACCAAGAAATTTTTAATGAGTGGGAGGATTTAAAAATAATAGAAAGGGCTGAAAGTAAAATTGGAAGTTCTTATTTTTTGCCGCATCGACCAGTGGTTAAAAATGATAACATTACTACAAAAATATTAGACCAGTTTTCGACACGTCGGCTCGAGAAAGCGGGAAAAGTTTGAACCAATTACTGTATACAGGGGTCCAAATTTACTTGAACAAATACCGGATATTTTAGATAGATTTAGAAGTTATCCTATATTGGAATTTCTGCAGACATTGAAAAGCTTTTCTTCAATTGGGGATTACTCCCGAGCATAGAGATTTTTTGAGATTCTTCTATCCTAAAGAGGGTGAAAAAATTATTTACCGACATTGTCGTGTAGTTTTTGGGGTATCATCAAGTCCTTTTCTTTTAGCTGCAGTTTTGTCACATTTGCTAGAAAATGCATCTTCAGAATATTCTGAAATTGTTGATAAATTGAAACTTTCATTTTATGTAGGCAATTGTGTTACAGGGGTCAATAATGTAAAACAACAGGAACAATTTATTGAAAGGGCTAAAGAATTTTTATTACGTGGTTGCTTTAATTTGAGAAACTGAGAAAGCAACATTAAGGGTAATCATGTTTCTAAAAGTAGTGGGGTTACTAAACTTTTATGAATTTTGTGGGATCTGGATAAGAATACTTTAAAGTGCAATTTGAATCTAGATAACTTAAAAGAAGAGCAAGCATTTACGAGAAAAGGCATCTATTAAGTGGTATTCAGAAAATTTTTGATCTAATTGGTCTATTAAGTTCTGTAACATTGCCCCCTAAAATTTTATTGCAAAAGACTTGGAATCTCAATTTAAATTGGAATTCTATTTTGCCGGATGATATTCTTAACTCTTATAAAAGGTGGCTTAAAGAAATTATTGTTTTAAGTGATGTAGAAATTCCGTGCTATTTTGAAATCAGTGATACAACTCAGATGCATGTTTTTGTCGATGCTTGCATAGATGCATATGCTGCGTGTATCTTTTTAAGAACGGAGACTTCGGAAGGTGTAAACATTTTTCTTGTAAGAGCTAAGTCGAGGGTAGCTCCCCTTAAGCAAGTAACAATCCCTAGATTAGAATTAATGGCATCCTGTATTGGTGCCAGATTAGCCCATTCTGTACAACTTGCCCTTAATATTACTGATATAGAAACAATATTTTGGAGTGATTCTATGGTAACTTTATTTTGGTTGAGAGATAAAGGGGACTGGTCAGTTTTCGTTGCAAATCGAATTAAAGAAATTAAATTACTTTTTCCTGAAAGTGATTGATGTCACATAACCGTAAATATGAATCCGGCCGATCTTATTTCTCGAGGGTGCTCCCCCAGTAAATTGATTGAATCACGTTGGTGGGGGAAGGTCCTACGTGGTTATTAGAGCCCTCCCATACTTGGCCCGTAGATGAATTACTTAATTGTGAGACTTCCAAAATTTTGTTGGAAAGAAGAAAGGTAAGATTATGCAATTTAAACTTGTCAGAAAAGGAGGCACCTTGGTATGCTAAGAAATTTTCTAAATTTAATTCTATTATTAGATTAGTAGCATGGATATTCAAATTTATCAATAATGTAAAAAATAGTCATGAAAAGAGAAACTTAGAGAAAAATTTAACCTTAAATGAAATAAAGATAGCTTAGATCCGACTTATTCAATCTATACAAATTCTAAATTTTCACGATTTAAAATAAATACCAAACTTAGGTGTTTTTAAAGATGAGGAAAGTATAATTCGAGTAAAAACCCGAATTATAGAACGCATAGATACTCCTAACTTTTTATCACTTATTCTCTTGCCTAGTGATTGTATTTTTACAAAACGACTTATTGAACATTTTCATGTTGAAAATTACCATGCTGGAACTGTTACTCTTAATTAGAGAAAATTATTGGGTAATAGGTGGTAGGAGAGAACTGTTCAGAAAGTATGGAATAATTGTATTAAGTGCCGTCGATTTAAAAGTATATCACTAGTTGCTGAACCATCTTCTTTACCTGCTGACCGTGTAAAAGATGCAGCAGTATTTGAAGTGATTGGTGTAGACTTAGCTGGGGCCCTCTGTACTTAAAGCGAGGTGATAAATCTTGGATTGTTATCTATACATGTGCCCTTTTTCGAGCGGTGCATTTTGAACAAGTTTCTTCTCTTTCTACTGATTCATTTTTGTTATCTTTCCGACGTTTTGTGGTCAGAAGAGGTAGACCTCCCGTAATATATTCTGATAATAGGACAAATTTTCGAGGTGCTTACAATGAGTTGATGGCTATCGATTGGAACGAAGTTTCCCGATATGCTGAAATACAACGCATAAGCTGGAAAATTATACCGCCTACTGCCGCTTGGTGGGGGTGGATTTTGGGAAAGAATAGTTAGAACATTAAAGGAACTTCTGAGAAGAACTCTATATAGGTAAAGCTATATTCACATTTGAAGAATTGACAACCATTGTATGTGAATGTGAAAAGGTTGTTAATTCTCGCCCTTTAACTTATCTATCAGAGGATTTGCAGGATCTTATACCAAAAAAATCACTCCAGCTATGTTTTTATGTGATAGACCATCATCGGAAACAACAGATTTGGATATGCTGGATGGCAGTAGAGCACACAGGAATTTTTCAGGGGGGGTCCGGGGTCGGAAGTTCACCATTCTTGTATCACGCTCCTTTTGATTTTGTCGATTTTCGGGAACAAAACACAGTAAAAACCTAATTATTGAATGAATAATTAGCATTAATTAATATAATTAATTATTAATAACAAATACTAATTAAATTTTACGTACTATATACTTAGCATTATAATCAATCAGAAAAAAATCAACGGTTTGGGGGGGTCCGGACCCCAGGACCCTTCCCCCTTGTGTGCGCCACTGCTGGATGGTAATCATCTTCGCAAAAGACTACGATTTAGAGTGAAAAATAATGAAAGGACTAAGAGAACGCTTTAGAAAGGAATATCTTGGTCAATTGGTTCAGCGACATCGGCAAAATCCGCAGTCTTCTAACATTCAGGTAGGAGATATTGTATTAATTGGTGATGATGTGAAAAAGAGAGCGTCTTCAATGGCCTTTAGCAAGGGCCATAGAGTTGATACCAGGAAAAGATGGACTTGTGAGGACAGTGAGAGTAAAAACTCAACATTCTATCTTAGTTCGTCGCATACAACGAATATTTCCTCTTGAGGCGAGTGGTAGTGATTTTCAAGAACTGCTAAATCCCCCTGCTGACTCAGCTATGAAGACTTAAGACAACGATGTGAACTTGCCTCAAGTGTCAAGATTTGGTCGTGAAATAAAGAGATCTAATAGACTTTAATTTTAGTGACTCTTAAACTTAGTTTTTGAGTAGCTTTGCAGCTCCTCAAAATGGGGGGGGGGGAGGATGTTGCGAAAGGAGTGCAAAAGGGCATCTTTTCTTCTCCAATCAAAGAGCAGCAGAACAACGTCACAACTGAATGCTCTGTCTTGTCGCGTTTTTTACTTGTTTTTGTACTGTGATCGTGTAATGTCATGTGTTTGTGCTCGTGATAATTAAATGCTTTTATGTGTCACTTTGCGTTCATACTCATTTTTGGTAAATTGTTAAATAGCTAGCGTTCATCGGGTAGATGTCGACCCATTAGTTTAATTTGAAGTGAATCGTATTAGATTTCGTTTCAGTGATGAAAGTGGTATGGTTTCCAATCTTCAGCTGCATAAAAAAAAGTTCTGAAGCCCAGTTTTACTTTTTAAAGTGACTGCGTTAAAGATGATATTCAATACATATGTTTCGTGTTCATTTTTATATTAAAAGCTTTACAAAAGTCTTAGAAAAAAAATATTTTTTAATATCGATAAAGGTAATAAAATTTTAAATATATTTAATATGTGTGTGCTCCACAGTTAATTATGTACATCTAAAGAGAAACTTGCTCTTAAAATAGTTCTTATTCATGTAGAATTTTTTTTGTAAGTAAGATTTCTAATTTTATTTTGAAACAGTTACTGAGGTCGTGGTACCCTAGTGGTCAAGGTAATGGACTCATGACTGGTGGGTCATAAGTTCGAGCTTAGTACCGCTTAAAACCCACCGTATAGGAGGCGATGCACGTTAAATCTGACGATGTTCAAACGTCCTCCCATTGGTGTGGTGTGGAAGTTAGGAGAGCGAATGCCAGCTCAAGCTTTGTCCTCGTCACTTGACCACGGTTCAAAATAACGAGTTCCGTCGCCAAATGCCCTCAAGTAGCTGAATAGTGCGACGTTAATATTCACTCACTTTCTTGAAACAGTTGCTATTTTTAAAGTTATAAAATATTATTATACTTAACTATGAAAGCTGTAGAAATCTTTTTTGGCAGAGTAATATGAATAAATAGACCAAATTTTTATAACTTAGTGCTGTATTTTTCTTTAAAGACATTAAATCCAAAAAGAAAGAGAGAGAAAGATACTTTAAACAGTAACGATGAAACATGAACTTTTCTGGAGACCTTGGAACCTCGTTTTGATTTAATTTTTTCAAGAAATGGGATCAGCTCTTTGATTTTATAATTTTTTTCTTGGTATTGGACAACTTTTACATTTTTTCATTCAGTTATTTTATTACCAAATATTTTTAGTGCACCATCAACCAAAGAAAGGTTTAGAAACATTGCTTCACTGCATGAAATTATGACGAGAAAGATGAAAACGATCAAATTCAATTCTATTGTTTCAGTCTTTTCCAATAAAGATAAAAGTTAAAAAAATATTTCAATTAATTAAAATGATTATTTGACTTTATATATTTGCCTATTAAGTTTTTATATCAACTCATGTAGTGAAGGATATATGAATTAAGTTTTAATGAAATCCGTTCAATACAGTCGGTTTTTCTATAGAGATCAAACACATCCATTTTTTGGGGACAGTTTTATAATATATGTATAGCAAATTTTTATACATCTCAAACTGTTTTACTCGGATTTCCCTTGAGCCTCAAATACGAGACTGAATTCATGGCAATAAGTTCTTAGGTACAATTATGAAACAACTTCAAAAGCATAGATCTCTTTTTTCAATTGCATGTAAATATTCTGAAAGAATTACTATTAATAAACTCCTCTAAATAGAAAAAATATTAATGCTCCCTCGTAAGAAATAAAATAAGTTTTTCGAATGTAATTTTAATTTTGGTAATATGTCGGTTTATATCCTTCTCCCAAGCATTTTCTTGAAAAAGCAGCGGGGAGGGAGAATATATACATTAGATTTCACCTTAAATTTAAAAATGTTTCAATTATTTATGTTCTTTATTTGAATGAAATAATAGTTTGTTTTAAAGTTTTTTGTTTAAAAATAAAAATAAACATTATGATTATTAGACTTTGGTTAAAGGTTTTCACCCAATTCTTTAAAATCTGATTATATGAAAAACTAATCTAAAAAGAGGAAATTTACATTAAGTTTATGCCTTTATTAGGAGTCTAATAATTCATATGTATATGCATAAATATATACATATATTTTTATATTCTTTCTGTGAACATTTTTTTAAAGTTTGAAAATCATTAATTTATTTCAATGTTTTTTCTTAGTTAAATTATTACTTTTTGTTCAAAACTCTTTATAAGACATTTAAAAAAATAAGTTGCAGGTAATCATGAATCACATTTTTAACATTGTATGTATAAAAAGCATTCGCAATAAGAAATTCTAAAATATAAATTGTGCAAATAAAAAAAAAAAAAACGAATATGTATGTGAAATATTTATATTACATTTTCGAAACTGTTATTTTTTCTAGAGTTCTAAAGACACAAATTTCACATTTTATTTCAAAATAAAATTGAAAAAGATTACTAAAATAATCTTTTTTTTCTTTTAAATATTGCAACAATAAGCAAAATTCTTAAAATAGAGAAATGAAGTGAGATATATTTTTTATTTAAACTACTCCATTTCCAAAAATATCTCAGAAAACTAAAAGGTTTAAAAAAATATATAAAATAGTTCACACACACACATGTTATATTAATTTTTGTTAAATAAGTTGGCGTGCTCTGGATTGGTTTTGTACAATTCCAAATACATAAAATTCTCTGGACAAATTCTGAAGATACTATTTTTTTTAAAAAATTTCTGAGAGATTTAGGTTTAAAAAATGAATTCTGCTTTGGTAAACAAAGGGCTATTGGCAGGAGTTCTCGCTCTAAAAATATGATATATAAAAATTCCAATTTCAAACATTTTTTTTACTAATATTAAAATATTTCTCTTGTTTATCATATTCATGTGGTTTTATGTTACAAACAAAGATCATCAATGTATTTTATGAATATATTACTTCAAAAAATAGTTTAATATAGCATTAAAAATTCAGAGATTAATGTAATGGAGCTTTTCGATAAAGGAGCGAATTTCCTGGCTAGCTTTGCTCAAATTATAATTCCAAATAAACACGGTCATACTGAATACATCGGGGTCAGGTGTACTTCTCGTAAATTAATCAAGAATAAAGAAATCGCCAATAGCCTGTTATGTTGCACTAGCGCGATGCTAATAAAAATAAATGAGCTGAAAAATCTTAACTTGAACGTATAGTATGTATTTCTTTCTAAAATAGAAAAAAAAATGTGCATATAATTTGATAAATAATTTTAAAAACTTTACCTGAAAGTAATATTCTTAGATTACTTTTTCAAATATTAATCGAAATTCAAGTTTAAAAAGGGATGATGTCAATTTTGAAAAATAAAATTTGTTTATAAATTTAGCTCTATAAGATATTGTTCCATGCAACGTAAAACGCTAACAATACAGTTAAGCATAATTAAAGCAAATATTTTATATCAAACCTACAAATGTGGAGCAAACATGTTGTCGAAATAAAAATTAAACCTCTAAACTGTTATCTATATAATGTTTAATTAAGAAATCTGTTTAATATAGATGAAATTTTTTAAAATAAAATTGATGCATTATTTGCTTAAATAAAGATGAAGAATTTGACAAAGAGTAAAAGTTCATTGGGTACCTAACCTTCATAACAAAAAGCTTTCAAATAATCCCAAAAAATATTTTTAAAAAATGAATTGTTTAATTGGAGGAAAATAAGTAATATCAACTACCATTCCTCTATTCTCAGTCGCATACATGAAAAGGAATTAACATTTAAAATATATAATTAACACGAAATCTCCTCTCCACCCACTACATTCGCTTCAGGTACTCTTTTTCTCTGATGAAGACAATTGCTTAAAATGTACTAATCTAAAAATAAATAAATAAAAATCTGGGATATTTAAATACCTTTCGGTGCAACGAGAATGAAAGTATTAATTTCTAGAAAAAAGAAGATATGAGAATGAGAACATCTCAACCAGCATCTATAAATACTAATAAATATGAAATATTTAATTCCAATACATATCTGGATTAAGATATTTTGTTCACCTCTTATATTTACGTAAAGATGCATTACGCATTTTCTACGGTGCATAACGGGATGAGAGCTTAAGCTATGACAACATGAGGTGGGAGACCGGAAAGTATTGATCTGTGGATGAATTAAGACCCTTTCGATCGATATTTGGCCTCCCACGGGCCTCTTCCAGGAACTCGGATTGCGAAATAATTCTGGGAGAGGATTTCGGAAAAATTCCGCGAAAGAGACTAGAATAGAAAGCGCACTTAGCAACAGGGGCCGGATACCCCGATTCAATTTTAATTTTTAAAAATGTTCATTAAAATGTCTAAAAAAACATTAAAAACTGACCAAACATGCTTTAAAATTTTCTAAATATAACATCAAACTTAAAGAATTTATACATTAGTTGTAACAGTTCTAGATTAAATTATTGATTTTATACCGAATAGCAATAGATCAAAGTATTCTCGGAATCATCTTTGAAATGCGAAAAATCGATCGATATGAAGGAAAGGTGAATTAGATTTGTTTTTGATATTCTAGATTTATCAAATACACTTTAAAAGCTCTAAAAATATCTTTAAAAATTCAAAAATAATTTCAAAAAAATTCCTAAATCTTTTAGAAAAAATTTGTAACATAAAATTGATTCAAAACGGCAACAACAACAAAAAAAAAAGAAAAAAAAATTAAATTCTGAGTTTTTGAAACTATGAAAGGATCAGAATGAAAATTAATAATATCTGCACTATATCTCTTAAAAGCTGAAAAATATATACAATATATGGATTTTAGCTATCAGTAAACAGAACTAGCTTTATTATACGAAATGGAAATTAATTTTGGTCATTTTAATTTTTATTTATTACAATACTAATCAATATGGTATTGTAAAAATTATCATATTCAACCATCATTTTGCACACATTTAATCCTTAATTACTTAAAATTTATTAATTTAAGTTTCATTAAATAGCAATGATTTGCACTCATTTTTCTACTGTTGAAAATCCTCTTAAATATAAAAAGGGGGTATAATAGAGATTAGAGAGAAATTTCTTTAATAATTTGTATAAGAATACAATGTAATGTAATAATATGAATAACAAAAAAAAAAAAAAAAAAAAATTCAAGGGGTACATGTACAGTTTTTCTGAGGAGCATTTGGCCCCGAAATAAATCGTACATATGTAAGCGACCTAAAGTGACCTGCGCCTTTCATCATGCATTTTTTTTAAAAAAATTTATTTAGACCAAAATATACATATATATATCTCAGTTTTTTGCAACCTGTATCTACAAAACCCAATAATACTTTTCAGTTCCTTGATGAGTATGATATAACTGTCTGAGACTGTTGTATGTTATTTGATACTTTATATGATGTTTTATAAAAAAATTTTGTCATTAATATGAATTTCTTAAAAAAAGAATGATGTTGGTGTTTATGATTGTTTTAAGTCATGTGATTAAACAAATGCTATCATTGAAAAATGTTTTATTGTCTATGATCTACAAACAAATATAAATCCAACACTGTGCTTTTCTTTGAAAACTGGCTATCATCTATGAAAAAATAAAAATTCGATGTTGACTAAAACATTCATTTTTTTAGTTTTGCAAGGAGGAGAGAAAAAAAAATGATTTCTAAAACTCCTTTTTAAAAAAAACAAAACATTTTAACATTCTAAATTATAAAAAATTCTTGGTGTGATGTAGTACTCCGTTTTTTTAATAGCAATAAATTATTTTTAAAATCATGTTCCGAGTTTCTGGTATTTATATAATATTTTTAAATGTATAAAAAATCTTTTTTGATATTAACATCGATATTCAAAAGATGTAATGTGTAAATTGTGATTTTTGCATTAATTTTACATAAATCAGTTTAATTTTTAAAACATATATAAATTGTAAAAATTAGTGATCTACTAACCTTCATAGCAAAAAGTTTTGTCATCTTATAGCTTTCCACTTCATACTTTGCTTAAAAAATACCTAACTTATTTTACAGACACACATATAGAAAGAGAGAAGAGATTTATATGTAAAAGATAAAAAAGCTATTCTAAAAATAGGGTAAGTGTTTTTCAAAATTTTTAAAGTCTATACAATTAAAAAAAGTAATAAGCCCATGGAGACATTTTGAAAAATTGTTTTAATTTGAAAGATGTAATAGTACAGTGAAAATATATAAAAATAAATCCCATGCTTTAAAATTTTTTAAAAAAATTGTATTAATTTGTAAAAAAAAAAAAAAAAAATCTTATCTTCTAATAGTCATGATGTTTTTCCATTTCCGTTGCTAAGAAAATTCTGGATTTATATTACACGATAGTTATTTTTAATACTTCCACTTGAAGAATTTTATTATCTGGAGCAGAATACCAATTTTCTCGTATTAACTCGTCACTGACACTTGCAAGATCTTAAAGATGACAATTTTTCTTTGATATTTTAAATCACTATTTTTTAAATAATTGACTTGGAAACTATTAAAAGAGCAAAGAGAGTAATGAAAAGGGGAAAATAATATCGCGCGTCTTTAACATACTCTATACCAGGGATGGGTAAACTTTTCCAAGATACGGGCTACTTCTAATGTTTTTAAGGTGTTGTCATTTCGTATTAAATTGCATATTTTCTTTTTTTAACACTTGTTTTCGACATTATAACCCTCTTTTAAAATATGACAGATTATTACCAGACAGTGGAGCACGGACGTATGCAATGCAGAGAACATGCATGAACTGATTAATCTGAAACCGACATATGCACTGAATTTGTTCCTTTTTACACCATTGCGGGCCATTCCATCAAGGCTAGAACCTAATCCCGTGGAAGAATGGGGTATGGAATGATGTCTCAATAGCCAATATCATGTTATCGTGGAAAGAGCTTATCATCAGCATTTATTCTCCCCTTCGGTCGGCATGTGGAGAAAAATTCACTTTTCGGCAGTGCATGTGTTTGTTAAGCTTCATCGTGCGCTTCCAATGAAGTTACTTATGTCGTCTACACATTTATGGAATCATTTGTATAAGTATCGCTTGTGAAAGGCCGATTCTCCAGTCTAGTTGGTGTCGGTGTTCTACTAATATATTTCTTTTAGTATGCACGTCTTAGGTCTTAATAAAAGCGGTCTCCCTCTAAAATGTCTTGTCCCCACTGATCGATCGCGATCGACTTAATGCCCATCCCTGCATTATACTGTAGATATACGTATTTACTTCAAAATTGCACGTTTAATTACATTCTTTTATATTAAAAAACACAGCATGAAGAATCTGTGTTTTACGATAAACCAGTAGTGAATAAATATTGCAAAATAAATTTCAGTGATATATTTAATCATTTCGAGAAATACAAGCGATGCACTTTAGTAATATATATATATATAAATGAGACTTAAAACAAAAGTTAATTTCATTATAAGGTAAAAATAGTTGAGATCAGGGACATATTAAGACTTCTTGAGGCCCTGGGCCCAGAGAAATTTTAAGATTTTTGAGGCCCTGGGCCTCTATGCAAAAGTAGACCCTACCTGTAATCTTTAAAAGTAGACAGTATATAGCATGCATTGTCAAATACTCGTACTAACTGTAATTTGAAACAAATAAATGTGTACGACTCACGATCATACCAACCGGCTCGACTAATGGTCGCATTTCTACTAAATGAGTTGAATGATTGTTTATGGTATTAGGCCTAGGCCTTTAGACATGGACAATTTTCTTCACATAATAATACAGTCTGGTCACTTTTGCCAGTTGACATGCAGTTTGAAATTCCTTGTTTTTCAGAGAATATGTACTGGAATAATATTTGACCATTAAAATTATCCAGATCATAATCTTGTTAAGATTGCGTCGAGAACGATACGAGGCCTCCCATCGAGGGTGAGACCCTGGGCCTGGGCCCGGGCCCAGTTTTCCCATGCCTTAAGACGTCGCTGGTTGAGATAAAACAAATTATACTCTGAAAATTAATATTAATCTTGAACTCTTTAGGAAAAAAATAATCTATTTTCTTCTATATCCATTCTTTCTTTTAATCAAAGGAAAAAATGATTAAACTGAAGTATAAAATTTCTTATGTTAAACTTCATTTTAGTTTTCTAGACCAGTGGTCCCTAATCCAAGGGCCATGGTCCGGTACTGGTCCGTGAACCAAGTGATACCAGGCTGCTCAAGGAACATTAAATTTTATTTATTTTTTTATTGTGGTACATTTCTCTCAGGTTTGTGCAACTTTCCATGGGCGAGAGGTTAATCTGGAGCTCAGAGACGTCATCTAAAGCCTCACCAATACTACTCATGCGCAAAATATCAGGACATATAAAATATAAAATAGTTAACGCTCCCCCACCTCTTTTAGTGGACCACGGTAAAATTATCAAACGTTGACCAGTCCTCGGCGATGAAATGGTTGGGTAGCATTTCTCTAAACAGAGTTAAAACACTCTTCTTCAAAAATATTTGTCTTACTTTTTTTCAGATAGAGTTGTCAGACAGAGAGAGATAGTTTTGATAAGGTATATGACTAAAAATATTAAAAACTTTTCATATAAATATTTTAATCGAATAAAATAGCAAGAACGCTTAAGTAGACATTCTGCATCAATTACTAAAATGCCAGTACATATACAATGTCTTTAATAATGAACTTTCTCACGACAATAAAAATAATTTTCCTTAGAACTGGCAAAAAAAAGTAAAATTACACTCATGCCCATAAATTAAGGATAATGCAAGTTCAGGCAATAAAGTAGTCAAAAGCAAAATAAATGTGACTTTTTTGTAAAGCCTTTTCATTAAGCAAAAGGTAAAAAGCAAAAAAGATGCTATGTATTTGATACCATTATAATAAAATTTGCGATTTTTGCTCTCTATAGCACACACAAATTACAGGAAAAAAAATTATTTACAAAAACCAATATTACATGCTTGGTATAATGATTAATACATAGTATGTCCCCCAGACGATGCAATACAGTCCGTACAACGCCTAGGCCTGCTGAGTATCAAATTATCGATCGGATCTTGGGGAATATTACATCACTCATTAAGCAATGTTGTCCGAAGTTCCGCTAGACTTGTAGAAAGTGGTTGATTCGCTGCAATTCATCGGCCAAGCATGTCCAACACATGCTCTTCTGGATTCAAGTCCAGTAAGAAAATGGTGTCGTTCAATGATGTCCTCTTGGTAGTAACGGGTACCTTGCGCTATCCACATAGAAGTCCGGCGAGTATCAGACAGCCTAAGCCTGGACTCGCCGGAAAAGATCACACAAGCCCCCTGTTGCGATGTCCACAATGCATGCTCTTTACTCCAGGCTAACCGCAGGCGACCCTTGAGTTACATTAAGTGGAACACATCTGATAGGTCTACGAGCATATATACCAGTGGTCTTCAAACTGTGTTCCACGGAACCCTGGGGTTCCACAAGGCATACCCAGAGGGGTTCCACAATAAAAAAGTCGAGAAGAAATAAACTTGTATGCAAAATGGATTCACATTCTCTATGAAGTTCGTATAGATACAAGCCTCTATCCTCCTCCTATTCATTAAAACTGATTTTTTTTATTTATAATAATTTTATTTTTCAACACTTTTTATTATAATATAAAAAAATAACAAAACGCGCGCTTTATCTATATTTATATACTTCCTACTAGATTGTGAATATTTTATTGTTTACTATCTCGGAGTCTACGAGATAATTTTATACTCGTTAGCACAATGTACTGCAAAACTAAATAGCTTTCTGATGGAAAATACACCTTTTTGTGTTTGTGGAAAAAACTCCTATAATGAAGGAGAGGAAACAACTTATCAACATATCAACAGATTCGATGTTAAAATCTATATTTAAGGACAAGAACAGCTTCTAAATTTTAGGTTGCAAATTCATGCAAAATACACGGGATTTCTCACACAGCTCTAAACATTTTAAATGCCATTCAGAACAATGTGCTTAAGTGAAATATATTTCTCTCATTGTATATATATAAGTGGCTACAGAAAAAAAAATCAAAGTATAAAATCAAATTAAGCTCAAATTAAAACAGAATATGTGTAATGGGATTGCATTTAATCTCAATAGACTTATAAACTTCGACAGTTTGTGTAAAAAATACTAGCATATATCCCAGTTACTAAATACTATAATGCATGGGTAGGTGACACTTGATTCACAAATTAATATTATTAATAAATAAATGATATTTAAAAAATTAGATTACACATAATTTTTTTTAAAAATAAATGCAATAGTTTTTTTTAATTGCATTTACATAAAGTGCCTATAACATGTTGATCTGCGGCTGCTGGTACTTATGCCACCTGATCGACAGTAACATCAGATCAAGGCCCATGAAATTCATCGCGGTTAAGGGCTAGATTTTTACGCCTGTCTTTAGCCTTAGCTTTGAGCACCATGCAGGTGACAGTATGATTTGGCTCGGTTCCACCCCAATTTTGAGGGAGACACCCAGTTGGTGGTCAGGGACCTCCCACCTTCCTTCCCTTTCCACCATCCTCACGAGAGGCTGCTCGATGGCTATTCAGATTACTCCCATGCTGCGAAGGCACTATACATTTACAGACATCCATGCCTTCTCCACGATTCGAACCCAGGCCCTAGCGCACCGTAGTCAGCATCACTAAACACTATACCGGATGAGTGGTTTTGATCTACTTTAAATATTATTTAGAGATATATTCTTCGAAGTATGTGTATGGAATGGGGTTCCACGAAAGAACCTTCAAGTTTTAGGGGTTCGGTGAGTTGAAAAAGTTTGAAGACCACTGATACAGACCAATTTGCTCTAAGAGTCTGTACACGGTATGCCTTGAAACTGTCGTACCAGTGGCTGAAGTTGGCTGACGAGACAGGTCTGATGCTGTGCTCCGTCTGTTTCTTTTGGCAATAACTGCTTAATACCCGACCTCATTCAGCATTGTAACTCGGGGGCAACATGTACCGTAACGTCTACTCATATTACCATCATCTTGGAATCTTTGCCAAAGCCTGGTGATGACACTCTGGGCGATTCCAAATTCCTCGTATACTTTCAGCTGGGTACGCGCACATTCCAGACAGCCGATAATTCTACCAAGTAAAAAATCATCCAAATGCGTTATTTATGTCATAAATATGCGGTTATTGCACTGAAAGGCTCAAAAGGCTCTTGCGAACAATTTTACTTCTTTGCCTGTATTTTTTTATATATCCCTCTCTTACACTCTTGGTGGGGCTGCGGTAGCCCAGTGGTCAGGGTATCGGATCATGGCAGGCATGTCGTGAGTTCGAGCCCAGTACCACTAAAAACCCGCCGTGTAGGGCAGCGATGCGCGTTAAATCTGTCGAGAGCTAAAACGTCCTCTCGTTGGTGTGGTAGTTAGGAGAGGGGGTGCTAGCTCAGGTGTCGTCCCCGTCCCTTGACCATGGTTCATAATTACGCGGTCCGTCGCCAAAAGCCCTCGTG
>BMAV01005544.1:607376-621482 GCA_019973955.1 Trichonephila inaurata madagascariensis | reverse complement strand
TATTAAAAATTTAATCTATTTTTAATATAATTTATTAATTAATAATATTAATCTGTGATCCAGCTTTCCCGCACCCATTCATTATGTTTAGTAACTAGAATATGTACTTGATTTCAAAGCCCATTGAAATTAACTGTAATCGCATTACATATTATGAGCTTAATTTATTCCTATACTTTGTTTTTGTAGCCACTTATGCCAAGAAATATTTTTCACTTGTACACATTGTTCTGAATGGGATTAAAATGTTTAGAGGAATACTGAGTATTTTGTATGAATTTGCAACCAAAGATTTAGGAGCTTTTCTTGATTAAATTTAGAGTTTGGACATCAAATCTGTTGAAAGGTCAATAAGTCGTTACCTCTCCCTTATTGTAGGTGTTTTCCCAACAAATGTCAAAAAGTGCACTTTCCATTGGAAAACTATTTAGTTTTGCAAGACATTGTACTAACGAGTATACAATTATCTCGTGGAACTCGGGAGTGCAAACAATAAAATTTTTACAATCTATTAGGTAATATAAAAAAATAAAACACATTTTTTAATATCTTTTATTATATTATAATAAAAGTTTAAAAAGCATTGCAAAATAAAGTTATTATGTTGAAATAAAATCTTCAGTTTCTTAATGACAGGAATGAGCTTTAAATTCTTGTGGGGATGCAAACTTCATATAGAGAACGTGAATCCATTTTCCATACACATTTATAATTTTTTTTTCCGATTTATTGTGACTCGTGGAACTCCAGGGTTTCGTGGAACACAGTTTGAAGACCACTGTCGTGGTGTGTATACTTTCTTAGTGGGTGAAAAAACTCCGGAATTGTCATTTGATGTTTAACGCTGCTCTACAAAGCAACAAGAGGGTTATTGATCACAAACCTCGTAATTTTGAACCATGGTCAAGTAACGTGGACGAAACCTGAGCTGGCACTCCCCTCTTTTAATGACCCCACCACACCAACGGGAGGATGTTTCAGCTCTCGACAGATTTAGCGTCCATCGCTGCCCTACACGGCGGGTCTTTAGTGGTACTGGGCTCGAACTCGTGACAAAGCCAGCCACGATCCGATACCTATACCACTCGGCTACCACGGTCACAAAAGAGTGTTGTAGATTTCGATAAAGCAGTGCTTCTCAAACTTTCAATATTTGCGATCCAATTTTCAGTCATAATTTTCATCGCAGACCCCCCTTCGTACAATGTATTGAATGCAATTATAATGTACTTTGATAAAACGACAATACAATACGACTTTAACTATAAACCGTACCAATTATCAAGATAAACATTAAGTTTTGTATATGACAAGCCCAGGGGAGTCACTAGTAATTACTAAACTTGTTTTTAATTGAATATTGATAAATTAATTATTAAATACTTTGTGCAGTTTTGATACATTTATAAGTAGTGTGTATTACATCAGTGTGAATGTGTACTTCATTTGTTTCTTATTTAAGAATGTATTTCACACACACACACACTTTATAATTATTTTATTAAATTGATAATTATTTTAAATCTTTTATTTTCGATTTTTCGCGATATGCTCGCCCCCCCCCCAAAGTAGGGTTATCACACCCTCCTGGGGGAGGGTGCCCTACAGTTTGAGAGACGCAGCGATAAAGATTTTATTTCGAGTTTTGAGAACACAACTTAATGACAGTAAACATGAAACAAAATATGATTTGAGGAAGAAAAGCCAAGCGATTTACATACTAATTTTGCCGATAGCGAAATGAAGATTTGATAATTTAGGCATAAAAATAAAAGAGAATAATTGCCTTGTTAATAAATACTAGGTGTTGTACTTTCTCTAAAATTTTAATTTTTTCTCTTTTTTTTCACCCTCCAATTTTTTGCGCCCTAGGCATGTGCCTAGCTCGCCTAAGCGGAAAAGTGGGCCTGATAAAGAGAGAAATTTGTGAGAATAATCGGTTCTTTCAAGGAAATGGCTTTTAACTCATACTTTTACTACTGAAGCCTGTTAGAAAAATTATTTTTATGGGAGCAAAGCAATTTTATTTATTTATTTATTTTTTGTTATCCCAAACAATCAGTTTCGGTTACTTCATATTTTTTGATTCCAATCATTTGAATTGATTTATATAAGAGTTACTATGTTAATTAAATATCATTTTCAATAACCGCACAATTAATAAAAATTTTGCACAATTATTAATAACATAAAAATACAACTTTTAATAAGGGTTGAGTGAGGGAATATTAACGTCGTACTTTTTCATTAATCGAGGACTTTTGGCAACCGATCTCCTAATTATGAACCATAATCAAGTGACGAGGACGACACCTGAGCTACCCCCCTCTACTAACTTCCACACCACACCCACTGGAGGAGGTTTGAACATAGACATGTGGCAGCGGTAGTCGAGTGGTTAAGGTATCGGATCGTTAGCTGGCCATGTCACGAGCTCGAGTCCTGTACCACTAAAGACCCGCCGTGTATGGCAGCGATGTAAGTTATATTTGTCGAGAGCTCAAACGTCCTCCCGTTGGTGGGGTGAGGTAGGTAGGAGAGAGGGGGCGCCAGCTCAGGTGTCTTCCAAGTCACTTGACCATGGTTCAAAATTACGTGGTCCGTCGCCAAAAGCCCTCGTGAAGCTGTTCAGTGCGACGTTAATATTCACTCACTATTCATCGTTCATGTGTACGCCGAGATTCGAATAATTACGTATTCCTCGAATTCTGAATTATATCGTTGATAAAAGTGTCGCATAACAATACACCTGACATATTCTGTGTTGTACATGTAAATGAAAATTCAAGTTTTAAGTCGCATACTGTTATTAATTTTAGTAACAATAATATTAATTTGATGTTAATGTCATTCGATAACAATGAGAGATTAGCTTCTATATAATATAATTGTAGGTTAAAACGATTTTGGTCTTATAGAAAATTATAAGCTCCTTTCCCCCCTAATTCATTTCAAATATATTGTTTAATTTTTACGCATGTGTGTGTGCTTCATAACCAAATAACAGTTTCATTTAATGTAGTAACACAGAAAATAGGCTACATTACGTGGTATCCTGTTTAAGAAAATGTAGATGGTAGAAACAAATTGTGTACTTAAATTTGAATTTCTGAAAATTGCCTTATAAGAAACACTCGTCGAGAACATAATAAGTTTCGATACGAGTCTTTTAAAAGAAAACGTCATTTTTCTGTGAAAATGGTCATTAGAGCACTTTTTCATAAATTGTTATAATCTTTTTAACCACATTTCCATTTCTTATTTTATAAATTAATGTTATTATTTCTGGTATTCATGAAAATACGACAAAGCTGTGTACTAAGAATTCCATTTTAAACGACATAAACTGAAGACAAAAAAAAAGTATCTGGTGTCTCCCTCTTGGTCCCTCCACAATGGAGGGAGAGGGATAGAAGCCCAATCTGTAGTTTTTACGACTGCTTGACCCCCGTTTGCCCTTCTTCACTCTTCAAAGACGAAAATTGCTCATCGTACATTATGCAAGAAAAAACTTGTGCATTCTAGCTGTTATTGTGTTTCCTTTAGCTGTTTGAAAGTAATTTCTACTCCTCCCAAAGAATTTTTTTTCTTCTTTTTTGTCATCCCAAAGAATCAGCTCGTTGGCTTCTTGATATTTTTAAAATCCAGTTATTTGTATTGATTTATAAAAAAGTTACTACGTTAATTAAATATCTTCAATGAACGCACAATTCGAAAATTATTAGTAACATAAAAATACATATACTAATAAAGGCTGAAATCTGCTTTAACAAAGTGTTATTTTATACATCAGTATATAATTTCATTAATTCAAGTGATTAATATACTTTTTTTTTTTTATTGAACGTATGTAATGTATATGTATATATATACTACGTTATTTTATTTAAAAGACCAATTTTAAAAATGAAACTTTATAAATAATTAATTTAAACTCTTTTTCTTAGACATGATCCATAAAAAGATAATTACATACTTATCAAAAAAATTAAACCTTTATCACAGAACAGCTAACCATGAATTGAAGTACCAGTAGTGTCAAAGTGATGTATGACAATTAGACTTATTCTATGCTGCATATATGTAAAGTAAAATTCAAGTTTTGATTCATACAGTTATTGATTTTTAGTAACAACAATAATAATGATTTATTATTAATACCATTACATTGCAGTCAGAGATTATCTCCTATATGATATAATTATATGTTAAAACGATTTTTGTCTCATAGAAAATTACAAGCTATTTTACAACCTTCTTCATTTGGAAAAAAACGCATTAAAAATTAGAGATTTACAGACATTTTTAGTTTCTCGTTTATGCCTTTACAAATTTTATATGTGCTTTCCTCAGATTTTCGTTTTGGAAGATATGAAAGGGTTTTCTATTCAAGATGATTTTGAAATTTTTTGAAGATAATTATATATATATATCTGTTCCATAAAAGTTTTATATAAATTTAGATCTCTGAGAACTGTAGCTAGTTTTTTAAAACATTTAAGTTAGTATTTTAAAAATGTTCATATTTCTTCCAGTTTTCCAAATTTAACGATATTCATGCTTTTTCTCGGATTATCTATAAGAACAATTATTAAAATTCAACAAGGAAACAGGTTTTCAATTCCATACCAACTTAAGGAAGTGTAATAGAAAGGAAGCTTAATTTGGAAATTAATTCGATGAATATAATATAGTCGGCCCTCCATTTTGCGAACCTCGGTCTTGCGAACTTTTTCCTGGAACCAAGAACATTTTATGATTTTCTTCGTCAAATAACCTATATATATAAATAGCTAAATGCATTTTCCATTTATCGAACTTTCTCTCTTGGGATTCGATTTTTTTTCTTCCTGTTTTTGAAATATTTCTGGACCTACATGTGATGTAATGATCAAGTAAAATCATTTAAAACGATTAGACTTGAATTGTGTGAAAAAAAAATACGCCTGATGAGGTATTTCGTGCACTACAAAGATGCGAGGAATGAGAGAAAACATTTTTTTTTTTTAAACGAAAAAACTCAAAACAAAATTAATAGACTTAACCAGTAGTTAAATTGAAGGACACGTATTCTTAAAATTACTGGTTATAAAATATGCATGTTTAAAATTACTTGTAAGCTTAAAATTGGAAAATGTTATTCAAATTCGCGTTAATCATAATACAAAAGTACTTTTTTAAAGTTGGAAATATATATATATATACTGAGTATATATATACATTTCTTGACAAAGTTGTTTTTTCCCCCTGCTTTCCTAGCCGAATTCTTTTTGATAGGTAAGATATGTAAAATAAATAGATATTAACTTACAACAAAAAAGGTGTGTGAACAATTAATTTTATAATAATGTATAGTTATGTGAATTTAAAATTTATTTTAAGTGGTTTTTAAACTATATTGAAAGATAAATCATTTCACACGAAATTTTCCAAATAACGAACTTTTTTCAGGTTTAGTGACGACTGTAATTTAGTGAAATTTTTGTCATATTTTCATGCGTATCGGAAATAATTACATTAATTTGTAAAACAAGAAATAGATGTGTTTGAAAACAGACTTATACAAACTATTTGTGAAAAAATTGCTTTAGGTTATTTTCTTAGAAAAAGTAACATTTTCTTGTGAAAGACTCAAATTGAAAATGATTATTTCCTGATGAGTATTCTTACATAGCAATTTCAAATACAATTTGTATCTAAGATATGAGCAGAAAGAAATTTATTACATATCTATCAAACAAAAAAAATTGAATTAAATACGCTAATACAAATAAAAAAGATATCTGTACAAAAATAAATCTGGAGGTCTATCAAATCCTTCCACCAAAAATTAAAACTCTTTTTTAAATTCCAACTTTATTCTTAACCCTATGGGCAATGTTTATGATACCCAAGAAAATGTAAACGTACTTGTTCATTCACTTGTGGATATCCCAAAATATTTGCACGGATTAAAAAAAAAAAAAAGACTGCGCATCCATTTCCGCGGCAATTCTAAAAGACAGCACTTACAAAACAAAACACTGCACCCCCTTGTTGTTCTCACCATTTGATTATGGTTTTGAATAGTTTGTTTATTTTACTGCAACTGCGCATGCGTTCTGAAACCGACTATATCTGTCAATCACTTCTTAACCACACCCCGTTGCTATAGTAACGACGGGTTATCTTTTTACAAACTTTATCGTTTTGACGTCATCCGAGTTGCAAACAACGCCATCTGTTGGATAAAGGTAGTTTTTGAAAATATGGCCGTTCCTCTTAAGGACTTTGACTTCGACTCCGGCGAACTTACGAGAACCACGTGAACGAACGACGCTGAAAAGAGGACTCGTTTTGTCATGGCTTGGAGTAGAGACGGCTTTGCTGAATATTGAAATAAAATATAATATGTAATTAACGGCTGCACATTGCATTTCTCCTGTCAATTTCAGAATTACTCCAATACATGATACACACACATATATTTTTGTGTTCGATTTCGGCGTGACTCTGAATTATCCTTAATTTATGGACATGAGAGTGTATTTACAATTTGATGTTTATCTAGACGCGTGTGATAAATCCTAATACAATTATAAAGGAGTCAAAATAAAAACTTTGTAGGGAAATTTAAAAAGAAATAATTTAAAGTGTTAGTTTATCTTTAAGTTTGATATTGTACAATTTTTATTCAAACTGATTCAACCTTTGACTTCACTCACCCTTGACAAAGTCTCTTTGGCCACTTATCTGTCGAGATATACGTTACCTCTATAGTAATTTCTATCTCTTTCTCTCGTTGCTTTCTTTCAAGAACGTTTGAGACTGTTAAAATTAGGATGTCATTTTTGGCATACTTTAGCCTTCAATACTGACCTCAAGTTATAGTCCAGGGAATTTAAATCCTGAGGGCTGGAAAGCCGGATCCCATTCTTTTTTAAACACCACTTGGTCGTCTTTTCTTTATGAGCACAAACATAGTCCTGTTGATAAGTCCAGTCATTTCCGTTTAGCAGGGTTTAGTTCGGGGGCTTCACTATTGGTTCAAGTGTCTTGAAACCTTTACCGTGGGCATTCCTTGTGTACTTGGTCATTCTGGAGGTTGAAAGATTTTGTAGCGTCAGAAATTTTCTCTTCGGTAAGCAGAATTCGTCTGTGGCCGTTATGAGTATTCGTTTACTGTGTAACACATTTTTTTTTTATCATCTGTTTAACAAAAATAATCTTTTTTCGGCAAGAATTTTGATGAATTCTGTATCTGACTGCTTCGACGAGAAATGTTCTCACTTGAACGTGGACAACAGCTTCTGATACAGCTGTTGATCTCAGAAAATCTTTTAATTGTTCGGCAAATGAATTATCTTTTGATTTTTAAATGTTTAAGAGTCTCAAAAACATCCAACGGGGCCTTTTTTTTTGATGTAAAGAATTGTCTTTTGCATGCTTCTGTGTTAAAGTTCTGACTGATTTAGAGCAACATGAGGGAAAGACTGCAATTTTTTTTGAAAAACATTGCAAACTCTATCTCCAAACATGAAATTTAAAATCGTCTGCTGAGTTTGAGTCACAGCAAATGATCTCAAGTTTATGTTTAATAACTTATGGCACAACTATGTATGCTCTTTAAATTTGTAAAAAATATATAATTTGCCTTCGCATTTAAGTGGCTGTAATTATTATTATTTTACAAAATAGATAAATAAAAAATAAATAACAGCATGGACTTTAATTTAATAGACTTAAAATAAGTTTTTACCTGATTTTAAAATTTAAGTACATTTACAGTGGAGCTACTCGCCCTATGCTGATATTTTCAGAAAATATCAGTATTCCACACATATAAAAAAAAACCTGAATGCCAAAGAAACAATATATTACTACGGAGACGGAGTACCGAGCGTATCATCTCGCACATGGTTGCTATAAACCGGTCCTTCTCAAAAATAGGGGTGGCCGCGGTAGCCTAGCTGGCTTGTCACGAGTTCGAGCCGTGTAGGGGGAGCGATACACGTTAAATCTGTCGAGAGCTTAAATGTCCTCCCATTGGTGTGGTGGGGTAGTAAGGAGAGGGGGTGCCAGAGCTCAGGCGTCGTCCTCGTCACTTGACCATGGTTCAAAACTACGAGGTCCGTCGCCAAAAGCCCTCGTGTAGCTGAACAGTGTGACGTTTTCACTCACTCAAAAATACGACTTGGCAATCAATTTTTGTCTAGAAAAGAGATTCGGAGGTGGGAAATCATCAACCCCTTTTAGTTAGAAGTCTTCCTTATTCTTTTATTTTTGTTCTTTTCCCCGCTGTCAACCTTTATTATAAAAAAAAATTAAAGGTACCTCGCACTACCTAAATAAAATGTAAAGATTAACTAAATGATTAATCAAGATAATTGTTTTTGAATGAAATTAAATATATTAATTTGAAACATGAGAGCTATATATATATATATACATTGTATGATTGGGATATAAAATCGGAATAAATAATCTGTGCCAACGATTATTTTGCACCATACTTAGCATCCCACGATAAAATAGGTGCGCGAAAGAGATTTATGAAGATTCTATATATATTTTTATCTTCCAGTTAACTTGAGAATCGAAAATCTATTATATAAAGGAGAAAAGAGCGACTCACTGACTAATCACGATATCTCCGGAACTATTAAACCTAAAAACTTGAAATTTGGTAGGTAGGTTCCTTTCATGGAGTAGACATCAGCCTAAGAACGGATTTTGCAAAGATCGAACCCCAAGGGGCGTTATGGGGGTTTAAGGGGAGTTAAAGATAATTAGTTCCATTATTAAACTATTATACACAGTCTTGAAACTTGGTACGCAGATTCCTTTCATAGAGTAGAGATCCTCTACAAAATGATTCTTACGAAAATCGACCTCCAAGGGGCGTTGAGGGCGCTTAAGGGGCGTTATGCATAATTATTTCCATTTTTAAACTATTAGACGTTCAGTCTTGAAATTTGGTAAGCGGATTCCTTTCATGACGAAGAGATCCGCTACCAAATGGTTTTTTTAGAAAATTGACTTCCAAGTGGCGTTGCGGGGGCCAAAAGGGCGTTCTACATAATTATTTCAATTTTTAAATTATTAGACGTAGAGGATTGAAATTTGGTAAGCGGATGCCCCTTTCATAGAGTAGAGATCCGCTTGAAAATGAGTTTTGTGAAAATCGAATCCCAAGTGGCGTTGTGGGGACTTAAGGGGAGTTATAGATAACATTTTCGTTTTTAAATTATTTGACGGACAGTCTTGAAATTTTATAAGTGGATTCCTTTCTAGAAGTAGAGTTCCGCTACAAAATGGGTTTTGTGAAAACCCATTTTGCCCCAACGCCTCTTTTGTGGCGTTGCGGAGAATTAAGGGGCGTTATAGGTAATTATCTCCTTTTTCAAACTATTAGACGTAAAATCTTGAAATTGAGTAAGCAGATTCTTTTCATAAAGTAGAGATTTGCTACAAAATGGGTTTTGTGAAATTCGCTTCCTAAGTGGCGTTGTGGGGGCTTAAGGGGCGTTATAGATAATTATTTCCATTTTTAAACTATTAGACGTACAGTCTTGAAATTTGATAAGCAGATTCCTTTCTTGAAGTAGAGATCCGCTATAAAATAGGTTTGGGGAAAATTGATCCCCAAGGGGCACTGAAGGGGATTAAGGGGCGTAATAGATAAACATTTCCATTTTTCAACTATTTGACCCACCTGGTTGAAAACTAGAAGGTATGTTCCTTTTATGGAAAGAGTTCCTCTAACAAAGAATTTTGCGAAAGCTGACCCCAAAGGAGTGGGGTTGCGAGGGGCTTAGAAAAATTCCTGTTTTTCAATTTAACCCATTTACTTGAAATTTGTTGAGCACGTTAAGTTGAATAGAGCTTCACTAAGAATGGATAATACGGAAATCAACTCCAGGAAGAAGTGGGAGAGTTATTGGGGCGTATTGATAGACAAAATTCCCGTTTTCGAACTACTAGGACTATAATAACAAAATTTGGTTTGTATGTTTCTTTTGTTGAATTGAAATCCGCTAAGAATGCTCTCAACGGGGCTACGGGGTGTATTGATGATAAAAATTCCGTTTTTGCTCTATTAGATCTAGACTTGAAATTTAGCACGCATGTTTATTTTATGGAGTAGAGATCCATTGTGTGAAAGTTGCTTTGGCGGAAATCAAGTTGATTATTGGGTTAAGTGAATGCAAAAAATATTTCTACTTCTATTTTAGATATTAATAGAAATTAGAAATTATAATTTCTGTTCTTTTTATATCAAGAGGCGAGAGTTACAGCTATAAATATATTTTTCAATACAATCGAATTCTTAATGCTAGATATCAATAATTTATATATATGTAAACAGTATATATTTATACAACATCGTAAAATACCCAGTGAAGCGGGTGGGTAACTGCTAGTTAAATGTTATAAAACTAATATAATTAACTAAAATATGATATGAATAAAAACTGGTCCGATGAATGAAATGACTAAAGCTACATCATTTTCAAAATTAAAAATATAATTCTTGGAATATAAAAAAAAATGAGAATTATGTAATTCGTAATAGTTTGTCAATTTTCTATTGAAAAATACAATGAGAAGGGGGGAAAAGAAATTCTTTGTATACATAACTCTTATTGATTGAAAAAATAAAAAAATATCCTAAACACATGAAACATTAGATTGTCAGATCTACAAAATACACTGAATTTATATTTTGAATCGGTCTCTTACCTTAATGACTTTGATCCTCATTATTAAAGGTAGCTAATAGCCAATTTTTATCCCGTCTAAGAGACTTCTTAATATTTTTTCACGTCCAATCCTGAATTCAGATGCAAATGTTACTCGTTTAGTAATTCCTTATTTTTACTTTTCTTATGATTGTAGTCACGTAAAATCTCAAAGTGATTTTAAATTTTCTCTTATAATGTGAGGCATTTTTCACATTTTTCCAAGTTCCCTTAATGGCCACATTAGCCTAGTAATCATGGTCACGAACTCGTGGTCGGCGTTGTCGAGTTGCAGGTTCGAGTGCTGATGCCATTGAAGACTCGCTATGTGGAGGGACTGATATGCGTTAAATCTCTTGAGGCCTAAAGGCATCGCGTTGGCGTGATGTGGTAATTTGGAGAGTAGGGAACCAGCTCAGGTATAGACCTTGTCATCTAACTACAGTTCAAAATTACGAGGTCTGTCACCAGTAGCCCTTGAGTTGCTTTGGAGTGGAACGTTAATAAACACTCATTCATTTAAATTCCTTTAGTGATTAACAGCTGTGCTTCATTAGAGTTTTCTAAACTTTCAACTCGAGTTACACAAACACTGAAATTTTTTAAAACTACAGTAATAAAATTTTTTTTCTCTGTTTTGTGTTTTCTTCACTCAATAATGACTTCCAAAATGATGCAAATAGTAGCTTAACTTTGAGGCTGGTTAGAGTAGCAACTAGGTAGGTTACTAATAAGAATTAAGTATAAATTTTTTGGCAATGAAACCTCCTTATCTTGGACGCAAAGTTTAATATTAAATAAGTTCTTATATAGGGGATTTCTCAATTACTTTAAAAACGGTTCATTACGTGATTTTTACTGATTAAATGGTGAGTTTCAGCAGTGATTATACTCAATAATTTTTTACGCTGTGAATTTTTTTTGGTTTCGTAATTTATTATACGAAGCGAGATAAATGCCGGTTAAGACTATCTAATGATGTTTTGACTGGAGAGTATAAAATTAATGCTTTATTTGAAAACTAGAAAAGTAATAAAAAGTATTTTTTACCTTCAATATTTTTGAGATGTGTATAGATTTCAAAAGAAGGAACAGCGTATTTTTAAATTTTCATATTCTACATCACTTTGAAACTTGCAAATCTTTATTTTTTAAAGTTATTAATTTTAATGCATCTTATTTATTTAGTTACTATTATCTTACTACATCTTATTTATCTTGTTATTTTAGGAATGTTTAAGTTATTTAACTTACGAAACCAGTTTGAATATACTCTTTTTGTGTGCAGTTAGTTCTTTTTTACTTTTCTGGTGCTGGGCCCCCCCCCCCTTTATTTTGTAAATGAAAAAGAAAAATTTTTTTTAAAAGAGGAGGAACATGTTAATTTAAAGCAAATATTACTATTATGGTCAGTTTTACTTTTTAAAATTCCTATTTTTTTCTATTATTGAATAAATGGAAATTGTATTCAGCATTATGAAATGTAGTATAATTAACCTCTTGCATCTTTTGTATAAAGACTTCCAAAAGTTTCAGAATTACTGGGTGACAAAGATTGTTACCAAGTGTTGTATCAAAACATTGTCAATTTCTAAACAACCAAAGTAGAAATTCTACCCTCTCTTCCTCTAGTTGGAAGATAACACAGAATGGGGGTAATTATCTCTTCTATCTGTCTTTGAATAAGTGTAATTAGATTGAGCAATATTTGAATGAAATTGAAATTATTTGACCTTTTTTTTGTGCATTTTGGGGTTATTTTTGCATCAAGTTCTGGCTGTTCTTCCTTTGTGGATGGAAATGGCAGGCTTTCAAATCAGATTACTCAATTCAAGTAAAGTACTGTGCCAGTTGCGGAACTTAATATAATTTTTCTGCATTACAATAACTAGATCCTAGATCCAGTGATGTAGCGGAGGGGGTCATGGCCCTGGGCAGCATGTGAAAAGGGGTGGCGAACCGCAATATTGAAATTCAAAAAATATTTCAAACTCCATATCAGGCCAGTGTGATGAAACTGATGGAAACGAGTGAAAGCTTTAATGCACTCACAGATGCATGAAGTTTATTGGTCGCTATGCAATCGCATTCATTTTTATGTTATTTAGGCTTCTGGCAAATGGTACTGTGTGAAGTCAATGATACTCAAAATTATTTGCAAACAGTGGGACTAAATATCCATCAATGAGCTCAAAAAATATGTGCTTTAGACTGTATTGGAAGCAAAACTAGAGAAATTCATGGATGATGCTTTAATATATGTTAAAAGTTTATGTGAAGAGCTTGAAATTTCTTTTGAACCCCCAAGACAAATCAGGAAGAAGCATATATTTGGTGACGGAAGTAAAGATGTTCAGTTATCATATGAAGATGACTTGAGGCGAACAGTGTTTTCTTCAATAGAGTAACTGCTGAAATTTGAGAAAGATTCCAACAGTGTCAGAATCTAATGCATAAATATGCTTTTTTTAAGGCCTGAAGTGATATTGAGCATGGACTAACTGAACTTAGATCAAGCTCCTCAAGACATTAATAAAGAAGAATTCCAACTTGAGCCCATATGTCTACAAGCTTTCGTAGCTGCAACAAACCCTGGCTGTAAAAAAAGAACCCATTAGGTCCGGCTCTCTGGGTTTATTATAATATATTATTGAATCCAAACTTGAAGATGGCTTACCAAACATTGTCATGATGTTGAGAATATTTTTAACATCTGCCATAAGTAGTGCTAGTTGCAGGAGAAGCTTCTCTAAGCTAAAATTAATCAAAAATTATCTCGCAAGGAGAGGGCAGGACTGAGGAAATTCATTTCGGGTCAAGCCTTGGTGTAATAGTAGTACTCCTTTAGGGTGTTCAACCCTTAATGTAATTTTGTCAAATGGCCAGTCAATTCGGAGAAAACAGCGTTCGAAATTCATGCTTAGCTTTTATACAATTGTTTCAATTTTTTTCACCGGACCAGTGGCTCGGTTGGGTAATCGTCTGCTTTAAATATGGGTGGAACAGATTTCGAATCACGCGGAAATCTTTTTTTTTTCTTTCAATTCCTTTAATTATTTCTTAAAATTAAATAAATTATTTATGAAAGGTTTATTAAATTATATTTATGTAATTATTTTGTATTTTATAAAGTAAAAAATAAATACATTTATTATTTAAAATTAATTATTAATTAAAATTATTATGAATTAAAATTATTTAAAATAAATTATTAATTAAAATTATGAAAATTACATAAAATTATTACAAATTAAAATTACATAAAATTACAAATTAAAATTACATAAAATTACAAATTAAAATTACAAATTAAAATTGCATAAAATTATTAAAAATTAAAATTGCATAAAATTATTAAAAATTGAAATTGCATAAAATTATTAAA
>BMAV01005544.1:577441-606976 GCA_019973955.1 Trichonephila inaurata madagascariensis | reverse complement strand
AAAATTGAAATTGCATAAAATAATTAAAAATTGAAATTGCATAAAATAATTAAAAATTGAAATTGCATAAAATTATTAAAAATTGAAATTGCATAAAATTATTAAAAATTGAAATTGCATAAAATTATTAAAAATTGAAATTGCATAAAATTATTAAAAATTGAAATTGCATAAAATTATTAAAAATTGAAATTGCATAAAATTATTAAAAATTGAAATTGCATAAAATTATTAAATTGAAATTACATAAAATTAATTAAAATTAATTATTAATTAAAATTATTTAAAAGTACTATTAATTAAAACTATTAAATTATTTAAATATATTTATTAAAACTATTTAAATATTTTAAAAAAATTAAGTAAATTTATTTAAAAAGGACTTATTATATATAAGTATTTCATATAATTATAAAATAATTCAATAATATATTTTATGAATTATTTTATATTATATATAATATTTCATTTATAGTATATTATATTTCACATTATAAAACTGTTTTAAATCATTTTTATGTAAAATATCATTTAATATTTATATATTTTATTATAAATATTATTTATTTATATAAAAATATATTTGTTAAACATATAAATATTTATCTAATTACAGTAATTTTTTTACTTTATAAAATGTAAAATAATTATGTAGAATGTCATTCAATACTTAATAAACCTTTCATAAATAATTTATTTAATTTTAAGAAATAATTAGAGGAATTGAAAGAAAACAAGTTTTCGGCGTGATTCGAACTCGGTTCCACCCGCATTCAAAGCAGACGATTAGCCAACCGAGCCACTGGGCCAGTGAAAAAAATTAAAACTTAATCGTATAAAAGCTAAGCATGAATTTCGAATGCTGTTTTCTCCGATTTGACTGGCCGTTCAACAGAATTACATTAAGGGTTGAACACCCTAAAGGAGTACTACTATTACACCAAGTCTCGACCCGAGATGAATTTCCTTAGTCGTGCCCTCCCCTTGTCAGATCAACTATGTTCATGTTAAGGCTAACAAATTTAGCTATTCTGGCAATTGAACATCACATATGTATTGCTGTTGACAATTGTATTAAAGATTTTGCTATGAAAAAAACACGAAAAGTGCAGTTTTAATCAATAAAAAAATTAAAAGCTGCTTTTTTTTTACTAATTTTCTTGACTAATAATTAAAATAAAAAGGCAACAAATTTCTGGTTGGCTTCAGGCTGGGAAAGCCCATGCTATGCCACTGCCTAGATCCTTTTACTCTTGGAGCTCTGGTTGGTTTCTCTGCTGTTTAGAATTTACTTGAAATCTCTTCAATGTGATATATTGGAAGGGTAATTCTTGGTTTATTACTGTGGCTTACGCAGACCACTTTCATAGGATGCTTAGACTTTTAAGAAAATGTAGACTAAGACACAAAAATTTATTTTTTATGTTAGTAATTAAAAGTCTGTTGGTCTATTGTGGGTTTCAACCCCCAAGTTCAGCCCTTGTGTACGTCACTGGTTTATTAATTTTCATCATACTTATTGATTCTTATTTTTCTCATTATTTTTGGTTCAAATTATTTCTTCCTATTAAGTACCTTTATCATTTTATGGCAATATTACAGAAATCCAGTGCAATTAGGCAAGTTAATGTGTTTTTTAATATGAACAAATGAGTATTTTTTTCTTTTGCGTATATTTAATTTATATCATCATTCTTTCTAATTATTATGTTTATTGTCATTTCAGTTCTGAATTGCTTTAAAAGAATGCTTATATTAATTTTTATGTAACTTTATTGATCATGAATATATAGGTAGTTTTTTAGTACATTTTTTGAAAGTTCAATAGTATTTTTCATATTGCCTTGATAATACTTGAGAATCAGGCCTATTTTTCTATTTTAATCTATTTTAATGCTTCATCAAAGGTCTTGAGAAATTCTTGTCTTTGATTTTCATCTCTTACTTGGGGAGGGGAATCTCTCCTTTTTTAGAGTAGAGAATTGATTTTTTGCTGATGAGTGTTCATGTTAAGGCATAAAACCTTCAGTTGCTTCGAAACATGAAAGAAATTTGACAAAGTTGGAAGAATATGTCTTTAGAATATATGTAGAATTTTCTTTTCATTTAGTCATTATTTTCTTAACAGTAATATGATTGGGAAGACTATTATTATTTGTTGAGTAGAGATTAGTGAATTTAGTAGAGATTGCTAGAATTTAGTATCAATCTCTCAAAATTATTGCCAGTATTGTTGTTTAATCGAAGTCTTGGTGCTAGTTTGATATCAAGGGGCAACGTGTCAAGTTGTTGTTTATGTTCACCTAGATGGACGATAACGTTACAATATGGTTACCTTGATATTTTTATCGTCTGGCGATGTGGTTGCCATGGGGATTATGTATATTAGAAATAACTGTTTTTGGTTTCTTCCTGTGGTAACTCTATTGATTTCAGATGATTTTAATTCAATTTCTTTAAAAATTGAATCATTTTGAGTGTAATTGTTCTATTTCTGTCTTCTGTTTTATGTTGTGCTATTTTTGAATATGAATATTTCTAATGTGGGTGTGTTCCAGGATACTTTTTTAAAAAGAATGAGTGTTGTACTTTTAATTATCACTATAAATCATCTATTTTTGCTTTATTTTACGTTCGCTTTATTGAACATTCCTTGTTCTATGAAATTCGTTGAAGGAACTTGCGGTTTTTATAATATTGCAAATTTTCAGTACTTTGTAATTGATATTCGTTATTAATTTTAATATATATTATGTAATTATTTTATTAATAAAATAATATAAAAATGCAATTATTACTATATGTAATAATTATAATTGTTTTTTATATTTATTTAAAAATATTATTACATAATATGTTATTTATTTATATTTATGTAATATGAGTATTCTTATGCATTATTTTTATTTTATTACAATACAATTATTCTTTATAATTACTATTAAATTATATTATATGATTATATTATATATGATTATTATTAAATCATACTATATGAATTTTATATACTAGCTGGTATACTTGTTCTTCGCTCTGGTAAATTGAAAAATTAAACAATAGAGATTGAAGGATAAAGGAGTTTTTAATGAAATAATTTTACGTAAATTGCAAATTAAACAAACAAAAAAAAAGCTTTTTGCATATCTTAGCTGAACATAAAAAAAAACATATTTGTTAGTTTTAAGTCTGTAGATCTAATAGCTGATAAGAGATTTTTTTATTTATTTATAACCCGTAACTCTCTTGTCAGTCGATTTTTGAAAATACCTTCCTAAGCTGATCTCTGCTCAGCAAAAGTAACACATTGTTACAAATTTTGTGTAATGAACGCTTAAAATAGTTAAATAATTTATATCTGGAATTGTGTGTAATACGTTAATGTTACTTTGTGTTGTATTTATTTTATGCTAAAATCTTGCCACCACCTCTCCCTTTGAAATATAGTTTTATGAAATAAAAAAAAAAATAGTGATTACACTGATCAAAGGAATAAATTAAAAGTGAGCGCGAACTGAGGCATGGTGTAGACAAAACAAACAGGGAAAGTTTTGCTTCACACAAAAAAAAGATAGATATATGCTGTTCCGGGCTTTTTTTGCAGATGGCAGATTTTTTTCCTACTTGACAATTATCGTTATATTTTTGAAACTTCACACAATATCTTTATAAATTATAGCCTATGTGTTATTCTGAAGTATAAGCTATATTGTAAAGTTTCATTAAAATCCATTTGGTTGTTTTTCCATGAAAGAATAACAAACATCCATACAAACTTTCGCGTTTATAATATTAGTAAGGATTATTACTATTAAATTGTATTATAAGATTATTATATACTGCATATAATACTATTATATATATATTAGTACATATTACTTTTTATTATATTGATATTCATTATTTATTGATTGATCTTGGTTATTCTCAATTTCTTCCTATATCCTTCATTTGAAAATACATTTCAATGTATTTCCAAGCAATTCTTTAAAATTGTGTATCATTAAACTACCGCTAGGCCACCATCTTGGATATTATTCCATCAACAAGCGCTGCTTGGCGCCATGTCCCGAAATATCAAACTAGTTCCTTAAAGTTTAGTGTTAAACAATCTTTTGGTGCATAAGTTGGTGAAAATTAATTTTTATGTTTTTGGTAATTTGTATTTTAATTTTTTTATCTTGTTCTTAGGAATAAAAATATTCACTCTTTTAAATATTGTTTGATGTTTGAAAAGTTCTAAAACAATAATTTTAAAATGATATGTTTCCTGTTTGTCATCTGTGTGAAAAGTTGTGTTGAAAAGCAAAATGTATTTTATGATTTAAGGTATTAAAATAAAACATTCTGATGACTTACTAATATATTTCAATATTGTGAGATTTTTACTGTATACTGGAGAAAATTTTTAAAAAGTTATTTTAAAAATAATAGGCATCATTTACATTTATTAGACTTGGTAGAATGCATTTGATGTTTTTTAAAATTATTTTGGTCAAATCCCCTAGTTTGAACATATCACTTTTTTAGGCCTCAAACCATGCCTAAAACATATTTTTTTTAAACACAAAGCAGATTTGCAACTCTGGATTATTTTGACACTTGATATAACATTTCATAAATGTTTTTTGTCTAAGTAATAAAAATAGTGGGTACTAATTTGATATTGACATGCTCCCTGCCAAACTGTTTTAAATTTTCGTCAAGTTGGTTGATCACATTACTATATAGTTACCTTTATTTGTATTGTTGTTACTGTTGTTGTTGTTGCTGTCATGTTTATGTACAGGATTGTTATTTTTTATTGGATAATTTTTTATTATGGTAACCCTATTAATTTCAAGCAAAAAAGAAAAAAAAAATTTTTTTTCAAAAAAATGTGATTGAAAATGTTTTATCAGCCTCGAATTATTTATTTTTTTTACTACATCCTTTGGATTTTTAAACTTATTTTTCTGTTGGTACACTTAGAAATTCCTCATTTTTTTTTTCATCTTGGTACTCACATTGTCCATGTAAAATGGAACTGAAAAGTATAAGTGCATTTCTTGTTTCAGTTTTAAATCCTTTTTTAAATGGTAATTCTATTTGCAACTGCTTCATCATTTTAGTCATTTCTTAAAAATATTCTTTACAATCCATCTTTTTTAGCGTTAGGTGGTCATCTTGGATAAACTACTTTCTGTCCGAGGCCAGTTTGGTGGTATAAGAATCGTGCCAAATAGGACTTTGGCAAGCAGCATACTGATAACAAATTAGCTCCAAATATTGATGTAAAGTAATTAAATCATAATTATATTACTATAAATTAAAAAAGCACAAACATTTGAAGATAAATCCTTTTTTGTCGCATTTGTACATTGTGCAGAATCTTGTTAGCTCTCTTTTGGCATTGCTATTATAAGTATATTTTCTCTCATCCAAATGCATATTTCTGCTACCCTTTTTGGGCAATTATATATAGATGTAATAATATTTGAATTAATACACAATTCAAGCATTGTTCTCTTACCTTTTTCACTGAGTATTAAAAGAATCTTTTACTTGTTTAGCCATAATGCCATTGCTCCTGAAATAATGAAACTATTGGAAATTGTTTCAAATAGAATGTTCACTGAAAAAATAAATGATAAAATGCCAGTTTCTAATAGGTATGCATTTTCCCCTCTGGCGAGATAAGGCTGTTAGCTTGGCACATTTATCTTGCGATATTTAGATTTTTAGATATCTAGATATTTTTTATTTATTACCAAGCAGTCAATTCATCTAGGATCCAACGTATAGATTGTTTTAGAACATTGAATAATTAATATTTATGCATTAGTAGCAAATATATTCATTTTTATTATTTAGTATACTTTTTCAAACATTTTTATTATCTATTGTGAATAATTTTCTAATGTGATATATATTGAGATTTTTATGTAAATTTCAGTAAATTCTATGAAGGTTGAAGATTGACGAGAAACTAGGATCACACATAACATTTGCCTTTTACACTTTTGGAATGGAACTTTCTGTTGATGGTCATGATGGGTAAATTTCCTGACTTTTTTTTTTACCTTAAATAATTTTCCTTGTTGTAAAAACTGAATTTTTTTAGTACTTATCAGTTTTAGGGATCATGAAGACAAACTTAGCAACTCATAGGGAATATGCCATATTCTAGCTTACACTAGTTGCTAATATTATAAATGGTTGGTCCTGTTTTAACTTTCGTACAATGTATAAGTTAATGTGACCCACTTCTAAAATTGATCTTTCAGTATCATCTACATATTTTAATTCTGATTGGTAAAATTTGATGTATTCTTCAAAAACATACATTCCTGTGACATGTTATGCTTTCAGAGTAATATATTTTTTTAATCATCAAAAATTACATTTTATCCATCTGGGTTGAATCAATCAATATTATTAACATGCATTGAAATGCATGTAAAACCAATTTAATAATTTTAAGAGACTTCATTTTAAGGAACAGATTGCATTAATGTGCGGAAATGGAGAAACAATGTCATTTTTTAGTGGTATCTTCTGCTCTTTTTCAATTGTCTGCAGCATGTGATAAGTATCACTTGCAATGTGGAACCAATCATTGCCACAGATTAAAGTTACTTTGATCCAGTGATGTGAAAAAGGTTAATTTCTTACCAATTCAAATCTAAGTTGTGAATCAGGTTAATAGTGTAGCATATTTTATCAGATATGTTGGGCATTGTGCAATGTAACATGATGGATCAGAAAGCTTTCACAAGAGCTCAATGATCAATCTGATGGAGTAAGTGATGACAATTTCAAAGAAACTGATGAATCAAATCTCTTATCCAATACAGACATTTCAAGCCATAAGACATGGGAACTAAATTGACCCTTGTGTCATATGTGCCTAAAAATTAAAGTATTATTCCTCTATTTATTTTGCATCATGATGGAAAAAGCTCAAGAAAAAAAAAATAAATGGGACATTATTTTGTTCCATGTTCGAACTAAAGAGGGAATAAATACAAAGGATAATCTAACTGCTACTTATACATGCAAAAGAGCATAAAAATGACCTATTTATATTATATAACTGACCTAGTTGCAATGAATTATTTTTGTTTTTATACACGTCAATCCATCGTATAATGAACACAAGCCTTTCAAAAGGTCTTTTTGTGAAGGCAGGATCGATCTTAAGGTGTGGGTCATCCGCGTGCAAAGACCTAATGTGCTGCCCCTCTACAGAATTTTTCATATTTTGACTTATACTTGATGTTAAAACATAATAAATTATATTACCTTTATAAGAGTAGCCCAGTTGTTGAGTGGTAGTGCATTGATCTTCCACACCACAGGTCCAAGGTTCAAACCCTGGACTGGGCAAGATTGACTCAGCCTTTCATCCCTTGTGGGTCAATAAAGGAGTACCAAGCTTGCTTGTGAACATAATACAGGGGGTTTTGCGTCAGACTGACCACCTGACCAGAACATCTGGCTCATGCACCTCAGGACCCAAGGTCATGGATACTGAGTTAGGCTCAGTAGGCCTTGGCCCTCGTGGGTTGTTGCATCTTTGAGTTAAGTTATCTAGAGCAGTGATCCGCTACCCCTAGTCCATGGATCAAATGGTGCCGGGCCACCTAAAGAACATTAAACTATTTCCATTTTATTTAAAGTGGTACATTTCTCTCGGATTTGTGCAGTTTTACACGGAAATCACTTTATATTCCACATTAAATCACTTTTATTCATTTTTGGTGTAACTATATTTATTCTGGCATATTTAAATGTAACTAAATTAAAATTTTTAAACCAAAACAATCTAAAATATAAACAATCAACGTGTCCCATCCTCAGCGGGCCGCGGTAAAATTATCAAATGTTGACTGGTCCGCAGTGATAAAAAGGTTGCGGGGCACTGATCTAGAGTAAAAAGTAAAACATTAATAAAAATGTAAACAAGACACAAAAATAACTTCTTTCCTCTATTTTGTTTTTCTAAATTGCAAGGTCATTATTAAAATGAAAACTTTTAACTTCCACAGATGCATATTCAATTTAAACACTCCAGGTAATATGAACCATGTTAGATATTTATGTCCTTTGTTAAGCATTGATCCACAGTGCGCCACCAGTACTGATAAGCAAAAAAAAAAACTTTTGCGGTATCACCAGCTCTGTCACAAATTTTGTTACCAAATGAAGGAAGAGTAGACATTAAAGGACTAGGGACCAACTAACTGTGCACTAACATTCTATTTTTCTTAAACTGGGCTATGTTATCGATAAATAAGGCTTATTTTGATTTTTGAGTAACCATTTAAAATTCAGCATATTTATTCTACTTATTATAAGTTTTATTTTGAGAAATTTCCTAAAAAATTTTGCTTGATTGACAGAATTATATGCAGCCTGTGGCTGTCCATGTGTGATGCACATGCTGCACACCTGCTAGAATTGGGCCCTGTGTAAAGGAACTTACAGGGAATTATAGAACTGTTCAGAGCAAACAGATTATGTCAGTAACAATAAACAAGGAGCTATTTGCTGTAAAAGGTGTATCTTATGTCAAAAAGCCTAAATGAAGGTGTAAAGAATGTGGCCCTTTGAAAGTTGGGAAAAACTCAGGCTAGAAGTGCAATATACCAGGCATTTATCTGTCAAGAGCATGCATATATTGATTGTAATTCTTATTTATTATAGAAAATGTCAACAATAATGTAAATATATCATGTAAATGAAAAACCGTAGCTAAAACTTATGAATTATTTCATTTGTTGTGTTTTCAAAATTTTGCATAATTTTGATTCTTGTTCAAGGATGGATTAAAATGAGATTAAAAAAGGAAGAGGGAATACAAATTTACTAAAATTTGTGCTTGTTACATTAATAATTACTAACAATATATAAAATAAACTGCTAAAATATATTTCTTAAGATTAACAGTAATTCTGTACGAATTGGATCAATTAGACCCCATACAGGTAAAACATGACATTTTTTCAACTGGGTAGGAAAATTAAATATTGTGGCTTATTTCTATTGCCGATATTATAAATAGAAAATGTACTTTCAAATATCATCAATTTTAGTACAATTTTTGTTTTAGTGTTAGCTAAATTTTTCAACCATTTTGCTACAAAGATGAAAATTTGGAATGATTGATGAACACACACAGAAAGCTTCTTTCAATAGCAGGAAATTTGTGCTTCAAAAGCTTTTTTGAGTGCTGGAGTGCCAATGGAAGTGTAAAGCCTTTGTGAGGAGGCGTACTGTTGGTCCTTGTGTGATGAATTGGTTTTTGTATATCTAAGATGCTATTTACAGAATCTGCATTTAATTTATTGTTGGGCTGATGAACTTTTGTCTTGGGGTGTCAATATCCCAGAAACAACTGTAGATTGTTTTTTCTGAGTAATTGTCACCAACCTGTGATCCCTATAACCAATAAATATAATTTATTTTGTTTTATACAGCAACTATATTCATATTTTACATAAACCATTGTTCATTCTGCGAAACTATTATGTTGGACCGTGTGCCATAAATTTAAGAACTCTAAATTACCTGCCTGTTGTGATTCCTCGTAAATTTTCATAATTTTTTGAATTAAATTGTACTTAATGTTAAAATATATTTCTTTTTATAACTTGTTTGGATTGTATTCTTTTATAATAAGCCATTATAACTACTGTGCATTAAATATGAATTAAAGAGCGTTTTATTGTTATACATTCAGTTAAAAAACATTCTATACCTGCCTACTCTTATACTTTGTGCACAAAATTTACTCTCGTCAGACTTTCATTATACTTTTATGCCTAGATTGTTTATTTGACACATTTTTACAACATTTTAATCATGCATCAACTATTTTCTCCCCTACAACTCTTATTTATTATTTTGTATTCACAGCAATTGGAAAATAGGTAGATAAAAACCTTAGAGCTTTATTGCCATTCAGGTTTTAAAAAATTCATGAAAACATATCCTAATTTGTTAGTTATTGGTTTCTTACAGATTTGTATATGCAGTTTTGCAAAGTGAACCATTTTCATTTTTTTTTTCCTGCAGCAACTCTGAAACTCAACCCATTTTATGCTGTGCATGCCTTTGTATTTCCCATTCTTCATATTGCAATTGTTACTGTGATATCCAACAAAGACAAAATAGTAGAAAGCAAATAGATTGAAGTATACTTTCAGACTTATTAAGAATGAAATGAAAAGAAATTTGATTGTATTAACACGGGTTAAAAGGTGAGAAACAGGCATTCTGTGACGTATATCATACTGACATATATGCATTGGCTACAATAGACAATATGATATTGCCCATCATGTGAAAACTTCTGAGCTTGTCGTGAATGAGGAATAAGGTAGCGGTTGCTCAAAATAGGATAGTTTTTTCTAGAACAATGTCCAGTCATCTTTAATCAAGGCTGAAGTACTGTTTACATCTTTTTAAAAAACTTATATAACATAATGTTTCCTTTGCATGTAGTCGACCATTCTAGTCTTTTTAGGAAAATGTTTCCAAAGTTTGACATTTTACCAAGCTGTATGAATATGCGAAGACTAAAATATCTACTATGATTAGTGAAGAAACTTCTAGTCAAAACACATGATTAAATACATGAAACTAGTTCTTTTTGTATTAGGCAGTTACAGTGTAAAATTTGGTTCAAAAATTCTATTTTTTTGTTGACTTTCTATTACCAAGGGAAACAGTGTTACAAATATATTTACCTACTTCAAAATGTCAGTGCTTTTGAAATTTACTGAGTTGAGTCAGGCACTTTCTTAGCAGTAATTTAATTGGGAAGATCATTACTTACTGACAAAAAAGAATTTGGTTCTAATTTCTCCAAAATCTCTTCAAATCAGTCTTCATACTTAAGCTATATAAATTTTTATATTTGTGTTACTGGTCAAAATAAATACATGCGGTGGTACCTCGAGATACAAGCTTAATCTGTCCCATGACCGAACTCACAAGTCAAAATACCTCTCAAGTCAATTTTCCCTTTTGAAATTAAAGTGTTTATCTTATGCCCCATAAAAAGGTGGCCACGGTAGCCTAGTGGTCAAGGAAACAAACTCCTGGCCGGTGTGTCTTGGGTTCGAGCCTAGTACTACTGGAGGTCCACTGTACAGAGGGGGCCGATGTATATGTTAAATATGTCGATGCTCATGCGCATTCCTGTTAGTTGTTGTGTGTTTTTATGCTGGAATACATATGAAATATGAGTGGAAGAACGGAAACACATACAATACAAACAGAAAGAATATAGACATTATTACAAATGATGATCCCAGCATATAACAGGAGTGTGCTGCTTTCCATTACAGGTGGAAGTCCGACTTCTTTTCCTAAAGAAGATATAACCATGCCTTACTCGGGATTCGAACCTGAACCCGCTTGGTTACAAGCCGAGAGTCATATCCACCATACTGGCTGGGCGGCACCTCCTGTTAGTGTGGTGTGTTAGTTAGGAGAGGGGGTGCCGGCTCGGGTATCATCCTCATCACTTGACCATGGTTAGTTTTTTCATTATTTATAATGAACCAAACATATAAAAAACCCTCAAATACAAGGATGTAAAAAGAGAATATAAGAAATAAATATAAATGTTGACATAAATGTTTTATAACTGAATTTCCCTCCAGATTTTTTTTATTTATCATGTTTTTGTTTCTCATCTGCAGGGCATTTCAACAGAAACCTCTCCATTAAGCTTTTGCTTTTTTGTCCCTTTTAGATTGTTCCTTAAATGAGTTACAGACATGTATCATTAAACAGTGGTACTTCACTATCATTTGCAACTTTTTTGGAGTGTTTCTTTCAGTCTTCACACTGGTTTTTTGTCAGGGTTGTAGGATAAAAATTCAACTTGAATAAATGTAGGGTTAGATGACAAAGAACATCAGGTGATGAATTGGAGTTTGCTCAAAAATTTTGTTATGTGGCAATCTCGATTCCACATCATCAGTGATCTCTAGTGATGAGATAAATGTTTCATGCCAAAAGATTATATTTTGTCATTTATGTGTTTCATAATATGCAAAAAAATGTGTATTGGGGTGGTTCTAATATAACTTTTAGTTGCTGCTTGCTTTGGGATTGTGTTTACAGTATACTTTTTATTTATACACATGATAAAGTGCTAATTAAAAAGTGATATATCATTTTTATTTTTGATAAGTTGATATCCTTCAGTTTTCTTCTGAAATAATTAGTCCGGGAAAAGTGACAAACTCCTTCCTACTAATTTTAATATTTTACCACTTGGACCCTTCTGATTTAATTTTGTTTTATTTACAGTGTTACTACCTAATTAATGCATGGTTGGTGTGTTTTTTTTACTGGTTATTCCTTGCTAAGATTTATTAAGTACTAGAACATGCCTCCATTGTAAGAATGGTAACTAAGGGATTCATCACATAGTCACAAAAGTTGAACCATTAAATAGCTTTATTTTCTTTGAAGAATATTTCACTCCATGTATCATGTCTAAAATATCTCATAATGTCGAAACTGAAACGTTTTAGTCTAATTATTTTGATGAGATCGAACCATCTCTTCTGAATAATTTATAACTGAAGGAGCTCCTCTTATCCAATCCTTCTACCTAAATCACATGTAACTTCAAATCTGTCATCACTTCTAAGAAGGCTGGAGGAAATGTCATAGAGACCTGGAAAGAAATTGCACTATGCATATCACTGAAACTCCAATAAAAAATGCACATTTTATCAAAAAAAGAAAGATGTAAAAAACAAAAAACAAGAAGGGACAGTTGAAGGTTAACAAGATTAAACATAACAGACCTATTTGAAATCCCTTTAAAAAAAGCTAGTTAAGTGACTACTCGACTTGTAATCTTTTGAATATGAAGAGTCCACACTTATTCATTTGAAGTTCCTTGCATTGTACCGATGATGATCTTAATCTGGAGTACATTGATGAGATGAACAATGCGTAATTTGTAGTGAGCTAGGAAAAATGTAATATGGTTTTGATGTTTTATGATCAAACTCTAGACATTCTGCCTGTATTGACTAGAATGAAATTCAAGCTACTCACTGCTTATGGTGATGCCATTTTTATAATTGATTTTATTTCTTATTTTAGTCCAAAATTTTTATTCATGTTTCATTTGTGCAATGCTCTTTATTAATTTATGATTGTTTGTTTTGCGTTATGTTTTCTTAAATAGTTATTTGATATGATTTTGAATTAAGTTGTCCTTACTTTTAAAGCTGTTTGTCAATTAACCCATTCAGCGCAACTTATTTTCCTAAAATGAAGGATTTTTTTATTTGACATTTTTAAGAAAAAACAGTTTGTAAAAAATATCACTTCAAACTAGAGTTTTAAGATTTTTCTACATTAAAATATTCCAGTACATAACAAATGCTCGGAAGAATTGCTGAAACTTTTTGTCTATTAGTTTGTCATGTTTATAAGAAGGGTACTGTCCCTTTTCTTAAATTTACCATTTAATTGTGTATGCTACAGAGCGGCAGACAGATCACCTCAAGCTGGTACTTCAAGTGGAGTCAATAGAAACAGAAATATAGCTACTTCTTCTAATCCAGATCGAGAAAAAGAGGCTAAAGACGGAAAATTAAACCCAAAGATGTCAAAAGCTTTGAGCACTAGTGCAAAGCGGTAAGAGTTGTGAAAAGTTAAATTTTCTGCTAATTTTTGTATTTACTGAGTAATAGTTAATATTGATTATTTATTAAATGTATTTTAAAGGATTCAGAAAGAATTGGCTGAAATAACTCTTGATCCTCCTCCTAACTGCAGGTAAATGCTCACAATTGACTAATTTACTATAACATATCTCTTTTTAAAAAATATTTTGTACCAAAAACAGAAATTTTGAAAAATATCTGTACATTTAGAACAAAATTTATGTATTTCCCTCTTAAAAGCTATCATAGTAAATCATGTTATATTTTTATTTTCAATTAAAATTGTACCTCGGATTTCTCGATTTTGTGCAAGTTTTTCTGCTTACTTTACAAATATCTTGTCAAGATTGATGTCACAAAAGCATGTGACATGTATCGTTTATGGTTAGATTAGAATACTTTTTTTAAAATTTAATCATAAAACTTAAAAATTTTGCTAGTTTCAGAATTTGTGCATTGCATTGTTATTGGATTTTAGTTAAGTGTTTCAAATGGCCAGAAGTAATATTTTGTTTATTTGCTTATGAATACAATTTGCAAGAATTAATACACATGCAAATTTATATACATTAAGTGCTGGACCTAAAGGAGATAACTTGTATGAATGGGTGTCTACAATATTGGGACCACCTGGATCTGTTTATGAAGGAGGAGTATTTTTCCTTGATATACATTTTTCACCTGAGTACCCATTTAAACCTCCAAAAGTAAGTTTTGGATTTTAAACTCTTAAATTTTTTTTTCTTTCACTTATATTTCAAGGATGGCAATTACATGACACAGATTTTTCATCAGTATTTCTTGCATTGCATGCTTTAAAATTGATTACAAAATTTCCATTAGAAGTCTAGCCTTATTTTAATCACAAGACATTCATTTGAAATTTTCAAGAACCCACTTTTTAAAATAAATTCTTACTTTATTTCTGATACTTATCTTTTTAAAAAGTCCATCAACAAAGTGATGGATCAAGTTTCCATGATGAGCTAAAATATTTAATTTTGCAATTCTCTTATTTATTGTGCTATTTTGAATTTGGTGTTTACTATGTATTTAATTTTGAGAGAGAGAAACTATTTTCGTAGACATAATAGTCACCAATTTCCTTATCTGATTTTTTGTTTAAAAAGGGCAATAAACTGAGTTATTTTTTAAATTTTTTATTTTCTTAACTTTTTGAGATTAAAATAAATCAGATTAACTATTGTGTGTCATGTTCTTAAAGTATGAAAGAAATAACTCTTGAATTATTTGCTATAGACAAATAGTTTCAACTACTGAAGTGTGTTTTTAAATATAAAAATTCTGTAGCATGTAAATTATGACATTTTACCTAAAGTTGGGGAAGTGAAACTCGTTATGTAATGTTTCTATTTGCAGCTGTAAAATTAACAAAATGCTGTTTATATTTCAATAAATATTTATTGAATGTTTAGTTACTATAAAATGTTACAAATAGTGACTGAAATCTATACTTTTTGAAGCATTCCAAGGTATTCAGTGATAAAAAAAGAATTCAATTTCTTAAAGCCTGGTGCATTGTTTGAGACTGATTAGGTGAAGTTATCACCTAAAGTTTTAACTGATAGTTTGGCCATTGTTTTGTTTTTCTTCTAATAACTATTAGCAATATTCTCTTATTAACTTTTATTTCATATTTGAAATTTCAGTATTTTCTTTCTTGTGCATGTTTCACTTTGATATTTACTAGTTTACACTTTCTGCATGAAGCTGCTTTTTTGTGATTAAATAAATAATTTCGGCATAAAAGACAATGTGCAATCATATAACTAGTACTTAAACGGTCATTTAACATTCTCTAATAAAGTAGTAGCTATTAGAATTCTCATTTATCATTTTAAAAATGAACATTTCATCACTCAGAAATATGAATTTATAGCTAAGTACCAATTCTTTGTATGGTTTAATTATTATAAAAAAATGATAATAATAAACCTCCACAACCCCAGTCTGCAAACATGAAATTTTTTATGTGTCAAACTTGGTGCAAGACAAAAATTTAAAACAATTTAGTGAGAGCCTACTTTTTGAATAATTTTCAGCAGATTCCAATTTTGCCTAAGTCAAAATTTAACAGAAATATTCATTTTAAATTAAAACTGTATGAACATGCTAAAAAGAAATGAATGAATGAAAATATGAATATAAACTATTACAGAAAAGTAATAGCAGTAGTGAGTTTCAGCATAGCTGATTGTAGACATAACATAATACATATTTACTAATTTAGTTCAGAAATCAAAAGCTCCACTAGGCATTTCACAAAATTTTGTCGTAAGTGATATCAGTCAGCTTTAATTAAAAAAGAAATTGCATTAACTAAAAATAAAAAATATATTTTTAACATAAAATAGGCTAAGCTTTGATCAAACTATTTTAAAAAATAATGCTGAAGTAGAGCTAAAGACAATATGTTGACAAAATTAAACTTTAATTTTTGCAATGACTTAATTGAAAAAGAATTTTGTAATTATTTTGCAAAAAGTGAATAAATATAATGATAAATATAGTGGAAATTAGTATATCTTCAGAAAACTACATGAAGATTTAATTGTTATAAGCAAGTTATATCATGTGACAAAAAATAGTTTCAATGTTCAATTTTAAGAAATCCAAAAAATTTTGAAAAATTGCTTCAATATGTACCATTATTCATAATTTCAGCAAAGAGTTTCTTGATGAATGATGTTAACTGTTCTCTCTCTCTCGTCCTTGAGATCAAAGAAATTCACATTTTCTGTAGTGCCGCTTTAGAAATCAACAGAAAATTGACTATTGGAGAAGTAAAGATTTCTCAGATCTATCCCAATGGGTTGAAGAGATTTCCCTTAGCTTTGTTGATAATCAAGACAAAGCTGCAACTAATCAGGAATTAAAGTAATTTAAACTGGAATGGAATATCTTATAGAATGATAGGAATCTTCTGGATGAAAATATCTTAACCAGCAACCTGTGTATTTAGAGAGTAGTTCACTAACTTTGAGCATAAGTCTTCTATTGAAAACTAACCTTCCATTCTACAGTGAAGGTAAATATCCATTATTAGGCTAAATTTCTAAGAATGATGATTTTCACAACAATTTTGAGTTCAAAAATATGCGAAAGAATGCTAAGCAGTTCCAAAGATATTAAAAACTCAGTCAGATAATTGATTGAATCTTCTGGGTCACAAATGGTATCGATAAACTTTTATACTAGAAGATTTCCTGCATAACTTATGGAAAAAAGTTGCTTGTTTATGATATTTGCAGTTTCATTTTGAAATGCAATGACACATTTTTAGCAGGCCCTCCCTTGATCTAGGATAAATGTCTGAGAAACATGCACTATTGTTAACCGCAATAATATATAAGAGCAGTGCAGTTCATAAAATAGTCACAAATAAATATGAAGCTGCCTTGAACTGAAATAGAAATTACAGCCTTAAAACATTTGCAAATAAACAAAGTAATGTATGTCAGAAAATTTTATACTGAGTTGAAAATTGTTGCTTTGATCAAATTATTGACAACATGAGACAAATTTAGGTTTACTGAAAAGGATAAAACGGCTTAAGGTAGTTGAGGGATGAAACTATCATAAACAGTTTGGAAATTGCCAAGTATATATTGATTAGTTTTAAATTGAAAAGAAATTATAGAATTACATTCACCAAAGTTAAAAACTATCTAAGACAGACTGCACAACAAGATTATGGATATTAAGAATAAACTGAAAAATATTTAACATTAACGTTAATTGAAATAAAAAACAAACAAACAAAAACAATAAACAACTATTAATTATTATCACAGTGGAAAGATATAAACTGAAAAAGAAATTATATTAACATTAACTTAAGTTAACAACTAAAATAAAATCTATTTATCATAGGTTTTTTAAAAAGATAAAGTAGGTTAAGCTTTGTCAAAGAAGGTCAACTTTAAAGAGCCATAACAGATATCATAAAACATGTTTCTAAAACTAAAATACATATGTAGAAAAAATGCTTTTTTAGAATACTTTTTAATTATTAAAAAATTGTATTGTAATTCTGCAACAAAGAATAAATATAACAATAAATAAATAAATAAATATGAATGAGCATGAATACTTTTTTCATCCAAAGGTAAGTGTGATGTATTGCTAGCACTATGAAGAATCACTTTGAAAAAAAATTAAATTGTGTAGCAAAATTCTTAAAAATCTCGTCACTGTGCACACCATTATCATCCATAGTTTCAGCATACTAAATTTTATCAGTCTTTCTAATTTTGTGTTACACTGCACATACACACAAACTCTTCCTTTTATTAGTATAGATAATTGATTCCCAAAGTTGTCTATATGGACCTCCAGGAGTCTGACAACTTGCAAGGGGTCCATGTAAGCGAAAACATAATTTAGGGGTCCATGAGGTGTAAATTGGGGTCTATATAATAGTGGCTTTCATTAAACCAGATCGTGACTTAATTTTAAAAGAAAATTTAATCCAGTGGAAACCAGATTTTACCTATTTAACACATTTATTTACTAAATTTAACGTGGTTAATTTGCAGTTATAAGATGACAGCATAAATTTTATTAAAACAAGGAATATTTCAGGGTTTCTTTCCAGGTTAAAGCAGTATAACATTGGAGGTCGTGAATTTTCTCAATTTGTCACAGACTATCTGTCAGGATGTTCTGATCTACATTCAGCAGTTAAATGTCCATTATTCACAGATTTTGAAACTAGGTTTGAGAATGGCTTTGACTATGGTTTTTGTATTACCATAGTGACAATTAGGGATTGCAATATCGGTCCAAAAGTTCAATACCGGTATTCTTTATTTTTTAGATCTTAATACCGGGACATCGATTTTAATACTGGTAGTAGAAATATTAGAAAAATAAAGAAAACGCATGTATTTCTTTGTTTCATATTTGCCAGTTTTATTAGCTAGTGTAATTTTAACAAAAATAATTTGTAACTTATAAATTATAACAGTATATAAAGAATCACAAAAAAAGGGTAAATATCACTATTCAGTCTGTGGTACTATTATAAATTTTTGAAATATGATCTTAAAAAACGTAATGCACTGCTCTTAAGCCTGGAATGTAATTTTGTAGAAAAATTATCATCTGTCGAAAACGCACTTTCGGCATCTATGCTAGCTGGTGGTACTGTTAGCAATGCACAATATACTTTTCCCTAGTACTATTTACCTCTAAATCCCTCATCTTCAAATAAATCGATTTCTCTTCGGATAGTTTTGGATATATCTGTTTTCTGTATTGTATTTTGTTTTGTTGAATTTTTTTTTGGTTATCGCTAATTACAATTTTTGTTCAAGAGACAATTCCTTTTCACTATCGATATGAGTGTCAGCATCGTCTTCGATAACTGTACCGAATTCTTCTGAACACAAATAGGTTTGTAGGTAAAAAATTTTAAGAAATTTGAATTGGTTAGTCTTTTTCTTTTCTTTTTCATTTTTATTTTTAAAATCATTATATTATGCAAATACTGTAGGATATTTTCTTTTTCAGTATGCCATTCTTCTGTGTGATTTTTCAAAGTAATATATAATTCTTCAAATAGTGATGTGTGCTGTTCTTTCAGTGACTGCAACATGAAATTTATTGTTGCATTAGCTGTTAACAAATTAGAGAATCTCTCTGACATAATGCCTCAACAGCCAGTTTTACTGGAAGTTCAGTTCTAAGGATATTAAGTAGAATTCACTATATATATTGGAAAAATTAATTGGATTGGATTTTTCAGTTTCAAGAATCGTTCCATGATTAGGAGTAAAATATTTCAATGTGTTTTAGAATATAATATTAACATATGTTCTGTGTGTTTCTAGTAAATACCGAAAAACTGGTATTTAAACTTGTGAATACTGGTATTACAAAATTGTACAAACAGCTCAAAATACCGGTATTCCGGTATACAAGTATTGCAATCCCTAGTCACAATCAATTCATATGGTCACATTGAAAGGAAAACTTTCATATTACAATAGGAACTGATTGGAATAGGGACTAACAAAGATCTTAAAATAAAGCTTAGAAATGGATACAAGCAATTTTGGCTTGAAAAAGACATGACTGTTATTTAATATCGCGAGAAAGTTTTTAATAGCTTTTCCTAGTGAGGAGTTTCAGCAGAGTTGCCAATCTCCAAAATAAAGAAAGAAGGTAGTAGGAAAAAAAACCCTGGTCATTACTAACGGAGATTTAGGGTTAAACCTGAAAAGATTGATACCTAATGTTGAAAGTTTGTTATTGAAGCACCATATTCACACACACACATCCTTCCCATTTGTTTGTTGTTCAGTTACTTCATGTATTAATTAAATTTTAATCTAGCCAGTTAACATGTGCTTCTTAAGTTTTAAGCACTGTACTTAAATACAGTGAAAATTTAATTCTTTTAAAGTAAGTAGCTCTATACTAGCTGTCAAAAAGACATTTCAGTTGATAAATTTGTAAAAATTCAATATTAAGTAAGCAAAGATCTACCCGAAACCAAAAAACATAGCAAGGGGTCTATGAGGCAAAAATGTTTGGTAACCTCTGGAATAGATAATGCTGAGTAATTATTTAGTTGTTATCAATGCACTTATAACAATTTAATACTAATGGTAGTCAAATGAGAGATTTTTATGCATGACTGCAAAATAATTTTGTTTTGTTTTTAACACTGAAGAGCGTCATTAATTTTTCATACAAATATAAATCTAGTGAATAGTTTAAAACAATTGTATCCTCAAATCAATAACATGCATTATAAAATCTGCCAGACTTATAAATGTTACTTGTTTTTCAAAACAATTAAGCTTGCTGAAGAAAGGAAATCTTACCTCTGCTATGTTTCTATTTTTTCATTTGACATTTTTCACAATTTCTTTGCTGCAATTATGATTTATATTTTTAAGTATTTAAATTAATGTGGAAGCATTTAATAGGACATGTGTTACAGATAATTATGTTAGGAACATGCATATATCAAAGTTTTAATTTGGGCATTTTCTTGTTTTTAATGTGGTTACATTGAAATTCCTTTATACAGCCTCCTAAAAATGCTTTTTACAAAATTTGTAATGTATTAAATTTTGTTTTTCAGAATTTCTGGAAATGTTAATTAACCGTTTTTAAATCTCAAATGCTTCAAAATGCAAAAATATCCTTAAATGTGATTTGTAAGGGCACTGAGTCTTATTAAAGACTTTGAAAGGTATGGTATAGTGAAAAGGATAAGAGAGGGGGGAGACTGATTTCTCAGACTCAAACACCTTTGTAATTTTTTATTCTTTCTGATTAAATAAAACATTTTCGTTATTTTTAATGGAATTTTAAAAATAGTTATTAGAAATTTGATTTTTGTACATAATTTACATTATTTCAACATTACTTGTCATTGCAATATAAGTATTTTTTGTTACTGGAAAGTAACTTTCCCCACTGTTGTCGCTTTTTAAGCACCTGATATAAATGTTTAATACTTGTAATTTCATCCAAACGGTGGGAATCAGTACCTTATAGTTAAAGAGTTATGATTATTTGGTAAATAAAATATTCATATATCTGATTTTTTTTTATAGGTTACTTTTCGCACAAGAATTTATCATTGCAATATTAACAGCCAGGGTGTTATATGTTTAGATATTCTGAAAGATAATTGGAGTCCTGCTTTGACTATATCAAAAGTTCTTTTGTCTATATGCTCATTACTTACAGATTGCAATCCAGGTATTTAAAATTGTTATTGCTAAAGTTGTAAATTCTTTTAATGTTTTGTTTTTTAAACTAATTGAGTATTACCTTTTGCATATGTACTTTGTTTAAAATTTTTTCTCGTGTGTTTAAATGTAGAATGGAATTTCCAGCCTTAGAATCAATGTCAGTGTTTTTTGTGATATTTTAATGTAACCTTATATTTTTAAATGTTATGTGTACTTAAAATTCTATTTTGTTCACCTGAAAGTATTACAAATTCCAAACATGATTGATACATTTGAATTTCTTGCCCTCAGTTTTAAAAAGTAAACAGCTATACAAGTAAGTTTTGATGGATATTTTGAGAAAATTAGGGCTTTATTGCGCAAAAATGGTTACAAATTGATTACTTAAAGTTTTGTCTATCGCCAGCCGTTATTTTGCCCCATTTTTCTTACAGCGTAAGTATTTCCACATTAAAAGAACTGGTCTTTAGAGGCAATCCAAGAATCGACCCATTTTTAGTATTTTTGGCTAGAAAGGAAGTGCTACTCAAATGGGAATTACTCATTTTTTTTCACCCACTATTGCTATGTTTTTCTCCCTTTTCTTTATGTGCGGAGTAAGCATTTGTTAAAGAAATAGCCACAAAATATTTTCAGTTATTTGATTTTATAGAATCACATGAAGGTCCCTGAAAATTTTTTAATTTTCAATAAATTAATCAAAAGTTATTCTTTTTAAGTTTTTCTTTGAATTTGTGAACTCCAAATCAAAGTTCTATTCCCTTAATTTTTCTAATCAGAGTGAGCTTATATATATATTACTCTTGCCTTTTTGGAAAACAGGATACTGAAGCATCATTGAGCATGGTCTTTTTAGTGAACACAGTCGAACCTTTGATTGCTCAACCAATCAAAGTCTATCAGCACACTGTGGAATGGAGTTTTTTTCTATTACTTCCTGAGCAGCCATTGTGAAACTTTGACTCTTAGTTCTTCATACTATTTTAAATCTGTAACTTTTTAATTTAAATTTTCTTAAACTTTTAATATATTGTTTGATTGTTTTATAGTGTACACAGCAGGAGTGTCAAATTCGCGGTCCACAGCGGATATTTTGACAGCCTGGCGAGTATATCGGCACACAATATATAATAAAATATCAAAATTTCTCCCAAAATATGAAAGATAGCTGCAGAAAAGAAATGTCAAGTGTCAGGATATAAACATTAAATTTGTCTTGTTCTTTTTTATTTATTTTTATTTTAATGTATTTGAAGGAAAAATTTTTACGTTTCTATGAATATTGATTTTTTTTTTGTGTGTGGCCCACACCTAAAGTTAAACCTTGTTTGTTTGGACCAAGTTAGCCTTTGAGAGTTTGACAACCTTGGTGTACAGTGTTCTCAAAAAAATATAAGGATAACTAAATTTTTAAGCTTAAGATAATGTTACCTGATTAATTTTAACAATGTTTTTCATACGTTTTATTTCTGACGACTGAATAAAACTAAAAAAAGCTGAAGATAAGTATAAAACATTGTTAAATAATTATAATATTATGCACCTCACATGTACTAAAGGAAAGTAGGTTTCAAAAAGTACTAGGACATTGCAGGACCAAGCATAAGTATCTTATTCTGACAGATTAATTGCATAAAACATATTTGACTTCATTTGTTTGATTTGAAACTTGAAATATGGGGTTAAAGGGCTTGATATGTAGCTAACATGGATTGTGTTTAACAAACTTCTGAAATTTCTGTTGGCATCAGAAAACTGATAATTTTTCTTTGAAATCGAGGAAGAACTGAGGAAAATAGGTGAAATATTAAACGTGAGTAAATCTACAGTTCATAACATTATTTTGAAATCCATATTTGGATGGATGCAGGATGTCCAAACATTTCACTGAATGCAAGTACAGTGTGGATATTTAGGAATATTCTTTGCTATCCTAAAATTAGTGCAATAAAACTGATAGAAGTGTCAGAGGTTTAAAAAATCCTGCTATGCAATAATTCTCTGAAACATTTTAAAGTGGAGTTATTATGAACGTGTAATGCAAATTGAAGAGATCAATTACAATGTACTAACACCTACATTCAAAAACCTCCAAATTTTTGGAAATAGATTTATTTGTAATAGATGAGAGCAAGTAGAATGCACCAATCCTCTGATTTACATGGAAGACAAGTTTCTTAAAAAACAGTAAACTGAAAACAAACTAAACTGTACATAATTCAGTCATTTATTTCAATGTAAAATAAAACTAATATGTAATTTTATTGGTATCATTTGGAATCTGCAATTAAGGGGTATCTCCTAGCCGTATCAGCAATGCTTTTGCCATTGCAACATCTCTTATTTATGAAGTTGTGCTCATTCTCTTGAAAAATTCAGGTGCTACACTTCTTCTAAAGGACATTTTTTTCTTATAAAATTTAGCAACATTTGTTACTCAATCGCCATTATTTAGACTATCTGAAATTTTTTATTTTGCTTTTTAAATATGTAGCTTTTTCAGTTTTTTAAAAAATTGCTTTTGGCATTGTAAAACTTTTAAAATTTTAACAAACTTATAAAGATGCTACAAGTCTCCTACCCGGTATAGTGGTTAGTGTCTCCGACTGCAGTGCCGTTGGGCCTGCATTCAAACCCCGGAGAAGACACGGATGTTTGTAAATGTATAGTGCTTTCGCGGCAGGGGGTACTTTAAATAGTCGTCGAGCCGCAAGTCATCTTGTGAGGTTGGGGGAAGGGGAAGAGAGGTGGGTGGCCCCTGACCACCCCCAGGGTGTTCCCCCTCAAAATTGGGGTGAAACCGAGTTAAATCATTCTGTTACCTGTATGGTGCTGAAAGCTATGGCTAACGACAGGCATCACATAGCCCTTTGCTATGATGAATTTCCTGGGCCTTGATCTGGTCTTTGCCGATCAGGGTGTATTAGTAACAACAACAAGATGCTACAAAAACTATAATTCTGCTTTAACCAGTAAATATAAAATTTCAAAAGAAAAAAAAAAATAGATAAACAATGATGTACACCTTTCTGCAGCTAAAAATTCTCTGCATTTAATCACATGAACAAAAAGTTTGAACTGTACATACAAAATGGGGAATCCCCATTTTTATATTAGAATTAATGAAATTCAGAATTGAAAGCAATTATAAAAAGCTTAGAAATGTGAGCACCTATGTTACCAAGCTAACAGAATAATAAAATGACTGCAGATTTTTTTAAAATCTCATTTTAAAAAATACATAAAGGTATTGTGTAAATCGCGGGGCATAAATGTATTAGCAAATGATACAGTGGAAACCTAATACTGTGCTGAAAATGAAGAATGTTAATTCATCTTTAAAACGTGGTGGAGATAACAGAATGATCTAGTGGTATACAGCCCCTCAGGGGGCTCACCTTTAGGTGAGTACGGGTGTCACAATCCCGAGGGGCCCTAGTGATCTTTTCCTTTTCCCAAAGGGTTTACTGTCTTTGGTAAACACGGTTGTCATAACCCTGGGGTACCCAAGTGATCCTTCTCTCTTTTCGACCCTCTTTCTTGACATTCCATTCATCCTTTTCTTCTTTTCACGTCTAGACTGACAATTTGAAATGTACATGTGTACAATAAATGATTGATATGTTGTTAGATTTCTAATTATTTGTTATTAATAAATTTTTTTTGTTTTTATTTTGTAATGCTTTAAATTAGCTTAATCTTTTCTTCATTTTTTCGATTATTTATTTTTATATTCGTATTATTAGTTATTTACTTTCTGACTAACACTGTTGGTTTTCCGACCCGCATGTTTGCTGTGTGCGACGTCCTGTAAGGAGGAAAATGGTGTCCTACGGATACCTTTGTGCTCCCTTTGGCCCATGCTTCACTGTAGCCAGGAGTCAGGAGTGAGCCCATTTCTGTCAATCGGCTGGTGATACCTCTCTTCTGTGTCCCCGGAGAGACATTGCTGTAGGGTTAGTGCTGCAGATAAGGGGTGTCAGATTTAGCAGTTGGATCCTCGCCCTGATGCTGTAGCATTATATTCTGAGTGTAATCCAGGTAAGCGCCATGCCTGGTTTTTGCCAGATGACTGGCACACTTCCACCCCACCTTGGTGGGTGGAAACACGTCAGGATAAAGTTTTTCTCACGGCTATGGATCCGAATTTGCTGTGCCCGGGTAAAGGCCTTGTATTACCCACAATTCTTACCATTGATCAGATCTCTAACAATAAACATTTTTTTATCTTGTCGTTACCTTAAAATGAAATGTTCCGAAAATCCCCATTTGCAATTTTTAAAGCTCTTCAAGGAATTGGAGAACTAAAATCAGTAAAGAAAATGCATTCCGGTGATTTATTTGTTAAAATAACATTTGCCATTCAATCTAAATCGTATTTATCTGCTAAAACATTTCTTTCTCTCCCCTCCTCGTTACTCCCCATAAATCTCTGAACTCCAGTCGTTACATCATTTCAGAACCTGACCTGTTGTGCACTTCTGAGGCTTAAATCTTTGAGGGATTTTCAGACCAGGGTTTAATTCAGGTCAGAAGAATTACTCTAAAAAAAAGCTGCCATTATTCCTACAAAACATTTAATTTTAACATTTAATAGCCCCAAACTGCCAACTAGAATAAAAGCAGGTTATTTAAATTGTAAAATCTGTCCCTATATACCGAATCCTTTGCGCTGTTTCAAGTGCCAGAGGTTTGGACATTCTCCAACTTCCTGCCTTGTTCAATTAACATGCTCTAGATGTTCATCCGTTGGGCATTCTTCCACGGATTGTACACTAGAGCCAAAATGTGTTAATTGTTCACAAATCCACCCATCAGATTCAAAATAATGCCTGAAATGGAAATTGGAAAAACAGATCAAGGAAATTAAAACCAATAAAAACAAATCTTATTTTGAAGCACACAAATTAATAGTTCCAACTCATTTAACCCAAACATATGCCTAGGCTACTAAACCTTCAACTATATCCACAACTACCCAAACAGATCCAAATATAACAAACATAATCTGCCCACCTTTACAATGTCTGAAACCCGTTTCCTCTGCAAATCCGACACCAAATACCCCATCTTCAATGCCTGCAGTCTGCACATCATCTTCATCAGCTCAAGCACATCTACTTCCTTCCACATCTTCAGTAATACCAACCATACAAAATCAGTCTCATTTACCTATACCCATTTCTACTACTGCTACCCTTGACAGTAGCCTAAATACTTCTGCCTTATCTTTGTCAACTGAAACATGCCTATTCACTACAACATCTAATAAATTTTTTTGCATTGTCAACTGAAGTTCAACCATCAGTTCCCTTACCTGAATCGACCGCTGCTACATCCAATAGCGAACCTTCTGATATATCTAAAATTCCAAAGAGTGTAAAACAGAATTAAAAAAATAAAAGAAAATGCACAAACCAACAGAAACCAGAAATAGTAATAAAAATGGCTCTACGTAAACCCAGAAAGTCAGCACCTATAGAATATGCAACAGACAAGGAAGGTATGATTACGTATGATGTGGAGGAGGATGAATTTGCACCCAGTGGGGGACCAGGGCGGCGATAAAGAGGTCATGGGACAATATTGGCGAAACAATCCTGACAAATATTTGTGCGCAATAACTCAAAAATGATTCAGAAAAAGTAGGAACTAATTTTTTTCTATAAAATGTTGACTGCTTGAACTTTGTTTTAAATTCACATTTTTCATTTGTCTGTGTTTTTTAATTTGTTTGACTTGGTGGGGGATATCCCCCACCAAATTATTGTAGCTTTTATCATTTGAAAACGATTTTTATATATGATTTGATATTTTTAACCTTTACTGAAACTCTATTGTCAGTATTTTTTACATATTTTGTAAAATGTTTTAATATTTTAACATATTTTTGGCGCAGTATAGCGCTAAACATATCACTCACTCACTAGCGCCTCACTCACTGACTAGTGGCGTACAAGTGCCTCCAGTGTTGGAAATCTTTTAATTAATGGGAAAACAGTCAATTTGTTTTTAAATGTCTTGAAACAAAGCACTGAAAAATAGTCAAATTTCAAACTATCAGGATAAAGATCCAAAATTTAATGCTCATGTTTCACACTTTGTGCTTTGTACAGCTGCTTACATGTTGTCAAAACATCTGTTCAGGGTCCATTTGGGTACCATCCTTTTCACTTGACTATGGTTCAAAATTTCAAGGTCTGTCACCCTTGTGTTGCTTTTAAGTGTAGTGTTGAAATGAACAATCAATCAGTTTAGATATATAATTTCTTACACTGCCAAGTTTTGCTAAATTATTTAAATGTATTTTGATGAAATTGCTTTAATTTCCTATAAAATGTCTAGAAAGTAAAATTGTAACTTAATATATCAGAAAATGAATAAGAGTAGGATTGTCAAAAAAACTCACAAGTTTTATAAATTTACCTGATGGTTCAGTGAAGAAATTTGTAATAATAATTTGGATTATCCTTACATATCAAATCCATATTTGTTTTGACTGGAAATTCTTATTTAGAAAATGTTTATTATTATATAGTGTTTTAAGTATAACTTCTTAAAACGATCCAATTGGCTTTGTCTTGAGAACAGGAAACAAGTTTGTATGAGATTATATTTTTAACTGTAAACAATTTCTATGGTTGTTTTTGTCACACTTGAATATTTATTTTTACAGCGGACCCATTGGTAGGAAGCATTGCTACTCAATACCTACAATACAGAGAAGAACATGATCGCATTGCTAGACATTGGACAAAACGATATGCCACTTAAGTAAAAAAAAAATCTGAGCTTTTAACTAGGTTTTCTTGGGTATATGTAGGACTTTTAATTCCATTGCAACTTGTGTAAAGGTGTTGATCATAAGTGATTTCTATTTTCTTTTGTAGGAGGTTTTCTCTTTTCTCTTGTTCTTGTTTGTGCATTTTGTATTAAACTTTTGTGCCAGCTGTGTTATTATGGCATTAGTGTAAATTAAAATTGTGAATCAATATAAATACTTGTGTTGTTTCAATCTGTTGTATGATTTTTCATTTTAAATTTCCTTAAATCTGAATGTAAATAAAATTGTTTGAAGCAATAATTTTTAATATTGAGAATTTGAGTTAGGAAGATTAATTTTATCTTACTGATATTTTAACCCACCTTTAGGAAATATTTTTATTTAATAGTAATTATGTGACGTTTTGAATATTAAGTGAATGTTTTCTTTTTAAAATTATGTTTTCATTCTTTGTTTTAAAATTGTTTTCATTCTTTGTTTTAAAATTGCAAAATGTAATCTGTTGCATGCATGTTATTTGTTTATAAATTTAGAAAGTATACTTGTGTCCTGCTGGATGGGGCTGCAATTTATAAGTTTCTAGCATGTGTGTTGCGTATTAATTTTCTCCTTAATCTGCAGGATAAGGATTATCTAATAAAAACTCCTCCTTTACAAAGTATTTGATTTTTAACTACATTTACTGCAAATAAAGTACAGTAAAAATGTGGCACATTATATTCAACTACAAATATTTTTATTTGTTGCATGTAATTTATTATGTTCATTGTACATTTTCAGTATACATCTGGATCATCTCAAATCTGACCTTAAAACTACATAAATGAGTTTTTGTTTTGCAAATCCTAGTCTTGTAATATAAACTATGCACATACTTTTGTGTGTCCATTGTTATGAATTTTTGCTGCACAATCACTTGATATTTATTCAGATATTATTCTCCAGTATTTATTTTAATTTTTGTCATTACAGGATTTTAAACAATTGTGTTTGAGGTATTTTTGTATACATTACATTATTTTAAAAGCATTTTCTCTAGTCTCCTCATTTGCCAAGTGATATTTATGTCAAAAATAGAGATTCAAATGTAATAAAATGATTGAAATAGTTATTAATGTCAAATTAAGCTCAATTTTGAATAAAATCATGAAGATGTTGAGCAGCATCTGCCTTACAATTGTAAAGAGTGAAACTATGTCTTTATGATATTCAAGTTTTTAAAGTTGAAATGTAATCATTATTAGTACATATAATTTGTGAGATATAATATATAAAAATGATATGGCAGTAGTCAGTAGCGCACACAGGAATTTTTCAAGGGGGGGGGGGC
>BMAV01005544.1:563353-577341 GCA_019973955.1 Trichonephila inaurata madagascariensis | reverse complement strand
CCCCCCTTGTGTGCGCCACTGGCAGTAGTTCCTTATTAATGATTGCATGGGTATTCAAATCAAGTACTGGTAAGTGCTTGTGATTTTGAATACTGTGTTGTCTGTACTGGAATATCTTGATAGATTTCTCCTACTAAGGTCTAATTTTTTTAAATTGAAGAAAGCTATATTTAAATATTTATATATGGTTATAATGACTTTGTAAAATAGATAGATGAATGAAATATTTAAAATTACAGTATTAAAGATATATATTGTTATGTTTAATAAAACTTTTAATAAATTTTGCTATTTAAAGTATTATATTAAATTCTTATTTTCCTCTTTAGCCTGTAATTTATTTGCATGAGTATTTTATTTCTTCCTTGTTTGTCTAGTTTTTTTACTATTGTTTTAATGATATGGGTGCATTTTATCAATTTTATGCTTGCACTCTTACCCTCTTACTCCTACATCTCTGTAACAGATGTTGACATCTGTTTATTTGCTTGTATTGAATATTTAATTATTCTCAATTCCTTCGACTTTTTGTCTGTTACATGTACATGAATTTGTTTAGAATATTTTTTTCTGGTATTTTTTCCAAATTATTTAAATTAATAAAATTTGTCATTTTGTTCCATTGAATACTATTTTCATTGATTTATCAACAGTTGTATAGTATTTTTTTCATTGTAATATACACAATAATATGGTTTTTTATTATTTATATAAAATATTTTTAAAATTGTTCTTATTATATTTAAAACAATGTATTGATATCTTTTACCTATTTGTGAGTTTCAAATTTGTGTTTTTGAATTGTATTTTTTAAAACGTTCAGTTAAATTTAAACTTTACTTCTGAAATTGTTATGTAGATGTTTATAAAATTTTATGTTTAGTCAGTTAAACTTGGATTTTCTTGTTATTGCTTTAGTTTTTGAAGAATTGTATTTCATTATTGTCAAGTTTTTGAATTAAGGTAGTATGCAATAAGAAGTACCTGCCTAGAAGTGTCTTATCTTTACATTTGGAAATAACTGAAATGTGTTGTATATAAATAAATATATATATTTACATGTGTATGACTACAAATGTCATGTATTGCAATTTTATATAATTAACACACAATTTAAGTCATTATCTAATTACTGAAACTTTATTTTGCTATTTAGCAGACGTATTATTTCAGTTGTATGATATTTAGTATTGTTTATTGTTTTCTTCAATAATTCTGTTCAAGTCTTGTGATACTTTTAGTTTGTATTTGGAAAATATTTCTCTATATTGGGTAACTAAATTTATACATATGCTGATTTTTGAAAGTAGTTTTAAAGTTTAATGTGTGTGAATTAATTTTTTTTTGAAAGTCTAATTTGAAGGTTTTAGCAGAACTAAGTTAGCTCCTTTAGAATTAATAGGGATGTGAAAAATGTAGTCACACACACTTCATAGTTTATCATCTAGCTTATACATCATGCTTTTTATTAAGTTAAATGGCTTTATGAAATTTAGTTTTAGATGAATAAGTGTGTGTAGTTTTATAAAGTCTCTTACTTGTGTAAATTTGCATTACTAAACATATATAAGTTATTAATCATCAATATGATCTTTGAAAGGTTATGAATTTCTTTTTTGCAAATTAAGTTATTGGTTTATTTCTTTTATTTTCATTTTTAGAAAAGTCTAAACATAGAAAGTACAGTTCTTTAAATTGTCAATGTTTTGTTTAGCATTTTTATAAGTGGATTATATTATAAAATGTGTCATTTCGTATATGAAGTGAGTTTCCCAGCCTTCAGCAGTTAGAAACTTAAATTGTACCAAGTTACTTACATTTGTATCTAAAATAAAATTTTTGGATTAGTTTTCATCCCTGAAGTGTTTTTATTCCATTAAATTTTGTTTCTTATCTGAAAAATGTCAGCAAAATTTATTTTTATTCATATGACGCTATGTTCATTATGATGAGGTTAAATTTGGTTAATCTTTTATATTTTTAATTGGTATACAGTAAAACCTTTTTTTGTGCGGTAGATAGGGATTGCATAAAAAAATGCACAAAAAAAAATATGCAAAAATATTTCATAAATACTTACATATAACAACTTTGTCGACATACTATGGATTTTTTTTTTATGCAGTGGAGAGGAACCGTGCATAAAAAAAAGTTGCACTTAAAAAATATGTCAATTATTTACGAAATTTATGAGAAAGTACCTCCAAACAAAAAAAATCATTAAATTTCGCATGGAAACTTTTTAAAAACATTTAATTTCTCATTGTATACATGGAGAAATTTTCAAAAAGCTCATACTTAATTCACTGCTATTCTTTGTAATCCAAAGTGCATATGATCCTGTGATGAATTAGTTCAAAGTCACTTTCGTCACTTGAAGATACAATATCAATTGATTTATTTTTTGGCACCATAAAGTAAGTGGTAAGTTTTTGCGGTGATGGTTGCTTGATCAGATGCTTGTGGATGTCACGATAACCAGATATGCATGATGGAAGTTTTTTTTGAAATTTTAAACTGCTTTCGAAATTGGAATTGAGAAAATGCTTTTCCAGTTTGTTGGAAAGCTGCATCCCTGCTTTTATTTTATCTGCTCTCAAAGAATCCAATTCTTCTCCATAACCTATCAAATTATTGATAATATCACTATCATTCAAAGTTTCATCTTGAATCAAGAGCGAGCTGCTAGTGTGTTGAGAAAAAACAAGTGAACCTGCACTGTCGAGAGACTGTTTATAACCAAATGAACACAGCGTTTTGATGTGTATGTATATATGTTAATAGAAAACTTTACAATGGCGCCAAAGCTGTTGAAATTCATATACTGCATTAAAAAAATCATACAAAAATAAAACAGCACAAAACAAATTGCACAAAAATAAAATCGCATAAAAAAGGACCACACAAAAATAGGCTACTATGTATGATATACACTTTCAATTTTTAAAGTGCAAGTTTACAGTGCAAAGTATTGTATTGAGTATCTGATCTCTTTACAATAATCTGTGTCTATGTTCAGATTTCTGAATCTATTTTCTGCACCTTGATTTTAGAATCTAATATTTTGATTTGTTTTTATTAATGCTGCAACTTCAGTTATGTTCTGGAATTTTTTTTGGGGTTGTTACAAAATGCTAATGGGATTTTTACCCCTAAGTGACCTTTGCATTTACATGCTGTGAATAATAAGTTATTTATTACCATAGTTTAATATTGCTCAAACTAATATCTAAGAAAGTTTTTCATTAATTCTTACTTTCAGAAAATTATGAGAATTGTATAATAATACAGAATAAGAAAAATTTCCATGGGGGAAGTAAAATAAACTAGTTTATGTGCAATATTTTAATAAATGCTGGTTAAGGTAAGAAAGAATCTTTTTATTTTAAATACCAAAGATTAGTACTAAAATTTACTCATGACACATTTGCAGAAGATATTTGAAATATAACATGTGGTCTTAGTGGGTGAAACAATGGAGTACTAATTAACCAGGTTAAATCTGAATGCTGAAAACTGAATGATTTTGATTAAAACGGGCATTTTTGTTTTAAGGATTTTAATCTTGCAAATGTTTCTTTATTCTTTTTATTAAAAATATTTTTAAAATACTAAATTAGCCAGTGGGTCCTTTTTTTTAAATGAACAAAAAGGACCAGATTTAAAATCTAAGTAGATAAATTTTCTAATTTTTCGTTTTGTGTTTAATTTCATCATATATGAATTTCTTAGTTATCCTATGTCCTTCTGAAGTTCTGTATTAAAAATTTCTTTAAGCTCAGCTCCAGAATTTTAAATTGTTTTTAGATAAATTTAGAGTGAATGGTAATTCAATAAGTCTTAAATTTTTTTCCCTTATGTAAAAGTATTGGTTTCGAATTTTGTAACCCCTTGCTTTGTCTCAGATATTTTTGGAAAGCTTTTCCTGTTAATTTTTACTTTCTATGGGGGGAAAAGTTGCAAGTGCAATATTCCACTTTAAAATGAAAATGGTAATTGATTCGCCATTTCTGATATACCTTATTTCATGAATTTTAAAACAGCGAACAATTTATTATTGAAATAGATTTTTTCCAATATCTTAGGAAAATTATTTAATTTGTTCGAAATTGTTTTCTTTACCATGGCTTTTTGCATACATACATTCACTGAAGTGCTACTGAATTAGGGATAGCAAGGGCTATGCACACACACAAATTGTGTAGCACTGCGCATCATTTATGCGCAAATGAAGGTGCTGTGGTAACTTCATATAAAGTGTGTATTGTGGTTGTGTTCTGCCTGATTTAGATGTCTTCGATCGCGAACAAATCTTGGGTGCGTGAAGCATGGGCCATTCAATTTCGGAAATCGACAGCTATGATTTTCAATGTCGATATTGTCAAGAGTATACCAAGAATATATGGAGTGTGGACAAAAAAAAGCGATTGGGCAAGCTGCAAAGGACAATTAGCCTTTGCTCGCGGCTCAGGCGTATCGTACGTAGCCAGCGAAGCCAAACATTAGTTCAAATTACCACCCAGTTGATTGATGTTGCCAGTCGTACAGTCAGTAAACGGACTGTGCAACGCTCGCTTCACTGCATGGGTTTCAGGAGCTACGAGAGTACCATTGCTCAATGCTCGCCATCAGGCTGCCCGTCTTGCCTAGGCCAGAGAGCACAGAGACTGGAGTGTAGAGGACTGGAAACGAGTAGCATGGAGTGATGAGTCTCGAGTCCAACTAAACGCCAACGGGAGGCTGAGAACATGGCGTCGAGCTCATGAAGCCATGGATCATGCATGCCAGGTTGGAACTGTACAAGGGCATGGTGGCTCAATCATGGTCTGGGGTGTTTTTTCGTTTCACTGTTTGAGATCTTGGTGTGTGTTCCAACCTCCCTCAATGCAATTGGGTATGTAGAGTTTCTGGGGGATCACCTCCATCCCTTTATGCTGTTCTGTTATCCGCGTGGAAATGGAGTTTTTCAGCAAGACAACCGTACCTCTCGCAAGTCCCGGTTGGCTACTGGCTGGTTGGATGGACATTCCTCTGGCTTTTCTGTCATAAATTGGCCATCTAGAAACCCAGGGGTAAATCCTATTGAGGATCTTTGGGATGTTTTAGAACAAGGCGCGAAAGGCCATCACACAGCACCAATGAACCTTACTGAATAATGGACAGCTTTAGCCAATATTTGACAAGTCATTTCCGTGGAATATTTCCAGAGATTTCTTGAGTCTATGCCTCGTCGTGTGGCAACCATTATCAAGGCCAGAGGAGGATCAACTCGTTACTAGGTAGGTATCCCTAATTCAGTGGCACTTCTGTGTATTTGTAGAGCTAAGAATATTGCTTTAATAATTAATTCGCTTTAAAATTTTATAATTTAAAAGACTACATGTTTCTCAATTAAGTACTTTCAAGGATAATATTCAAATGATATGTTGTATTTGTACTCTTTGTTCAAATGTTTAATTTATATTAATATACTTTCTTGCTAAATAATAGAGTAGACAGAGTGATGCTGAAAATAGTAAATGTTTTGTGATAACTAATAAAATATTTATCTTTTAAGATTATATTTAATCTTAGTTCTTTATGAAATATTTTTTATTCATGTCGCTATATCATCTCCACAGTATAAATAATTTTTTTTAATGAAATATTAATTTTATAAACATATTTACTATAGAATAAACCTTATATATAAGGATAATTTTCTTATATCTAAAACAAAATCACCTATTTTACCTTTAACATTTATTTTTCAAAACATATTCGAGTCTTAAATAGCTAATTATATTCGTGTCCAAAATTAAGGTCGCACAAACATTTTTTTTGTCATAATTTTAAAATGTCTCCAGTAAAACTGATAGAATTTGCATTTATAATATATGTGGGAATCCAACCGAAATCTTCGAAAAAGGTGGGATTTTTCAGATAGCGGGTTTTTATGTCTAGGGGTTTTTAGGGTGTATTAGTTAATTTTGAAATAAAATAGACAACATAGTTCAAGAAAGAAACTGGTTGAAAACTAAATAATTTATTAAGAATTATAGGGGAGTATTTACACGGGGAATATTTCAAAAGAGTAGGAAAGTTGGATAAGCATATTTCGGAAGAATAGGAAAGTTAGATCACATTACTTTAAGGGAGGCAATTGAGATTAAATAGAACTCATTATGGTGCTATTAAGACTTACCGCCTGGCGCGGACGAACGGCGCTGACGCGCGAAATACGACGTTTCTCGACGGGTGTTGGTGGGCCTCTGGCGAAAAAGGTTGATGACGGCGTTTTAAAAGGGACGCTAGATGGCGTTGATGTGGAATACTGTTTTGATTAGAATTGCCGACCTCGGTAAAGGGGTATGATCTAGCCTTTTACAAATGGAATATCCTACAAAATCACCCTCCTCTGACAGAGCTGGTCTCTCAGCTCTTACAGTGTTGAGAGCTAAATTATTTACTAAAGAAAGCTAAATTGGATTCAGCTATAACCATAACTTTTTAAATATATGAATGTTTATGCAATAACCAAAAAAAAAATATTGTTCTTATAATAATAAAATATACAGACGAAAAGATGCATACCCGATATTTACAATTCCGGATCTAAAATAAAACAAAAATACCAAAATATTCTATATTGCGACTTGCAATTAACTAAATACCAAATCACAAAAATAATAATAATAATTCCTTCGAATAGGTCGAAAGGTAAAGAATAATACGAAAATATGATAATTGTTACAAACGAATATAATTATTGGAAACGAGTTTTACCACATAATAGCAATTAATTTCTCGAAAAGGATATAATATGAGAAAGATTAAATATAATAATTACTATTCAAAATTTAATTTGTATAAAAATATTTCATTAAATCAGCTGAGGTGGTGGTGGAGTTCGGTCCTTCGTGATGACCAACCTTTTCCACTTCATATCTATCTCTAGAATTCACTTTAGTTGCACTATTTCTCTGTTCCAAATTGCGCATTATACTATTTACTTCAGTATCTTGAAGGACTACGTCTTGTTTATGAAGCTCATGCTTAGATTTCAAATTGTCCAATTCTTCCAAAAGTCTCGAAAACACTTTTTGATCAGTTTGGAAATTTTTCTGAAGATTTGACATTTCTAGTTGAAGTTTTTCCTCTTCTGAGACATAAAAGCAGTAAAATTCTGCATCTCATTTTTCTTTTTTACCATTACGATCGGACTTGCATTTTCCGATGAACTCGGACGTATAATCTCTTTGACGTGAAATTTAGTATTACTGCCTTCGGATGTATCAGCACCTCATTTAAATTGCGCTTGGATCCTCAACTTTTCCAATTCAAATTCGTCTTTACGTTTTTGTTCATCAAACTTCAAATTTTCGATGTGTATTCTTCTCATTCTTCTATGCGTAATTTTTCTTCCCATCCTTCTATGTGTAATTTTTCTTTCCGTTCTTCTATGCGTAATTGTACTTCCTTGGCTTTACGATCCTCAACTATCGTTGTGTGTAGGTTTTTGGTTAGATCTTCGTCATATTCTTTACTACTAGTAATTAGGTCTTTGAGAGTAGCGATGGTCATAGATTTATCGAATTTTAAATTTAGTTCTATTGCTAAGACGAATAAATCTTCGCGTCGACCTTTGCCGAGATAGGCCATTTTAAAATTTAAATTTAATTTTATGTAGTAACTAAAAGAATTAACTAAACTGTCACGCGTTCCAACAATAACAATGGTATCACTATAGTATAGCAAATCTCGCTTTCAATTAACAAAATTCTTAAGATAAAATTATAATGCACCAAAATACATTACATATGCAATGAAATACTCAAAACTTATACACTTAAAAATATTTTAGACCAATAATGTTTAAAAACAACAGAGTGCGAGCTAAAACGCGCAATACTTAAATTGAAATACTTCAATTATTAATTTCAACCAAAAAAAAAAAAACTTCTATAAAAACATTTAATATATCAGTTGTCTCCTTTTGTTATAATAAATGCAAAAAGAATTTGAAAGTAAAAATAAATTAAACAAAGTAAATCTTGTTTTAAGAAACTGAGATTAAATTTATTATAAAATAAAAAAGAATTTAATCATTCCAAGTTCTTAATTTGAAAACGAAACAATTAGAAGTTAGTCACTTAAAGAAACTCATATATTTTTTTTTTATTACACCAATAAAATAAAATCATTCAGGATCTATCTCATCATCAAATTCTAATAATAAGCACACGTTTCAATAGAAAGCATAATAATTCTGTCAAAAATGAACTCAAAATATTCATAAATTGAATGATAAAGTACACCATTAAAATTGGATCATCTAGGATGTTTCATCAATAAATTATAAAAATGAACGATGTTTAAATGAAAAGCAAAAATGATTCAGTGAAATTTCTTCTCAAAATACAGGAAATGATTAATTTATTACACAACAGCTGCGGGGAAAAACTTTTTGCAATCGTTTTTCTTGATGAGTTAAGAAGTGCCGGTCAAGGTCAACACAACCAGAGCATTTCGTTAAAACACATAAAATAGATTTGTTACACAAATATTAATAACTTGAATATTCATCGATTTCCTTAATATTTTAAAAGACATACTTGCAAAGAATTTAATACGGGCGATTAAATATGCACAAATAGAAAAATAGTATTTTAAAGATAAACATTATGCTTTAAAAATATGAATTATATACTTTAAAAATTCATACACAATTTTGTTATTAACAGCATGACGATGGCTCTGAAATCCACCTTTTAGAGATTTCATTTCTTTTAATGAAGAACATAATAAATTGATACAGATACAATTGTTGAAAACGTAATTTTCTTGGATACGGCAGATGAAGCTTGTGAAATGGACTGGATCAATTTTCAGAACTGATACTTGCAGGACGAAATAACTCAACAAAAAAGGATCACTAAGTAAAATGTTAGTATATTATGAGATGCAAACCGTTTGTTTATATACATTTCAGTCAGCGTTTTCAATTTCGGCGTTAAGCTAATTTTTTTTTCCAAAAAAGGTTAGGAAAAGAAGATTTTAAATCAATCCCGGAGCGATCCCCCAATTATTTCTGTGGGAATCCAACCGAAATCTTCGAAAAAGGTGGGATTCTTCAGATAGCGGGGTTTTTATGGCGTGGTGTCTAGGGGTTTTTAGGGTGTATTAGTTAATTTTGAAATAAAATAGACAACATAGTTCAAGAAAGAAACTGGTTGAAAACTAAATAATTTATTAAGAATTATAGGTGAGTATTTACATGGGGAATATTTCAAAAGAGTAGGAAAGTTGGATAAGCATATTTCGGAAGAATAGGAAAGTTAGATCACATTACTTTAAGGGAGGCAATTGAGATTAAATAGAACTCATTATGGTGCTATTAAGACTTACCGCCTGGCGCTGACGCGCGAAATACGACGTTTCTCGACGGGTGTTAGTAGGCCTCTGGCGAAAAAGGTTGATGACGGCATTTTAAAAGGGACGCTAGATGGCGTTGATGTGGAATACTGTTTTGATTAGAATTGCCGACCTCGGTAAAGGGATATGATCTAACCCATAGGTTCTCAACGTGGGCGTTTGAGGCTTACAGGGGGCAGTAAAAGCCCCAGAGAAAATTAGGGGGCGTTGAGATGGCACGGATGGTTTTCGGCCGATTAACCAAATATAGTCTAAAAGAAACTTAAAAAAAAAACAAAAACACGCTGATTATTTAGTAACAAAAGTTAACTTTAATACTGGATACTTCATGTTGATTTGTATATATTTAAATCATTTCTATCACGTGCACGAAAATTCACATATTTCGGTAGTTCGGGAAATGGATGAAAAAAGTAAAGATTACATTACATTTAGACCTACATTAAATTGAATGATACAGTAAATTTTAATTTCTGTAGTGTACGTGTTGTCTTTGTCTGTGAGCAGTAGGAAAAATGTTTAGTTCACTGCATTTCACTACGTATATTATCCAAGAAATATAATTAAATATGTTAACTAGGAATTAACGTGATTCTTTAAAGGCTGAAACTGTCAATTTTTATTTTGAAAGCAACAGTTTATTGTGAATCATATTATCAAAACCTTCTTTCAAAAGCGTCTTTATAAAAGTTAAACTAAAACTTTTATTCCACTCTTTTAAATAAAGAAGAAACTCAATAGAGTTTCAATTCCAACAATATCCTACCCAAAACTTAAAATATATAATGTTATACACACTTAAATATATTTGTGGCAATAGCTATTTCAGATTCGCAAGTAAAAAAAATTGGGGGCTTAAGAAAAAAAATCGAATTAAAAAAATATGTTCTATTAGTGATAGAATATTATTTTAAAATTAATTCTTGTTTTCAACCTGTATTATGTACGCTCTTATTTTTCTCTTGAGTGGGAGGGGGCGGTATCGAAATATTCACTAGAAAAGGGGGCGCCAGTTCAAAAAAAGGTTGGGAATCTATGATCTAACCTTTTACAAATGGAATATCCTACATATATTTTGAAGAACGGGTTGTACAATATCAACTTTCAGTTTGGGAAAAGATGTTGTTTAGCGTTAGTTTTTGTAAAACAACTGGATTGAGAGACTGTTCAAGCAAATGGAAATTTTGCCTCCAGTTTTGTGAATATTGCATTATATAGTCTCTTTGCAGTGAGAATGACTTCTCATAATCATTAAATGATTCCTTGAGATGGAGAGGCGAAGTCCTTGTATCTGGTGGCATAATGTTGGGCAGTCGTACATCACTGAACGTTTTTTATGCAGGTGCTATCAATTCACAGCGCTATCCTGGAAGCCCATATGAGATTTTTCTTGGTGCTAAGGGCTCGGAATGCATTTTTTTGGCCTCACAGAACTCACATTGTTGAATTTTATAAAGGAGTGGATATTCGCCGTATTTATTGACCTACAAGGCCTTCGGATCGCAATTCTGTTAAAAATTTTTGGGATGGTCTAGCTAGCATAGCTTTTCTCCCATGACCCCCAGAAATTTAAAGTCCCGCTTTTGGAAAAATGGGTTTTGTTGCCACAAATACTTATCGACACCCTCACTACTAACACACACACTATGAGGCTATTTAAAAAGTCTGGTGTGTATCTTGGAGGTGTTGCGACGTTGAATGATTTAAAGCAGGGGGCCGCATGTGGCATCCTGCTGCCCACGAGATTCTTTACAATTTTACAAAATTCGACTATTTGATACAATATTTTCGTTTAAAGATTTTTTTAAAAAATAAATCCCATAACTGTTATTCTTTTATCTTGTTATTATTAATGCACGAAAACCTGCAACATCAATTACGATACGCAAATATACATGCATTGAGATCGACGACTTGCAAAAACTAAGCGAAAGAGTTGAGAAACAGATATCTCACTCTAATTAAATAAATTAAACATTATTAGATCATTGCATTATTATAATTATATTATCTATGTTGGTATACACATGAAAAACAATGTAAACAATAATATATCAGTCTGTTTTAAATTTTCACTCCAACAAATGTTTGTAATGGATCCAAATTTAATATAAAGATATATATTTTTATATACGGCCCGCGGGATTATAAAGTTCTTCCGAAGTGGGCCATGAGGTCATTTGGGTTGGCCACCCCTGATTTAAAGAACTCTAAAACGCTTCATGTGTGAAACCTCACAACTGATCAGTTAAGATCTGCGGGGTTGAACACACTGCCTTCGCCTTGAAATTTTTCACGTAAACGAAGGTGGTCATTTGGAGCACCTTATCCTACATCGTTCTGGACACGATTGACTACTGCTCCTGTTGTGTCCTAATCTGTTCTTGTTTCTGCCAACTGAACTGTTTTTGTTTCTCCCTTATCTTTAATGTATGTAGTTCGATGACAAGGTGATATGAAACTAGTCAATAAATGTTAATATTGTTTTTTTTTCTGTATTCCGTTTCAGTCGTTTATTGTATTAAATTTCATGGTTTTTTCTGAAAAGGCGTCTGGTGGCCGCGGTAGCCTAGTGGTTAAGGTATCGGATCGTGGCTGGGTTGTCACAAGTTCGAGCCCAGTACCATTAAAGACCCGCCGTGTAAGGGAGCAATGCGTGTTAAATCTGTCGAGATCTCAAACGTCCTCCCGTTGGTGTGGTGTGATAGTTAAGAGAGGGGGTGTCAACTCAGGTGTTGTCCTCGTCACTTGACCATGGTTCAAAATTACGAGGTTCGTCGCCAAAAGCCCTCGTGTAGCTGAACAGTGCGAAGTTAATATTCACTCACTCACTCTGAAAAGGTGCCATCTGGTGGATATTTTGGAATTAAAATTTTTTTTCGAAATTCTGTGAGCTTATCTCGTGTATAGCCCATATACAAAATTTCTTTGCATTTTATCCACCCATTTATAGGGAAAGTTTAATCATAATCACCTGGTATATCGACTAAATAACAATTTCACAACTAATTTCTTCATACATCGAAATTTGTGAATTTATCTCTACAACCTTGTGGAGGTAATTATGAATAATCTAATATTTCTAGTATATATGAAATAAATATCTGTAAAAAATGTATGTGGTTGCATGAATAAAAATACATCTCTTTAGGGTAATTATTTATTAAATTACCGTTTTGATACAAGACGCTAAATCCTTAACAATAACTTTTTTTTTTAACAAAAAGATAGAATAATGAAGTGAAAACAAATAACAAATATCACTTTTTACTTTCACTTTTTTTCACCACTGACTACAAATCATTCTCTTTAAAACGTTCTTCATTAAAAGATGCATCCTTTCAAAAAGAAGTTTTGTTCTAAATCAGTGCTTCTCAAACTTTCAATACTGGCGCCCCCCTTTTCAATCACAATTTTTATCGCGCCCCCCTTATACATTAATAAATTACTGAATGCAATAATAATGTACTTTGACGCTAAAGCTACAATACACGATCTTAATTATAAACCGTACAAATTAATAACATAAGTATTAAATTTTGTATATGTTACTTTTAAGCAAAAAAAAAAAAAAATTAAGTAATAGGATAATTATGATGTTATTTTTCCTTTATCTAATTTTTAAATTGGAACATATTGCAAAATGCGGCGGCTGCTTAGAAGACAAACTATAGATATCAGCTAAATATAGAAAAAGAACTCAGAGGGTCAATTTCTAAAAAACTTTGCTCTGCAAGACAAGCCCATGGAAGTCGCTAATACTTATTAAACTTGTTCTTAATTCAGTATTAATAAGATAAGTATTAAATTTTTTATATATGTTACTCTTAAGTAATATAAAGTAAGTATTAATTAATAAGTAATTATCTTAATTAAGTATATAAGTAAATTATATACTTTTAAGTAACAGGTTAATTATGTTATTTTTCTTTCTCTAATTTTTAAATTGAAACAGATTGAGGAATAATATTTAATTAAAGATTTATTTCTTTCAAGGTCCATTTCTAAAAGTACAAATGTCATTAAAAAATAGCCTAATCTATGTTGCTCCTTATCATATCCATTACATCTGGCATTCTCGCGAACGTTCATGTGAGTCTAGGCAACCTAACAGACGTCTGCATAAAACATGTAAAAATGCTGTACCTCGTACAATTCTAGTCAGTCTTGGCCGAATCGATTAGCTACCGAATCTCTCTTGAAGTACATTTCATAATTCACGCGTTAATTGTAATTCACGGTATTAAGTATTTACGGCAGTGGATTAAAACAAAATCATAGATATACACTGGTGTGCAAAACTTAAGCAACAGGTGGGTTTATTGCCATAACTTCACGAAAAATCATCTGAGAGACATGAAATTCTGAAATGAGGGAGAGTATTATGTACGTAAAGGATGACGAAAGCATCGGCGCTGAAAACGGAATACAACGCATACGGTATGGAATCAAACAAAAACAAGTTTTATTGAACGCATAGTATCGTGACTCATGATTGTCTATCCAACAGGAAGAACAACAAGCAGATGTTCCTTAATATGGTATATGCCCTCCCCTTACTACAATGGTTGCTT
>BMAV01005544.1:549515-562652 GCA_019973955.1 Trichonephila inaurata madagascariensis | reverse complement strand
CCGCTACACTTGTCGACCTGTTGCTGTACAGAGTTTCTGAACAATGGCGCTTGCTGACTTCTGTCGATCTTTTTTCGCCTGCATGATGATATATCGGTCATCCCCTGCAGTTGTCGTCCTCGGGCGGCCACACCAACCTTTCTAACAGCTGTACCTGTGGTTTGGAACGCTTTCCAAGCGCGCGAAACGACACTTTTGTTGATTCCGAACTCTGCAGCTACACTGGTGACAGTACGCCCCTCCTCCAGCTTTCCGATCATTCTTCCACGTGTGAAGTCGTCCAGGTGATTTCTTCTAGCCATATTTCACGAACTGACTCACTGGCACTTGCAGAGAATATGGTGAATTGAGTCTCCGTCCTTCATTTCATTCTACTGTTGAGCAGCGCGCACCGACATCACGCGTTTTGCGTACGCTCACATCGCTTCTGACGTTTTGTTCCTGATATTTGCATACGCATGACGTTTCTACTGACTTACGTGTTCCCTCTACTGATCTCCAGACCTCCTTTTCTGCAATTTCATGGTTATCTGCTAAATTTTACATTGTTGCTTAAGTTTTGCACACCAGTGTATTTACAAAGTTCGTAAACCGATGTTGCTTCTGACTGGGAAAACTACAAAGAAATGTTTTATGTTCCTATTGTTAGAGACTTCCGAATTTTGGCACGTGTTTCGAAAATGATTTACTCAGTGAAACATTTCACAAAAAATTTACTGCACGATTTAAAAATTTGAAATTAGTTACAAAATTCGTCGACAGATAGCGAGCGCTCTTGACTGGAAAAGTAAATTGACTCTCTTGACTGAAATGATATACTCGTTGGAACACGCTAGAATGTTAATGTGTTCAAACATAAAACATATCTTTATAGTTTTTTCCAGTTAAAAGTGCCATCTGTTGACTAACTTTGTAAGTAATTTTGGAATTTGGTAAGAATAAATTATCTGGTTACCAAAGCAGGGTGCATCAAGCCTTACATTTACATCACCTACCATTTTTTAAACCTTTTGGGACACCTGGCATGTTAATGATGACGTATTTTATATATTTCTAAGAATGATGACGCTATAGAAGCAATGCGTTTAAGTGGCAATTGATTCTTCTAACTGTTTCACTAATTAACAAAAGGGCATAATCACATAATCTCGGTAAAATTAAAACTGTAACATTAATTGTTTTTAGACTACTTTTGGAGAAATATAGTCTTGACTAATGGTAAGCGCCGATTTAATTTGTGCAATTGTCATTAGTCTACCACGATAAGTCCATAAAAAAAAACACGTTGTTGTTTAAACATTTTAAAAGAAAGCGTTCTTAAGCAAATTGAGACGAGTAGTAATACAAATTCTGACAGTAAAGCTCGGTGAACAGTCCTGTAACATTAAAGTAAATGACATATTAGCGGAAATTACACATTACTGTCCTTCGAAATAGTCACCTCCCATAACTATGCATCGCTGAGATATGATATACATGTCCTTGAAACTGCGCAAGAAGTCTTTTGGGATGGAGTTCAAAAGCCTCGTCACGTTTTGTTGGATGTCAGGAATATGGTCAAACCTTTTTCCTTTCAAAGTGAGTTTGAGTGGTGGGAATAGGAAGAAATGTATGGAAGAGATTGAGATATAGAAATCTATTTTTGAATGGTGGATGTTCGATTTGAATCATCCCCTTTTTTTGCCAGGAATTGTTTGACAATATTAGCTGTGTGGGGGCCAGCATAGTCGTGAACAAAAAAAACCACGAACCTTGTTGTGCGTATTAGGGTCGTGCCCTGAGTAGACGTTTCATGAAAATGGGCAAAATTTCAATGTACCTTTCAGCATTCATCGTCCAGCTATCATATGCACAGTTAATCAACGATCTTTCGTGATTAATTTACTCACTTTCTCAATGTTTTCGTCACGGACGGAGGTCACCGGTCTTTCGCTACTGGGGTGGTCAGAAACACTTTCCCTTCTCGAAAACGGGCGAACCACTCGTACAGACACTTCATGGACAGTGCTTGATTTTCATAAACACGTACCAGCATCGAATAAGTCTCTGTCGATGTCTTGACCAGCTTGAAACAAAACTTTAAACTAAACTTGTAAGGGCGAGCCCCTCGGGTGCCCTTCTCCTAGATTATCAGCGTGAGCTAGAGGTGTAGGAATAAATGAACTAGAAGCTGCCATAATCTTAATATTACTTTATTAAGGTCTTAACTTAAACCAATAACAGATTAGATAATAATATGATATGTGAGAGAATCTACAGTGGCTAAACACACAATATATAATACCGAAATAACGTAACTCGGACCACTATCAATAACTAACTCGCCTAAGTTCAATTACAATGTAAACACAGATCCGAATATTAAAATGGTAACTCCTACCTTAATGTCCAACGAAACAGCATTCTATCTGATCCNAAAAAAAAAGCGCAACAGAATTATATAATTTACAACTTCCCTAAAAAAAGGGATACAGGTAACCCTACCATAAGTTCGAAAGCCAGCAAAAGTAATATTTTAGATTAAAAGAAACGTAATAAAAAAATCTCTCATCGTAGGATTACAGCAAAGCAAACAAAATATTTTTTTTAATTTAGTTATAGGATCAAAGATAGCTAATGAGCGTTCAAAGTAGAATCTTTTATTTTTGATGACCTTTTTTTTCACTACAGATGATATATATAAATCATATCAATGTAAATCTGTATTTTTTCATTATATCAGAAAGTATTTTGTTTTTTTTCATTCCAGTAAATTAATTTTTTAACCTTTTATTTTCGATATGCTCGCGCCCCCCTTGAAGGGTTACCGCCCCCCCCCAGGGGGCGCGCCCCACAGTTTGAGAAACACTGTTCTAAATTAAAAAAAAAATTAGATTTATAGTTTGTGAAGGACGTAGTTATGACTAAATATGACAGATGACGTCAAGATATTTTTTCCTAAATGCTGATCCTTAGTTACAAATATTTATTACTGACAATCGTTTATTATTTCTTTTCGAAGTGTAATCACCTGCTGAAATATTACTTGCAAGTCGCGACAAATGACAGATAAATGAAAAGAGATACGACACAAAGAGATTTATAACCCAATGACAAAAGCTTTTGGATTTGACAATGTTTTATGTGTATTTTTTGAAATGCGGTAGTTTAAATTGTTAGACAGTTAAATATTATTTTCGGATTTGGGAATGTTTTTCTAATTTCCATGTCATAATCTCAGATTGATTCAAATTTCAAATGAATTGAACCCGATCCGTTCAATTTAGTCATCTGCAGTTGGCAACACTTTAAATTCAAATGAGATCGGAAGATGACATGCATGTGCACGGATTCGGATTTTTTATTTTTTGTCTATTTTGTATATTTAGAAGTATCGTTTTAAATTTATTTTACTCCCATGAGGAGTATCATGATTCTGATGTTTAATAAATCATTTTTAAAAAGAAATCTTGATCTCATAATTGTGTCTTCCACCTCTACGAATATTTCACTGTGTAAGGTGTTTCACAGTCTCGTCGATATCTGATATTATATTTAAAAAAAATTCTGAGAACTATTTCTTGAAACTGTATAATAATTACACTAATTTTTCATTTTAATATGCTGCATTTTTTGTTGAAACAAATATTTCATTTATACATATACAATCGGACCCGGATTTAACGAATTTTTCTCTTTTCCCGATTTAAATGAAGGCAAACCCCCCTTTTTAACGAATAGTAAACTCCGATTCAATGAATTATTTCAACAGTTGAAGTTTTTTTTATTAGCTAGTATCAGAAAAAAATTGGATATTTTTCAAATGATATCCTTTTGTCCGAAACAGAAAAGGGATTTTTTTTGTTTGTAGCACATTTCGACGGTAAAGGGTGCAGAGCAGTTATAGATTTTAGTGCGATCTATCCTGTGAGTTTTGAATAGGACAGCAAAAACTTTTTCTTATCTCATCCCACTCCACAACGCAAGGGATATTTTCAGATTTGAACGATGCTGTTACATTTGATGACGGACTGCCTTTCGGCCCAACTGAAGTTCAGGAAACTGTTGATTTGTCAGAGCCAATAAGTAGCAATTTTGATGTTGAAATTGATAATGAAACTCTTATCATAACTGTTACATTTTCTAATGTTTTACATTGTTTGTGGAAACTATGAAAAAATACCTCAAGCAGCGGAATGTAACTGACGCAGTATTTTCTTTTATGCATAAAGTTGAAAAAGAGAATTCTTTCGAGTCAGGATTCAAAAAGATTTTTAAACATACACTCATGGACAAAAAAATTGGCGCACCAAGAAGGAGTCGTCAAAATGGAACGAAATTTTGCATACGTAATGACTACTTTGATTTAAGTAAATATTAGAAAATCAAAGAAAAAGGAACAAAAAAAACCCCGGAAGATTTAATACCCTGTTGAAACTCCTCTAGGGCGAATGCGGCATACAAGTTCTGTATGATGTCTTCAGACATTTCGTTCCATATTTGCTGTAAACTTGCCTCTAGTTCGTTCAAATTCGTGGGATGCCCAACTCGCCGTCCCAAATGATCCTAGATATGTTTGGTTGGAGACAAATCTGGGGATCGGGAAGGCCAAGGAAGGGCAGTAACAGTGTGGAGACAGTCTTGTGACACCCTTGCCATGTGAGGCCGATCATTGTCTTGTTAAAAAATGGCTCCTGGGAGCCGTTGCATGAGTGGCAACACATGTGGTTGCAGGATGTCATGGACATACCGCTGGGCTGTCATGGTGCCATGGATCAATACAAGGGGTAATCGTGTATTGTAGGCAATGACACCCCATACCATCACACCAGCCGTGGGAGCGGTGTGTCGCTGTAAAGCAAAGGGAGGATTGAGGCGTTCACCACGGGGTCTCCACACACGAACACGATTGTCCTCACTGCTGAGATTGAATCTGGATTCTTCGCTAAAGACGACCTGGTTCCATTCCGCTGTAGTCCAGTTTCCTCGTGCGTGGCACCACTCCCAACGGAGGCGTCGTTGGGGGGGGGCGTCAAGGGCAGTACGCGTCCAAGGCGCCTCGATCCCAAATCTCCTTCAGCCAGGCGCCTTCGTATGGTTCGAGAAGACACAGGGGCCCCTAGTGAAGGTGCTACCTGTGCCTGGATGGCGGCCGATGAAGCAGATGGCTGTACGCGTGCATTTCTTACGATGTGGTGGTCTCCTTGACGACTGGTCTGTCTAGGGCGTCCTGAGCCTGGTCTTCGTGTAAATAACATCTCTCGGATCCACTGGTCCCAACACCTCACAACACAATCAGAGCGCCCTAGCTGACCACCCAGCTTCCATCATGATAATGATTCTTCCCCTCTCAAACTGTGACAGCTGCTCATATTGTCTTCGAAAACGGCGTAATGGCATGTCTACCTCAGCTCTTCCTTTGTAAATGATTCAGCACACTCAAACAAGCTTTGGTTACCTGTTTTATACTCCACAGAGAACGACGTTAAGCGCCCTCTACCTGCTATACGTAATGCGCAATCACTCTGCATTTCTAATCATTTGCCTATCTCCCCGACATGTACCTTCATGACAAGTTTCGTTACGATATCGCAATTATTTCTTGGTGCGCTAATTTTTTTGTCCATGAGTGTATATTAGTCACTACTTTAAAATTTGCAATTAACTGTGTGTGTGTGGTGCGTAATGAGTCAACAATAGTATTTTTAGCCGTTGATTAAAAAGAGTGTAATTTCTAAATATGGATATTTTTGTGTAGTTGCTTATTGTAGAATTTCCGAAAGGTAAATACAAAAAATTCGTATTTTGTTTGGACCCCGATATAACGAATAACCCCTATTTAACGAATAAAATGTTCGGTCCCGAGGAATTCGTTAAATCGGGGTCCGACTGTATATATATTTACTAAGTAAAATATACATCTCTTATAGAATTTATACAAAAGAATCAGAGAAATAATTATTAATAAAAATTTGTTTCTTCAATTGAATTCAGTCGTTTGACAGAAACTTACGTACTTTTTTTCAACAAATTATATTCAGATTTCAGTTGTAGAAGTTGCAGCATTTCCACTGAAAATCATTTGATAAAACTTCGCTTAGCCCAAAAATATTCATTGTCTTCATATAATATTTAAGAAACAAAGACAAAAGCATTGTTTCATTCATCAAAAAAAAAGAAAAGAAAAGGAGTGTATATACGTGGAAAATAAGGGAAGAAAGGACAAATTAACGTCAATATCAAGAAAATAAAAAACAATAAAGAAATAAATAAAAATTCTACTTTTTAAATACAGCGTCATTTGAAATTTTAAGTAAATTTAAACATTCTTTAAAATTGTACTTTACTTTTATTTGTACTTTACAATCTAATATACACAGTTAAAATACTACATAAAATGTAGATCAAGTTAATCAAAAATTGAGCTATGTGCTTCATTTCAAAATAGTATTAATGGCTTGGGTATAGTGTTATGTTCGTTTTGTTATTTTTAAATATTACAAATATAATCGATGATTCTCAATTTTCTAACGAAGTTATGAATATGATTTAGAGATGCTATGATTTCTTTTGGCAATGTACTTATCACATATGAAGTTCATAACTAGTTAGATCTAAATACGTAAACCCATTGGAGCTGAATTTCGTAATAACTTGATGAAGGATACTCAGTGCATGTTAATCTTTAGCAATCTTTTGTTTCCTAGGTCATCCCCAAATGTTGATTCAAACGAAAATAGTTTGTTTCAATGAACTGAACATGATTTGTTACCAAGGTAGATCACACATTTCCAATATTATAATTAATTGCTTGAGTATGCAAATCTAGAAAATTGACTCGATTGGAAGTACAAGAATAATAGTTTATTTACACAAACAGTTTCTTCAAAAGCTGAAATTAATTGGTTAAACAAACCTTCAATAAATTATAAAATGTTTTTTGGAATAATAAATATTAATATGAAACTAAAGATTAATTTTTTCCCTAAATTTTACCATGAGCATATGAATGAGATTTTTGCGAGGAAATTTTTTCTACAAAGAGGAATTTTTGTCTGTATATAACGCCCCCGCAACCTCCTTGTAAGTCGATTTCGGTAAACTTAACGAAAGAAACTTGTTTGCCAAATTTCAGGTTTCTAGGTATAATACTTCAAACATGGGAATTTTTCTCTCTAAAACTCCCACAATCTCCCTTGGGTATAGATTTTCACATTTAATTGTTCTCTACTCAACAAAAAATACATTCCAGATTTCCAGCCTGTAGGTCTAATTCTTCAAAAATGGGGAATTTACAACGCTCCAGTAACCCCCGTTTTGGAGTCGATTTCCGCAAAAAACTTTTTTTTGTGGATCTTTACTCAACAAAAGGCTTATGCTTATCAAATTTCGGGTCTCTAGATTTAATAGTTCAAAACCTCGAATTTTTATCTATAACACCCCATTAACCTCTTTTGGGAGAATTTCCAAAAAATCTATTAGTGCATCTCTGCTCAGTTTAAGGGATATGACTGCCAAGTTTCAAGTTTTAATAGTTCCATAGGTCTCGTGATGAGTCGCTTTTTTCCTATTTATATAGATATGAAATTTAGAACCTGGTACCATCGGATTCGTAAGCACATAACATACCCATTATACTAAAATGATCATCTTTGTACGGAGGTTGTTACTGGCTTATATAGATACCACCACACACTTCCCTACCAGTGAGTCGGCGAATAGGTGAACGCGAACGATACCGTAGTTATGACAAGCGCGTGAGTTGTTGCGTCATTTGTGTTTGATGGCTTGAGTGTTGCGTCATTTTGTGTTTGACGGCTTGAGTGTTGCTTTATAACAGTGATTCCCAAAGTGGTCTATATAGACCCCCAGGGGTCTATGATGACCTGCAAGGGGTCCACGTCAGTAAAAAATAACTTGGGGGTCCATGAGGGGTAAAGGGGGTCCACGCGCTCGCTATAGTGGCTTTCATTAAACCAGATCATGACTTTAATTTTTAAAGAAAATTTAATCAAGTTGAAAACAGACATCTATTTAAGGTATCCGACTGGTTTAAAATCATCATTTTCATCAAAAAAAAAATCGAAATTTTTTTTATAGTCTATTTTTGTAGCCTGTTCAATAAGCTTTCTAAAAATATCATACTTTTAATTCTGAGTCAATTAGAAAAAGAGTTATAGCAGTTTTTGTTTGAGGTAGTAAGCCCAAATCGAAACCGGAAGTGTGAGTTCTCGGTTGATTTTCACCGGCAAAATGAGATTTTTATTCATTTAAAATATTTTAATGAATTCTTTTTATGTTTAGTAAACTTTATTTCACTTAATAAATTTTTTAATAGATATATTTTGCTTGAAAATAGGCAACAGTTAACTGATTGCAATGTTTGTTTTGATTTAAACGAGTTACTATCTTTTTATCATTTGTGTTCAAAATTAGATCTTTTTTTTTAACTTTTTTATTAGTACTTTTATATAGAGTTATAATTATTTTTAATTAAATTAAAGTTGTCATGCCAAAAACAAGATCAATGAGTTAAAAAAAAAGAAGAGATTTCCAGAGAGCAGAATTTGTTGGAGAAACGTTGAAAGAAAAACCAACGGATCTTTCAAATTCAGTTATTAATTCTATTAAAAAGACTTATAATTAACTTTGCGATCAAAATCTCCTAAGAAAATGTCTTCACGGGAAAGCTCAGAACTGCAACGAGAGTCTTCACAATGTCGTGTGGAGTATAATCCCGAACGACAATTTTGTTGAGCTACAAACACTCCGTTTAAGAAATTATATCACAATAATACTTTTTTTTAAGTCAGGATTTGTTGGTCTATTACCTCTATTTTAAAAGTTAGGAATGAAATTATGCTCTGAAATGAAAGGATATTCTTGGTACCTCGACAAAACGAGAATTGTTGATTCTACGAGGCGTTCTAATCCAGATAAGAAAAGGTCTCGTAAAAGAAGAAAGGCCCTTCAAAAATGCAAAAGTTTGAAGTATGAGGTTCAGGAAGGCACAACATACAAATCTGGAGAGTTTTAATACCTTCCTAAATCTTTAAAAAAGTTTTATTGCAAATATAAACTTTATTGAATTTTCTGAAGAATGTTATTTTTTTGAACATAATGGTTAACGGTAAGAGTGATATTTCTTAAAGTGAATGAAATATTCTTATGAAATTTTTTGAGTTTGTTCTTTGTATTATAATGAATGCTTTCTACTAAAAGCTAAGGGTAATTTTTCAATTAAGTTATTTTTTAATGTGTAATTTTATATGAAAAAAAAGTTTCTTAAGAAAATTCTGGGTTTTTTCATTTCGAACACCTGTATTTCATAATTTTACAGTAGAATTTGAGCTTTTTCTTAATATAAAGCAGAGTTAAACGTTAAATAATTGTATTCCTGCAAACATTTTATTTATTTTTGTGATATATATATTTTTTAGAGTTAGCAAAAGAGCAATTTTTTGTAATATTTTGGTACAAATTTCTTAATATTTTGAAAAATAAACTTTCAAAAAATTCTTCTTGCTGTATTTTCATAGTTTTGCAACATACTTAATTAAAAAATAACAATTAAATAATTATTTAAGTTATATTTTAGAAAATTGTCTCCGAACCCAGTTGGATACCTTTTTTTTTAACAGATTTATTTATTAAATTGAATAGACATCACAAACTTTCCCAGTTTCTCGATTGTCACAGACAATCTACCAGGAAAAAGACGTTTCAATCAACGTTCAACATTTAAATGCATTTTTTTCTAGATTTTGAAACTAGATTTGAGAACTTTTGACTATCGTAATACCACAATAGGCAATAAATTCATATGGTCAGATTGAAAAAAAAAATGTCATTACAAGAAGATTTGATCGGAATGGGCAGTAACAAATATCTTAAAAGTAAAGTTTAGAAACGGATGTCAATAATTTTGGCTTTAAAAAGCTCTATACCTGTTATTTATTTCATATTATGGAATATCTTGAGAAAGTTTTTAATTGTTTTCTGATTGAGAAGGAGTTACATTGCGCTTGCCAATCTCTAAAACAAACAAACAACAACAAAAAAAGAATGAGGAAAAGACAGAACACTATTAACCGAGGAAATATTTAGGGTTAAACCTGACAAAATTGATGTCAAATGTGTTGAAAATTTATTATTTCATCCCCAGCATTTGTTTATTTCTCAGTTATTTTATGTATTAATTAAATTATTTGAATTAATTAACATGTGTTTTCTTAAGTTTTAAACACGATACTTCACTAAAGTTAAAAATTTAAATCTTTTAAAGGAAGTAGCTCTATACCTGCTGTCAAAAACACATTTAAGTTGATAAATTTGCAAAAATTTAATATTAGGAAAGTAGGGGTCTACCACAAACCGAAAAACCTGTCAAGGGGTCTATGAGGCAAAAAAGTTTGGGAACCTCTGCTTTATAAGGATTTGACGGCTTTGCTGTGCTGCGTCATGCGGGTTTGACGGCTTTTTGGTTGCTCTTGCGCCAGATAGATGGCGCCACGTCGGTTCCGTGAAGTTTGCGTTGTTTCAACGGTTCAGCCAGGGTCACCAATGAAGGTTAGAACCTGGGACCTTGAGCACATAATATGTCAACTATACTAAAATGATCATCCCAGTACGGATTTTGTTACTGGTTTGTATAGATACCACCGCCACAGATATATAGTGTGTGTCTGTGGGAAGTGTGGCAACACCTACGCGGCACTTGTTGTATTTTAGGACAATTGACCCCAAAGCTCTCCTTATTGGGGAGGTGAATATATCCGTTGAAACCCTACATTTCAGGGAGATAACTCAAGCGCAGTGTTTTCCAACTTATCTCCTCCTCATGTCCCACCTAAGTTTTCTTTAAATTCTGATGACCCTTATATAACATACATAATTTTTATATTCAAACACTTAACTATTCTCTGAATGAAAACTAAATGATGACTTGTTCGGGACATAGGACTTAAAGTTTTAGGAAGAAATTATCAGGAAATTTTTGAGAAAAATCAGTAAGTGAATTTTCAAAGCATATAACACAGCTGAAACTCAAGTAGAAAATTCTAATGAAAGATTTTTCTATTATAATTTAATTATTAGTAATTATTATTCAATAGTTTCAAAATACTATGTCACTTTTAGCTGACTGCGCTAAGTTTAGTGGAGCCCGCTTGTTTTCTGCTGAGTGATTCCATATTAGACTAGTCTTCCTGATTTGTGATATCCAGTCCGTTTCTCTTCACCAGTAAATCATTTGCGCACTAAATTGACATTCAGCTAAATTTAAAAACGAAATCTATCCCAATAGTTTTATTTATTTTTTTGAAATGTTGGTTGAATTGGGTATTTAATTTCTGCTTCGTCACAAATCTATGCCATATCTTCCTGTATAGAGAATAAAGTTTTAACTGATTCATCATTTTTTGCATTTATGAGAATTCTTGGAATTGCATTGGAGTGATCGCGGTAGCCAAAGTGGTCATGGTCTCAACCTTGTAGCCGGTGTTGTCGAGTCACGGGCTCGAAACCTAATGCCGTCGAAGACCCGCCGTGTAAGGGGCCGATACATGTTAAATCTGTCGAGGCGTGATGTGGGAGAAGGGGTGTCAACTCAGATGTCGTCTTCGTCACTTGATCATGATTCAAAATTACAATGTCCGTCACCAATACCCCTCGTGTTGCTTATCTCTTTGCAACGTAAATTCAAATAAAATCAAATAGTACTGCATTGAACCATCAGGAAATCCACTATCATTGATTGCAGCATGCAGGTTGGAAAATCACAATTTGTTTTACACCAGTGAACTGAAATTTCAGATGATTGATTACAACAAGTGCAATAGTATTAGTTACTTTTTATTTCTGAAGTTAATGTAACCTTTCAAAAATTTTGTTACACTTTTGACCTAATCGAATAAATGTAACGAAATCAAATATTCCTTGCTTTTGCATTGTCAACAGATTTATTTGTTCCTTGAGGTTGTTTATTTAATATATTTAATTTTTCAAAGATATTGGCTGAATTGTTCACAAATACCTTACCATCAACTGTTAATAGATACATCATTTCACTTAAAAAAGTCACTAAGAGGATTAAATAGTTCCACATATCTTTTCAAGCAGCTCTTGAGAATCACCTTACTTCAATTTTCTTTACTTACTCTATGTTCTTACTTTTGTTCTTTACAAAATAACTTGAAGACCCGCTCACATTTGTCATGAAATTTGATAGTATTGACATGCATTTTATAACTGATTTTAGTTATAAGATGTTATTTTAGTTTTAAATACCAAGTTTTTCCTATGAATAACCCAATACACAGGAAGCATTTCTGGATTCTCGTCTTTCATAAATTTTAAGCAATCATTTTTCTTGCCTATTACATTAGGAGCATCAGCTGTAGCACAAGAAGTTATACAGGGGGAAAAAATCAACTTTTTCGATTTATCTTACGTAAATTATCAGAACGGCATAATAATCTCAAAGTTGATTCATCAATTTTCATTGAGCTTTTCAATATCTTTTCATTTAATATATTTTTTACTATTGTTATTGGATGTCGCAGCTTTCTCGCCCAAGTTATTTTTCTCCAGAACTGTTTTAAGAAATGCTGTAACATATATGGGCCATGTTTAACTTGAAACAAAGATGTGGCTAAAGTTTTCGGTCAAACATTCTCTAAGATCTAGAAAAATGGGCTTACGCTCGAAAAATATCAAAACATATCAAAGAAATTAGAGTTTAAACAGCTTATACGATATTCTTGCTATTTTCACAACTTCTGTTACATTAGATTAATTGAGTCTGGCTGTTACGAGCCAGGGAATGAAAAAAGGCACCGGAGAGAGCAATATTCACGTAGAAATCCTTAAGCATTTGAATGGCACAGCCAAACATATTATTCTATATACCAGGGGTGGTGAACCTTTTTGGACCAACGTGCCATTTTTTCTAAAAAAGTGTTCATTGGGGTATAGACGTGCCATCAAATAATTTTGACTTGTGATTTTTGGGAAAATATATATAATAAAATTAAATACTAATCACTCTCAAAATTCTTTATTTATTATAAAAAATACATTTTGCACCGTATAGCAGTAAATGTTTTGGATATACGTGTAATTCAAATTAAAGTAACATTAGTGTGACTTCTGTTGTCA
>BMAV01005544.1:522649-534149 GCA_019973955.1 Trichonephila inaurata madagascariensis | reverse complement strand
GTTGTTTAAAACATTTTTAGAAATATTATAAAAATATTTAAGGTCGAAAAATTAATAAATACATAAAAGGAGTATTATTTTGAAATTTTCCATATATTTTTTAAAAAATTTTAAAATTGCTTGAACACTATGAACAAATTTTATAGAAACATTATATGAAATCAATAGAAACATTATATGAAATGCTAAAATATAATTTTTAAATACATAATTTTTTAAAAAATTGTTTAAAAGGTGACCTAAGTACCTATTTAAGTACTATTAAGTACCCATTTCTTTTGTTAATTAGTTTAGAATAAATATTTTTGTTTCAATGTCTGTTGTTGTATTACTTGCTCAACATTTAATAATGCATAATTCACTATATAAATGCTTTTAATGTCTAAATTATTGATATCTAAATCCTAGCATTAAGAATTCGATTGTATCGAAAAATATATGTATAACTCTCGGTTCTTGATTTAAAAACGAGAGAACTAAATAATAATTTCTAAAATTGAAGGAGGATTATCTTTTAAGCTCTTATAACTCAATCTCAAAGTAGATTTCCGCAAAACACATTTTTAATGGATCTCTACTCAAAAAAATAAACTTGCTTGTGCAAAATTTGAAGTCTAAATTGAGAAGTTTAAAAACGGAATTTCTTATCAATTCACCCCAGTAAACATCAAAGAGTCAATTTCCGTAAGACCTGTTCTTAGCGGATTTCAATTCAACAAAAGAAACATGCATGCCAAATTTCATTACTGTAGGTCTAATATTTAACACCAGCAACTCCCCGCTCGCTTCCAAGGAGTCGATTTTCGAAACATCTGTTCTCAGCAGATCTATATTCAACAAAAGAAACATTCCAACCAAACTTCAAGTCTGTAGTCTAACTGATCAAAAACAGGAATTTTCATCTATAGCGCCCCTTATCCCCCTTGCAACCCTCTTTGGGTGTCGGATTCTGCAAAATCTGTTCTTAGCGGATGTCTATTTTATGAAAAGGATATGAATGCCTATTTTGAAATCTGTACATCTAATAGTTCCAAAATAGGAATATATTTATCTCCAACTCTTATAATCCTCGCAAACCCCCTTAGTTGCAAAACTTTTTTGTAGCGAATCTTTATTTCATGAAAAGAACCTGTGTGCCAAATTTCAAGACTGTACGTTTAATAGTTTAAAAATGGAAATAATTATCTATAACGCCCTTTAATCCCCACAACACTACTTGGGAGGGGGGACGAATTTCACTAAAACCATTTTGTAGCGGGTATCTACTTTGTAAAAGGAATCTGCTTACCAAATTTCAAGACTGTACGTCTAATAGTTCGAAAACGGGAATAATTGGCTGTAACGCCACTTTAACTCCTCGCAACACCCTTGGGGGTCAGTTTTAATAAAAACCTCTTTTGTAGCAGATTTCTCTTTATGAAAGAAACATGGCTGCCAAATTTTAAGTCTGTAGGTGAAATAGTTCAAGAACGGGAATATTTACCTATAACAGCACTTAATCCCCCACAACGCCCCTTGGGGGTCGATTTTCGTAAAACCCATTTCTTCATAAATCTCTACTCCATGCATGAAATCTGCTTGTTAAATTTCAAGACTGTACGTCTAATAGTTTAAAAATGGAAATAATTATTTATAACGCCCCTTATAATCCCCCGCAACGCCACTGGGCATCTTTCGGAACATAGTTTTACTAACTCAGAAACCTTCGCGGACATGTGTCCAACCACTCCCCCAAGTTTCATCGTAATCGGATGAACGGCTTCAGAAGGCATAAGAGACACTCAAATAAACATTCATTTTTATTTGTAAACTTCGCAGGGCAAAATGTGTTGAGGAGAAAGAGGGCAGAAAGCGAAAACATAGTTCTAGAAATGCTGACTCGTTTATTTCATTATTTCACTAAAACAGTTCGGGGATTTAATTAATTCAATAACTTACAACAGGGAAAAGACTTCGAAGAGACGTTATTTTAACATCGTGCGTGAATTGATCATCTCCTTTAGGGATTTGGCAAAAGCTCTAATTTCATCGTTTCCCTGCGGCACCTTCACGTTCGCCTGACCTGACTCCACTGGACTTTTTCCTGTGGGGATACCTGAAGCACCAGGTTTACGTGACCCCTCACATAATATCACACACATTCCTTAACACCCCTTAAACATCACATTCCTTAAGGGACGCATTACGGACGTTTGTACCAAAAGTGTCATGCTCTATGCTCCAACATGCGTAACGTGATATTCAAACGAGGATCCAAGTGTGCATTGCTGCTGAAGGGGAGAAGTTTGAGCTTCTCAAATAAGAGTATATTGTTACAACTATTTGTTTTTTTCTACCTCAGATCGTTACAGTGTAGGAAATCACGAAAAAAAAATTTGTGGTTTAACCGTTCTATTCTTAGCTTTAATGCCCACAAGGTGTCTTTTCATGCAAAATCGACCATTGCTCTACAATTTTTACCCCTATCTCGTTCCGTTGTCGAGATAGAAATACTAACTCCGCAGTTTACCACCAGGTGGCACCGTAGTGATTTTATTCAGTAGTGCATGGCCCCACTTTACTATACCTAGACATCAGTTTTATGAATATCCGAAGTTAAGAGGGTGACACAAGGGACTTCAGTGGGCACACTGTATATTATACTTGTGTATATTAGGGAAGACGTGAAAAACTAAGATAATTCTACTTTAAAACGAAAGTTTGCCATTTAACTATATATATATTCGATATATATAGAAATATTCGATAAAGTTGAATAATTTGATTGAATAGTTAATAATTGAAATGAGTCTTCTCTTAATTATTAATTCTTCCTTTTTTGCTTTTTACATAAAAATTTGTATTGTTTAATGAATTTTTTACAATAAAAACAAAATTTGTGTGACAGAAAAATTAAAAGCTAAGAAAATTCTAAGAGAATTAATGAATGAATCTGAGAGTGTAGTATATATTATATGTATGTATAAAAGCCAGTAATTTATTTACAAACAAATATGAACTTCAAAAAAATAACACAGGTTCTCTCGGTTTTATTAAATGTATGTATAATTTTTTAATGGAATTTTATCCCAATGAATAAGAATATAGTAACGTTTTTTATAATTATTTGAATACATTTTCTTATTTAATTTTTATAAACGTGAGTGAACTTTTACATTTTCTTGTCTTATAAAACATAATGAAAGGGATATATACAAGTAAACAATACTTGCTTCGCATTTTATTGTACACGTCGAATATATTAAACATGTATACAATATGTAAAACATTTTTGTACATGAATATATCCTATATTCATATTTTTTCGAAAACTTAATGGCAGTAGTAGCCTAGTGGTTATGGCCACGAACTCGTGGTGGCTATTGTCGAGTTTCGGATTCGAGTCCAGATGCCACTGAAGACTCGCCACTTAGATGGGTTGATACACGTTAAATCTATCGCGGCTCGAAGTCCTCACGTTGGTATAGTGTGGGAGAATAGGGTGCGGCTCAGGTTTAGGCCTTGTCACTTGACCACAACACAAAATTATTAGATCAGTTGCTTTATAGAATGATATTAATAAACACTCCCTCACTTATAAGCGAAAAGTTAGGTAAATTAAAGAAAACAGAGTTCGTCAGCTCCATGTACTAAAATAATTAGAATGACACTCTTAGAAGGAAAAGCCGTAGCGATCGAATATCAAAAGATAAAAATATTTCTTTACAAATCTTTCTTCGATTTTTGGAAATCTGAGCACGTAGCTTGGTGGAGTACTGCAAGGGAAAAGGTAAAAATTGAGTTACTTATAACTGCTCTAACCTCAATTGACGTTTTCAAAAATGTGATCGAAGAAATCCAATATCAAGTTCTACTTGGAACATATCACATCATATAAAGTTTAAAATAAAAGGAAGACGCTATGGGATCTTGGTTCTCTGTTGTCTGTGGAGGATCATACTTTTTGTTATAGGACTGAAATGAAAAGTAAGAAAAGCTTATTGTTCTCTCCACGAACGCACATAATTTTTTTCATAAAATACCGGTTTTTCACTTGAAAATTTTAAAAATGTGGTATATATATATATATATATATATATATATATATATATAGTTTTTAATATTCTCTTAATATTTAGTATAGAAGAATCAAATAGATATTGTAAATTTTAGATGCGCTGCAGTATTATAAACAATGCTGACTAAGGACAGCTTTTAATTTTATATAAAAATGGGATATAAGCAGCCTTGTGTCTAGCCAGCCTTCCCCCTTTCCGTTTATAATACGGAAAAAAAATCATATTGAAAATAATGGATAAAAGTTTAAATTCATTACAAGAAAAGGTAACTTATCTAAAGATGCATTCAAAAATGCTTAGATTACGATGAGTCAGTGGACAATACACAAGTTATTGCCTGTTCAGGTTCCAAATACAAATTCAAAGCTATAATAATACTAGCTAAACTGTAGCAAAGCAATAAATATACAAAATTATTTTTACTAAAATAAATATGAACAAGGTAAATTAAGTTAAATACTAAAAAATTATGTAGGAGTAACGCGCGTGCTAAGAATACTTTCGTGTTTGTCTACATTGTAATAATATCATTGAAATATATTTTTTGAGCGCTGTTGTTACGCCATTTATGGATTAAATATGTGGGAAATTAAAAATCGATAATACTTGGGAACATGTATTTCCTACATACTCTTTATTAATTACAAAGAGCAAATCTAAAATAAGAATTTAATCCATACAATTTAGAATTTTTTTATACAGATAACTATTAATAAAAATAATTTGGTATATTTTTATCTATAAGATTTTTAAATTTTTTTATTTTTTCTGAATTTTTTTAAATTATAAATTTGTTACGTATAATTTAAGTATTATATGTAAATAATTCTACCCCAGTAAGATATTTAAAGAATATTAAAGTTAAATTTATCTCTTTTGTCATAAATATTAGCTCTAATTGCTTTATCTTTTCATTGTATTTCAAAATATAGAAATTTTGCTTGAAAGTTGTTATTATTAGTCTGTATCAAATTAAGGGAAACAGGATAATAGTTAATATATATTTGGTATGAAATTCTCATTCTTACTCTAAATATAATGTTATATCCATATAACGCATAAAGTAAAACGAAGAATCGTCTAAATAGTAATTTTCATAAATATGTAAATATAAATTAGCTAGATAATTATTAGCTCGGCCTCCATGTGGCAAACCTTTAATCTGTTGATAGTATAAATATCATCATAAAATAAGTCTCTTTTAGTGCTAACCTTGTGACGGACTGACGCGTCTTTTCTGTAACATAACCTCTGGGTTCTTTTCCAACCAAAATCCAAGAAGCGAAATGCAAATAAGATAGCTTTTAAAAGAACAGAAGTTTCAGTAAGCAGAATGGCAATTTGGGGAAAGTTATGTTTGGAAGAGATAAGAACGTGAATTGACAGCCTATCGTAAAGTTACCGGGATATCCAGCCATTCCTACAAGGTGCATACTATTGCACACGCGCCCTGACGTTTCCGTACAGTGATTGAATCTTAGTTTGGATTAAGGTAGGACTGATTATTTGATATTAGGACTTGTAATATTATCAGAAGTGAGAGTAGGCGGATAATATAATTATTTAGATAAAGTGGTCTAAGTTACGCGATTCGGTTTAACTATTTTTGTGTGATTAATCATTATAGATTCTCGTTTATATAAATTTATCTAAATTGTTAGACGTTTAAATTATTTTCTTAATAAAGTCATATTAAGAATTTAAAATGTCTGTTCATTTCGGGAATCCCACACCTCTAACTCACGCCAACAATCGAAGATATGGTCACCAAAGGGGGGGCCATATCACAACCTATACAGAGAATTAAAATTATCGTATTAATAACATTTTAAAGTAAATTTATATATATATATATATATATATATATACATACATATACGGGAGGATTAAAAGTTTATTATTTTGCTTCAGTTAGAATCTGTTTTTTACATTTAATTCGGTACTATGTTTTCTTTTTTAATATTTTTTTTTTATCTCAGACCAATAAAATTGGTGAAATAAAAGGGAAGCCAGGTGCCATAAAACGTGTTTAACCCTGCATGCTTAGATCTAAGCTTGAGCAATTGCTTATTATTGCTGTAGTTAATATTTTACTAAGCTTTATTTATGTTTCAGTATATTTCTTTCGTGAAGCAATAATTTTATATATATATATATATATATATATAAGCAAGGTAATTTTAGAGATTTCTAGTTTAACATTGTATAAATATTATACAGGATGAGCACAAATCTTGTAGACCCGATTTTACAGAGGCGGATTAAGTTAGTTGGAGACCCCTGGAGGTAAAATGTTTGAGGCCCTTGGAATTTTAGTCAGAAAACTAAAATAGTGAAAAGATTCGCTGAACTTAAATTCTCAAAATAAAATGTATTGCTAAGGTAAATCAACTATACAAAAAAATTAAAAAAACTTTCTAAACCGCTTGCAATTTTATTGAAAAACGTTACGTCTTTATTTCTTTTTGGCAAATTCATCAATTTTTTTTTTGCCGTATTTTGTCAAAAAAATTTATATGTAATATGTCCAAGCTTTTCAACTTGTCTTCTCTCCCATAGCACTTCTTAAATAATTTTTAACGCGCCTTAAAACTGAAAAACGGTATTGTTAAAAATATTTTTTAAAGAGTATCTCTGAACATTAGGGAAAGTTGATGCCATTTTTTTCGTAACTCGATAAATTTCTTGTGGGGTTTTCATTGTATCTTTGTTTTCCTTTAAAAATCGTAAAAAATGATCCAATACATCGTCAAAATTAAAAGATTCAATATCGTCTTCATAAGCATCCATCCATGTTTTTAATAGCTTCTTTCTTAATTTTAGGTAATAATCTCTTGTCACACACACAAAAAATACAGTTAAGTATTCTATAACACTTTAATATATCTCAGCTCTTCGGAATTGTCCTATCGCAAATGACATCAAATGAATTCACTGTGAAATTTTCCCTTCTTTCAAATTCAGAAGCGACTTCTTTACTGCGAGTTTGTCTAACATCTTTTTTCAAACGAGAGCCCTGATAAATCTATTGCTTCTTGTTCCACTTTTCCAAATTCATTTTCGAAATTTTCTAGATATTTTAGTAGACTAATAATTCCCACTCAATTGATTGCAATGATTTTCTGGTACCATTTATTCTCTGGAATAAGGTATTCCAAATCACGGTCACTAGGTAAATTTTATATTTGACCATCTGTTTCAAAAGGGCAGTATTGTAGCCTTTTCTCCTCATTCGTATCACTGATTTCATCTCTTAAATGCTGACCATAGTGCACCTGAAACTTTTTCCAACGCCATTGCATGTGTATTTTCCAGAATTATTTGATTTAAGAGATAAGTTAAACTCATCATTGTGTCAACTCATCGGTGATCAAGAAATAGCCCAATGGAGGGCCAAGGCCTTTGTGCCCATCTCAGTTTTCACGACCTTGGGCATTGAGGTGCATGAGCAGATCTTCCGGTCAGGTGGTCAGATTGGAGCGAATCCCCCAATGTTTAGTTCCCATGCAAGCTTGGTACTCCTTTTACCGACCCATTGAAGAGATGAAAGGTTGAGTCGATCGGGCCCATCTTAGAGTTTGAGCCCCTGACCTGTGGGGTAGAAGAGAGATACGCTACCACTTGGCAATTGGGGAGGGGGGAGTGGCTGATACAGAAAAAACAATGAACAACTTCTGTTCAAGAGAAAAATGTTTAATCACATCACTACAGCTTTTTGCTACAAAATTTTCTACTAAATTTAAGGTATCCGCCTACTCTAAAATTGTGAATTTTGCCAAAAATTGACAATTTTTTTATGATTTTATTTTATAGGCCATCTTATTAGCTTTATAAAAGTACCAAGTTTATTATTTTCCGTTCACTAAAATAATCACTGTTTTTTGAAGCAATTTCATGTAATAACTAAGATAAAGTGCTCTATAGTTTTTGTAAAAATTAAAATATCTCTTTTCCTGAAGGTAATTTTAAAAATAAATAACATAGCAACACACATCAGAATTGAAAGATTGAAAATTTGTTCATAATTTTTTGGTACAGAATGGGCCACGTTTATGTTATTTTTTGCAAATTTTTACTCATTTTTTCCCATTTTAGTAATAATAATATCTTTTTATCTTCTTAATTTTAACATATTTTTCATAAAATTTACTAAACAAATATAAAAACCACAAAAAACCACGCATATCTCCATTTCTTTTTAAAAAAGTTGTCGCAAGTAGTCGGGTACCTTAAGGAGTCACTGGAACTAGGAATACAAACTGCACTTGTGGACTGTTCTTTAATATGTAACTGTAGACCTGCACATATTGGACGCATTATTAAACGGTAGCTCTCTATAATTTTTAATATCCAATCCAAATTTAGCTAGAAGTTCTAATACTTGCTGTTAGAAATATGAAGAAGTATGTCTTTCTGTGCGTATAAATTGTGGTGTAAATTGCTCAGGTTTGGGACCCTTTCAAGCGCTCGGAGCCCCTGGCGATCGCTAGGTCCACCTCTGCGATTTTAAAAAAATCATATTTTTGAAACTACTGCATATATTTCAATAAGTTCAAGATCACTGTGATTAAAATCCAAACGTGGTGACAATGACAGAGAAGAGTTTGCATTTTAAGGGTTTTTCAGTTATTTCGTTGCAACACGCATTTAGAAATGGCTACGGAAAAGAAGCACCAACCAGCAAGAGCCAGGCAAGAAAACAGATTGCTTGTGTAAAAAGAAAAGCAGCAGCCGGTCAAGCGTCTCGGAAGAAGCAGTGGAGAGGGTGAGGCAGAGTTTTGTTCGAAGCCCACTGAAGTCTATGAGAGTTGCCACCTGGGATCTTGGAATGCCTCAGAAAACGGTATGGAAAATTTTACGAAAAAAATTATATTTCAAGCTGTATAATTTGCAATTGACACAATAAAGAACAGACGACAAGTAAGGATTTGTGCAGCATTACAAATCATTGATACAGTGATGCTACAAAGTGTGCAGAACGTACTGGATTACAAATTGGACGTATGCCGTGTAACTAGAGGGTCACACATTGAACATCTGAAAAGAAAAAAAACTTTCGTGTATTTCTCTTTACATTCATGTATCACTTATTGTAATATGTGCAGTAGTTTCGATAACATGATTTTTTTAAAATCGGGTCTATCATTTGTGTGTGCTCACTCTGTATATAAATAACCATTAATCTCTCATTTACTTAATTGCCATAATTCTAATTTAAATAGTTATAGCAATCTTAAATGTATAACTCACTCACTCACTCACTCATTCACTCGCTCACTGACTCACTCACTCGTATATTTATGGATTAAAAATGGGAAGAGAAACTGAATATGCAGAAAAATTAATCATTTGCTCAAATAACTCTTGTATTCGTCGTTCCCGAATGGGCCAGCAAGAATTAATGTCTGTTGATTGCATAAGCTACTGCACATAACTACATTTGGACAACTTTACTCCCACTATTTATTAGAGTGTTTAATTACACACTGGAGAGAGTTGGGAGCCAAACATGTCACTCATGGTTAAATAAGAAAAACTTCCCTCCACTCAGTGGTAAATGAAAGCGAAACTCCCCTTTTTTTGGCAGAGGCGAGTTAGGGAGGCGTCTATTATGAACTTAAACTTTTTTGAAAAATATGCTAGAAGTCTATAAATTCTGGTGATATAAATCAAATACTATCCGATCTGATAGTGATATATAGATCAGGATGGAATATTTTTCAAGAACAACATTCAAACATTTTACAAAAATTTCTCTCTTTTATATATATACGAAAACATTCAGAGTATTATTTAATGTAGTTCAAATGAGAGTTTTTTTCCAAGAATGTGTTATTTCTATATTTTTATTGAGAAGATTATAGTTTATTTACAAATATTACACACTGTACTTGGATTTAGTTCCTTTATATATGTGGCCGTTTAATAAAGGAAGGTATGTCCATTTTTACTTAAATAAAAAAATTTTACTTATGAAAGTATTGCTCAAGTAAGAAATTATTACGACTTTTGTTTTTTAAAGAAATTTTGACAAAAAGAAAGAAAAATGGCTCTAGAATGCTATTTTATAAAATTTAAAATGAATTAAAAAACGCAATTTAAGTGTTTTAAATATGAACTATTATTTATTTTTAATTCAGTGTCATAAAACAGTTAAACTGATTGATTGTTTTATATCACTGAAATAAAAAAATGTTAATGAGAAAAAATATAATCATAAATATATCTTGATCGCAAAAAAAGCAATTTTTATTCTTCAATCAATCAGATTAAAGAAAAATTCATTCAAAGTTTAGATCAGGGCTCGGCAACCTATGGCACGGGGTAAAATTTTAAGCTGCTAAATATACCTGATATTTTTTTCTTGTAACTATTTAGTGGGTGTCTTTTCATCGAAATAAATGTCAATAAGTATTAAAATGCATCTTTTACTTTAACAAAAATTACTATGATTTTAAACAATAAAAAAATATTAAATATCTGAACTACATTCCCCTTGTGGCAGTATTTAAGAAAAAATCATTTTTTCTTTTAAAGTTTCCTCTCCATTTATATACCAGAGAACAATTTCCCCCGCCCCCTCCCCCCGCATAAATAGGTTTATGAATTCTGAAAAAAATGATCCATCCTAATATATATTAAAGAAGTTTATATTCAAGATATGATAACTAGTATAAAACACGTTTAATGTTTCTTTTCTTACTATACAGACGTATATTTTAACAAAGTATTTGTTTATATAGGAATACAATTGTATTAAACTCTTATATGTATGCATGTATTCACAAAATTTTCCTATTTCAGAATCAAAGGTTACATTTCGAAACGACCGTTGAACAAGAATAAAAAGCAGCTGTTGCAAAATAGGGCAATAACAGGTAAAAATTGTTCACCTGGAAATGAACAGTATTTCCCATCCCTCCAACCGACAGCAACAATGGGGCAACCCTCCGAGTGAAGCTGCTCCTGGATTTGACAGTGGCGAAAGATGTTACCAGTGGGAGCATCAACCAAATGTAGTCGATCACAACTTTAGAGGACACTAGAGACAAGACGTATTCCTTTTATCCTTCGTTTCTAAACGGAGTTTTGTGGTTTTCAAGAATCAATAACTTTTGGAAAGTGAGTTTTTCATTTAATAATTCTTTCATTCAAATAACTAGATTTTTTTGTGCGTCACAAACGTATTAAAATTCTTACATAACGAACCATAAAATCAATCACCTTTGTTTTATTGAAAAAGGGTTTGTATCACAAATTTTCGAGCAAAAAGAGTGAAATATATAAATAAGAATATGATTGTGAGCAGTTTTAAAGAGGAGACAAGTGGGAGTTTTTCATTTATTAAAATAAAACAAAATATTTATGCATGATATTTTTGAGTTATTGTCACATAGCTATGTGTAATAACAGAAGCTATTGAGCTATGTGTAATAACAGAA
>BMAV01005544.1:495016-522639 GCA_019973955.1 Trichonephila inaurata madagascariensis | reverse complement strand
AGCTATGTGTAATAACAGAAGCTATTGAGCTATGTGTAATAACAGAATTGACTAGGCAACTTTGTGATTCTTATTGAAAGAATTTAAGGGAAAAAAGATGGGGTAGGGGGACAGATCCAGAGTGATCATATGTTAATATTTGACAGTCGATCTTGGAGTCTAATATTTATATAATCTCTCGATTTTGAAAAAAAAAAAAAACAGTAATGCCCTTAGTTATAACAGATGATATTAAAATGCTTTATTTTCTTTATTTGTATTCTCTATAAAAACCACGCACATTAGTCATGCTTATACATTTTTATAATCCTCATACATCGTTCTTTTACCGAGTACATAATGGCTAATGTTGCTCAATCATTTATTTTGCCCACGTATTGAATACATGAATGCGATGATTTTTAAGCAGCATTTTAGATTTCAAAACAGATGCACTAATTTCCTCTATTCTTATTATTTTCTACATTTCCAAAATAAATTTAACAAAAAAATTACGCATTTTTTATCTTTTCAAATATGGTTTTATGTAACTCTGGATTTTATTTATTTATAAATTTCTGAAATCAAATTCCAAAAGTGAGTGAAATTACATGTGCACGCGCTATATTAATTAAATTTTGCTAGTTTTTTTCCACTCAGATAATTCAATACTAAGTAACTATTAAAATTTAGAATTAACACTCGATAATAATATTCATTTTAAATCTAAGTAAATTATTTGAATGTAATTAAATATTTTAGAAGAAACTTTTTCAATACAGAAAATATCGCATCTTTAACTAGTATTGTATCATATTTTCGAAATCCCATCCACACAAAGTGGCTAAATTAGCTATTCTTTTATCTGAAAAAAAAATTTATTTATTCGTCAGCTAAACTGAATTTAGAAAAGTTATGTCAATAAAGGTAGAATTCAAAGAAATTTTTCACCATTTCGTAGATGCTCATGAAAAGTGTTTTAATTACTTGATCAGCTTTCCACTATACCGCTTCTGTTTGCTTGCTGAAGAAGTATAATTTATTCTTTAAAACTATAACTTAACACACTCGCGTTCTCATTCTTTCTAAAATTTAACTCTAGGACAGATATAATGAAAACACACGAGAGGATCTGAAAGAAACAGTATTTTCACTTTACTTTGGATAGATCAATGTAGATATCTGAGAGCCACCAAAAACTAAAAATCGGATTAAAGCTATCGAACTAGCCAAATCAATCAATCCCGAGTGTATATTTTTAGGGATCAATTGTCCATTCTCTACCTCATTGTTAAAAGTTAGGATCTTTAGTAATCTCACACACACACATAAAAAATCGTGTCTTGTTGAAAAGCTCAAATACTTCCTTTTACTTATATGATTTGAATATTATTGGTTCACTGCAATTCTTCATTTGTTTCATGTATCTTTTTTAAAAAATAATAATTTGTCATCTCAGTGGTGAATTTATAGGACATAAAACACACAGTAGACATTTTCTTATGAATTCCAGTAAAAAATATTTTTGCAAAAATTAACAAGGGCCTTATAAACTTTAAGTAGTATTTTATGGCTGTGAATTTAAATAGAAAAGGAGGTTTTTGGAGGCTTGCTTATTATTCTTTTAAAAAATTACTTTCTTATGTATTACTAATTTTTTATAAGGATATACATATATATATAAATTACTATTTTTTTGCATACGCATATCCAACTTATAATGTATAATTAATAAAATCTACCTGACAGGAGGAAATTGACTGTAAGAAAAGGGTCGAAAACATGACTGCCTCTGGTTTCACTGTGCTCGATGCACATTTCAGATGTGTCTTTACATATCTTCAGTTGAAATGCTCGATTCAAATACTTCGTCAGTTGTTTTTATGCTCAAGATATTTAATCAATTATAATTCTAAGCATTTGAAATTAAAATATAGAGATACACATATAGGTATACAATCATTTTACAATAAATTTAGAAATAGATATTTGCAATAATTCTTAAGAACAGGCAAGGGGAAAAGAGATCCACTCACTTATCATAATATCTCTGGAGCAATTAGACCTACAGACTTGATATTTGGCAGTCACGTTTCTTTTGTTGAGTAGAGATTCATTATGAACGGGTTGTGCGAAAATCGACCCCTAAGGTGGGTTGCAGGGGAGTTATAGACAAAAACTTCTATCTTTTAGCTATTTCACTAACTGATTTGAAATCGGGAAAACATGTTTCTTTCTTAGAGTAAATATCCGCTAAGAACGAGTTTTGTGGAAATCGAATTTTGAAGGGAGGAAGGGGGATTTCAGGGGTGTTATAGAAAAAATTTCCCATATTTGAATTATTAGACTTACGAGCTTAAAATCTGGCAAATGAGTTCTTACTGTCGAAAGGAGATCGGCTAGGAACGGGTTTTGTGAAAATCTACTACGAAAGGGGAGGGGGGGGCCCTTCGGAGGGCGGTAAAGACAAAAATTCTCGTTTTTAAACTATTACATGTACAAATCTGAAATTTGTAAACATGTTCCTTCTGTTAAGTAGAGGTCTGCTAATAGCGGTTTTTTTACTCCCAAGGAAGGTTGAGAAGGAGTTATAGATAAAAAAAATACAAAAAAAAATCTCCCGTTATTGAGAGATCTATTTGAAATTTACCAATTAAAAAAAAAGACTTAAAAGATTTTTGAATTAAGAAAAAAACGCATTTTTTTCCATTTTGTTAAGGAAATTTGTCTTAAATATAGTCCAAGTTTTCCTATGAGATAAAACATAAAAGTGAAATTCCTCCATAACAATGATGATGAAATACAGTCTAACCTCCATATTACGAACCTCTTTTTAGCGAATTTCTCTATGGTGAACTTTTTCCTGGAACCAAGAACATTTTTCGATTTTCTTTGTAAAATAACCTCCCAATAGTGAAGTGCATTTTCTACGTAGCGAACTTTTCTCTTGTGATTCAATTTTTTTTCTCCGTATTTTTAAAGTATTTCTGGACATTTCAAGTTATTCTCTCTTTTAATACACTTTAAGGTGGACATAAATCTTGAACTGGTTTTATTAAATGCCTAACTCGCCGAGAGCGATAGAATTCTGGGCGTTTCATTCAAGAAGTGTAACCCTTAACCCCCATTGTGCGGATCACTGGAAACATCTTCGATATCCCCTTTCACCCTCAGTGGAGTTGTCTCGTGTCCTCGTGTCCTTGAACGTTTATTTGTAGTGTTGATAAGTCGTACTGGTAACTTCGTTTCTTGTAGCTCGAAAATGTCAAAACGTAAGTGCTTCAGCATCAAAGAAAAGAAATTTAATTCTTCAGGAAGTGGATGAAGGCGTTAAGAAACTTTCCTTACAATTTTTCTTTCTTTATTTTCTTTTTTTAATAGGTAAGATATATAAAATAAATATATATTAATTTACAAAAGGGTGTGAATAATAACTTTTTAAAAATATATATAGTGTTTATGAATTTAAAATTTTGTTTTATGTAGTTTATCAAGAAAATTGAAAGATGGACCTCTATATCACGAATTTTCCATATAACGAAAATTTTTTCGGGATTTAGCGACTTCGTTATACAGAGGTCCGACTGTAATGGGACTGCTACAATTATAGCTGTAGTAATACTTTAATAATAGAATTTTTCTGTGACAAATGTAAATGTATGTGTTTCTCTTTTTTTATTAATTTCCTAAAATGGATTCTAATTTTTTTTAATTCGATCAAAATATTCCTAAAAAAAACGCCATTTTTTGAAAATTGCACCGAAATATTTTTTTTTTGTAGAAAAATTTTATATTTTTAGTAATTACGACAGATGTTTATGTATTTCTCACCTTCCAGTTTTGCTAATATTGACTTATTAAATGAAATCATTCTTCCATATGATTTTTGTTAAATTTCTATTTTTTATGTATATATATAAATACTTATCATATTGCTCTTCATGTAACAAAAAAACTGCTTCCATCTTATTAGGGTAGCCGTGATAGACCAATAGTAATGGTTGCAAACTTGGGGTCAGAATGATTGTAATCGAGTCCTTGTGTCATTGAAGACATGTCATGTACAGGGGCTGATGCTCGTTAATTCTTTCGAAGATCAAAAGCCTCATGGTATGGAAGTTTTAAAAGTACAGTACCAGTTCTCGTCGTTTGACCATGGTTCGATATCACGATAGCCTTCGTATTGCTTCTAAATGCAATACAGTCAATTAATCGATCTAATTTGGGGTTACAGCTTTTCAAAAATACATGTCTTGTTTCATTATGTGTGTGTGTGGGGGGGGGTATAATTTAGTAAAATTGCCCTTTCTTTATTTACAGAAATTTTTTTTAATAAGCAACATACTAAACTAAACTCATTGGCGCAACAGCCCATAAAACCTAAAGTCTACTTTGCCCAACTCTTTATCTAAGCAACATATGAAAGACTGTGACGGATCTATCCACGTAATTTCAATTAATCCTCTTGGGAAATCTTTCGGCTATCAATTCGAGTTTATTCACAACCAACTTTTTGAAGAAGAAAACCGTGATATTTAAATTTAGTTCACTTTATAGAGTCTAAGCTTTCAAGCTAGCTAGAGAGAAAGAGAGATAGAAAGTGATGAAATAGAATAGATTGCTACTGATCAGGTATTATAGTATTTTATATCGTATTACAAATATTTGATAAGTGAAAGAATTAAAGTGACGATTGGTCACGAAAGTTTAATAGTGTTAAGATAATTGGGACATATAAGATTTGATCCTACAATAAGAGGGTCGGTATTGATAGTCTTCTCATAATTCGGGCATCTCGCTGTTAATCTACATATTGAGAACATCTCTTCTCGTTGAAATTAATTGAATCAGTGTTTCTATTTTGTGAGATCAATAAATAGACTGTTTTTGAATATGGCTAGTGTTTTTTCCCTTCCTCCCACACCTCTAGGCGGGCAAGAGAGTGGAACGAATATCTCTCACAAGATTAATCTTTATAGCAGCAAGAACTATAGTAATTAGAGGACAACGAAGTATTTTTAACTTTAATACTAAAAAACGTATCAAAGTTGCTTCTACATTTGAAAAAGTCCTGTTTCATTACCTGTTGCACATAAGTGTGAATAAAGCACCCATAATTCGTCATCCTAAGAATTTCAACACTTTTATCTTGCGCTTGAGGAAGTGGTCTGCGGGAATCGTATCCATGGAAACGGTATAAAGAAGTCTCCGTGGAGATGACTGTTTTTCAAAAAAAAAAAAAAAAAAAAAAAAAATGTATTGCGTTGGGTAAAAACGAGTTTTCAACAAGTCTGAAAGTGATTCTATAAAAAATTGTTTTCTATTCTTATTCAAGCAGTACATTAATAACTCATTTGTATTGATGACTTTTTTAAACTGATCGCAAAGTTTTATTGGTGAGACGAAATTCATAAAAAGGATGTTGATATAAAGTGACGAAAGAGAGAAAAAGATGTTTTCAGATTTGAAAGGGTTTATTGACAAAATTTTTCTGGATTCAGTTCAAAGACCTTTCGAAAGAAGCCTTAGAATTCAATGAAGGCTTGGATGCTCAGATGCCTACAGCTAGGAGTTGATGGAATTCTTTGAAGATAGCGTTGAAATTTAATTTAAAGTGTGTTTGAGGGGAAGCCATACAAGTTTTAGAAGATTAGTTTTGAATTTTGTTTTTTAAGGAAACTCTACTAAACTTTTTTGAAAGAACATTATTTAAGAAAATCTGATGACGTCAATGCCGATAAAACTTATTTGGATTCATTAATTAAAAGAATATAAAGCTCCAATAAGTATATAAACTTCACACACTAAAATTACAAGATAAAAGAATTCAAATTCATATATTATTTCCTGTATATCATGTATTTGATATTCCAGACACTCAGTGTGAATCCTTATCTACTGAGCACGCGTGCACACACACACATTCAGGATGAAATTTGCAATAATATATTTAAATATTTAATATGATTCCTAATATTTCTAATATAAATGATCAATAAAGCCATTAATTGTCCCTCAAGTATTTGATGATCAATAAGTGAAATACGTTCTTCGCGTCCGAACTCTTAATTATGAGAAAGTTTCTGTGGATATATTTCGCATCTTAGTGAAACCTCGTCAAAGGTTTATTACTACATTCAGGTTTATCTTTTCTATAACTAAATACTTTCGGATTCAATTTAAAGTTTTCTTAATATAATATTTTTGAAAGTGTGGTCTCAAAAAATTTATAAACATACTAGGCAAATTATACATATGAATATATTTTCATTAACTCCTCTATCATGCTTTAAAAATATCCTAAAATCTAAAATTCTAAGCTCCTGGTGCGGAAAAATCGTTCCAAAGGCTCCGACAGGAAGTAAACTAGAGGGTCCATATCCAGTTTCAAATATTCTTTTATAAGTTTGCTAAAAACACACGGATTTCCATTAAAAATATTCGTAGATACTGGGGAAGAAACAGGGAAAATGAAGGAAAATAAGGAGATATTTTAGAAGATAATTTTTATGGAGTTGAAAAGGAAATATAAAATGCAACATTGTTGTGTGTTGAAGCTTTTATATCTTGAATATCTTTGAGTAACAAAAACCAACAAAATTGAAGCACTTATTTAAAAAAAAATTAACTCCTATATGAACACAAATTCTGATATAAAAGCGGATTTTATTCCTTCGCAAGGCAATAGTAAAAAGTTCTTTCTCTATGGCATTGATAAAATTACAAACATAGAGAATGATTCTATATGATCAAATATGACCCTCCCTTTAATTAGCTCTTTATTTAAAAAAAGCTATTTAATTCTTTCTTGTAACTACTAATTGTAGTATAATTAAAATCTCACCAGTCATTTCTTCACTCAACGGATCAAGTGCTGCAGGGCTAATGCGATAAAAAAAAAGACAAAAGATATTAATTATTCACAATAGGAGCAGCCAAGAGCTACCAATTTTTATGAATTTCAACACTTCAAATGTAGCTCTTATCTAAACAACAAGTATAACTCAATATAATATATTTTAGTATTTATAACTGTTATTCCATTTAAGTTGCAATTTTTTTTGTTGAAAATCAGATTTAACGCAATAAAATTTTAAAATGCGCAGCAGATGAAGTTTAAAAAGTCACCTAGGCAAATGATACCTGAGGAATTTGGTGTCAAAAATAGGATTCAAATTAGGTTTTAAATAATTTTCGAAGCATCAGATAGAGAGTACGGGTATATATAACGTGTTTGAATTAAGATTACCCTAGAAGCTACGTAAGAGCTAGTAATAGAGCAGACCTCGTAATTTTGAGCTGCAATCAAATTACAATAAAATCAGTGAAATATTTCATTCTGTTAACTTTTCCAACACTGCACTTTCGAACTTTGATAATGAGTTGAATTTAAATAGTAGAAATCCCGAGTGATTTGGGCTGTGACCTTTGGTTAAAGCTGAGAAATAGTTACTTCCTCCCTCTTCTTAAAGAAAGACCAAAGAAGAGAAATGCCTCCTCTGTGAAACTGAATGCACATTATCTTTGTATGAACAGAAATAAAATATTCTCATTTATAACCGGAGGTTATACGAAAAATAAATGATATAGATTTATTATTCTCTAAATAATTCTACTGACATTAAATTGACTTTTAAGGGAAAAAATCAAAGCTTATTTTAACCTTTTTTTGTCCCTATAGATTTTCAGAATTTTTTTAAGAAGACGTGGGAGAATGACAGTAAAAGTTTTGAGGATTTTTTTCCCTCTATTAAAAAAAATAACGTATTTGAAAAATGAATACTATCTTGAGAAATGAATAGTATATTTCAAGTTTTTTTTAAACAAGTCAAAACATTAATTTTGTGAACTTAAAAGTAATAAATCCACATTTTTCTGATAAATTAAGACATTTTAGATTAGAGGTAAATTATTTTTATCTTCATCTATAATAAATTCATTAATTCATTCCTTTTTTAAATATTTAACAAATTCAAATTGAATGAAAAAAATATGTTAAACAAACTGATTGTATTGTGAATTCACATTAGTTTAAATGCATTTAAGTGGTAAAAATGAAAGGAAAATTCAAGAAGAGTTAAAATAATACTTATAAGTTGAAGATGACACTTTTTAATTTAAAACAAAAATGTGATGTATTATGGTCGCAAAAAAATTCTTATTATGAATAGTTTCTCCAAAAGATAACAAATGTTGGGGATTTTATTCTAATAAGCGACTTTTTTAAGTAATAATGTTTTGAAATTCCTTTAGTTGTTAGATTTTAGGCAAAATGTAAAAAAAAAAAAGTTTTCTATACTTTTTATATTTTTTTACTTTCATTTGCCTTCTTTATTCCAGGAATCACATAAAAATGTTAATACTTATAACAGCTTTCAAAAATTATTAAATTCAAATTTGTCTGATTTCATTATTCTTTGAATTTAGAAAAAGGAAGAAAAGAAAAAAAATATTTCAAATAAAATACATTATAGTTAATTAAATCCAAAAAAAAAAAATGATATTTAATTTTATTACGTTTTTTTAAAGCTACATATTAAAGGGAATGTTTTTTTTTAAACCGACACGTTCTAGAAAGTTAATAAAAATTCTGAAAACTAAAGTTGTTGAGATTTAAAGCTCGAGGAAAGTTTAAAAGTAACAGAGCGTCTTTAAGCTGCATGCAATTTACGAGAAATTAAAACTCAAATTGAATTACTTATTAAAAGAAGTTTCTTTAGAATGTTGTGAATAAATATAGTTCGAAAATTGTTCTCACTCCTAAAAATATTTTTAAAGCTAAGAAAATAATGTCTTAAGCAACTGTAACAAACAGCGTTAAATATATATGTCTTTCATTTAGAGCTGCTTTAACAACGTATGTATTATATTTTTTCCTTGCTCTACCACCGAGAGTCATAAATTTATTTAAATTTCTACATTTTCTTCCTACAATGAAGGTTTGTTGAACATAAATTGTATACTTCCTGTTCTGGCTCTTAAAAAAAGAACTATTCTCTGGCGTATTCTATAGTCGGATTACTTTCTTTTTTAAAGAATCAGTAGGATGAAAATTCCTTGTGGATAAAAGCCCATCTTACGTTAAAAAGACAGCAAATGTTACCCTTTCTAATGAAAATTAATATTATGGAATTTAGCACATCTTACATTTTTTTTGTAATTCTTTTGAATTCAAAAAATCCGTATGGATGCTTTAGTGGTTATACAGTTAAATGTGTGTTTATTCTAATACTAACATGATACAGTTATGTTGTATTATAGAGATGAAAGTGGGCTCAACTTCATGCGGATCATATCCATTATGTTAGATTGTTAGTCTCGAAAATTATGGGTTGACAGGCATTTTTTGGGGGGAGGAAGAGTCTATCTAAAAATAATCTTCATACTTTCCTTCGCAATGTTTTCCAGATTTTTATAAATTTTTGTTTACGCAGCTTAAAAGTGAAGCTTAAAAAGCGAAAGAAAATGATTGAATTTAGAGGTAAAGATAAAGTTAATATAAACATGAAAAATATTAAATTTCAGATAATTTAACTTTAAAAAATGTAATCCATCATTCTTGAAAAATTTTATTCAGTTATTACATGTACATAAATGCAAATTAAGCAGTTTTGTCATACTACTTAAAACAAGATTTATAATGAAAACTTTATCCCCCTGCAATGAATTTTTTTATATATTTTAGATAAAGATTTAAAAAAAAACTGGTTTAGGAGCATTATATGCCTATACTAAAGTTACTCATAAAATATCAAAAAAGCAAAATCATAAATTTTCTTCTGTTCATGTCATTAAAAATTTTGCATTTTTTTAGAAAAAAAAATTAAAACAAAAATATATCTTTACGGAAAAAAGTTGCACTTTAATTTTAACAATTAGATATTATCAGTTTTCTGAAACAATTTTTGTTTAAAATATCACTAAACCTTTATCTACCGACGGTACTTATAAATACCACTCACTTTAAAATTACATGGAACAACCATTTTTACGAATACTCTGACGATACTTAGCAGTAATATTCTTTTAAATCCACTCTTCCAAGATATATGGCAGCACGGGTCTTATGATGGGTATTTTAATGGGGAAGCCGAATAGTTTTATAGTAGATATTGCGTTTTCAGCTGACATTTTGATCGAATTGCGAAGATTGCCATTTTTGTTCCGAAAAAGTAGTTAATGTCAAAAAGTGTCTTTTTTTTTTGTATGTTAATGAATACCCCTTAAAAACGATTTGACTTTTTTTTTAAAGTGAACAGTGTATATAATTAATTTTACAGTTGATTATCTTTAATGAATTATTTAGCTCGGATGGATTAAATTTCCCAAAGTTGAGTATTTTTTTATGTATATCCCTTAATTTTCAATTTAGTGATTTACAAAAAAATTTGCTTGAAAAAAACCACAGTAAATCATAATGCGGCATCTAAAAGGTTAAACACACACGTTAAAAACTTTTTTAACGTGGGAAAAGTGAGCTTTAATTTTAATAATTAAATATTATCAGTTTTCTGAAACAATTTATGATTTAAAATATCTTTAAACACATGTTAAAAATAACAAATCTTGTTTGAAGTAACACAATGTGTGGAAAATTGTTATCTGGTATAAAATTTCCTATGCATATATTTTCCTATTTTATCTTTGTCTCTTGTTATTTTGTCATTGTTACCGCCATAAACTTTTGTTAATGATACTATATTCTTTATCCTTATCTCTATCTTTAGCAAGGTATTTGGCAGAAAGATTTTATCACTGCATCCTCTTGTGATGATATGAAATGTGTTGATAAAATTTCGTGATAGTTTCAAGAAAAATCTTTTAATACATTGATCAAGTACCAAAACTTCGAACTTCCAAAAAGTTGCCTAAAGGCTATTTCCTCCGGCAAAAACTGTGAAACGGAAGACTGATTAAATATAAAAATATTACATTTCAGCATTTTTCAACTTTTTATTTTAAGAATGAAAGAGAACACTATGTTTACTTGACTGGTATCCTAACGAAAAAGAATTTAATTACTCAAATAAGTTATTCAATTACTTCCCGTTAATTTTATTTCTCTTCGATAAAGGAACAAGATATATATAGTTGAAGCATACACGTAAAATTGAGGGTTCTTTTCTTCGGTTAATTGAATTGGGATATCTCGACTAAAATGAACTTCGATAATCTTAAAACTTACGAAGTGAAAGAAGTATCTCGAAAAGAAAGTGCAGTTCCTTTCATCTTTTGTCTCAACTAAACACTTACTATTTTATCAAAGAAGACGAACTAAATCATGGGAAAAAAATGCGTTTCCTGGACTTTTTTTCCCAACTGCAATCCCTCCCCCCTTCTCTTCCACGTCGAACCGAAAGAGTAATATGATAGCTTTCGTTAAGTAGCTTACTAAATATTGTCAATTCAACCGTAAGCCCTTGTACTGTCAACCTGTCATGGGATCAAATGATATATATTTTATTTCGAGGCGTAAATGTGTACATCTATATATGGCCTTGTAGAAAAGCTTTTGCTTGAGTAATACGATACTTATATAAGAAAAGTGTAATACAACCAAATGTTTTAATTGTATAAAATTAGGAATGTAAGAATTGTGTGTGTGATTAATCTTTCTTCTAGAATCATTCCTTTCATATCATTCATGAAGGTATTCTATAATTTCTCGCATTTACTTTCTTGCGAAGCTGGATAAATAAATCTTTTTGAATGAATTTTCAGTATGTGCGATTTTTTTCCGTACTTAAATTTTCATTTTTTTTATGTTTGTAAGTATTGGATTACATTCTCATTGGTATTTGAGTGAAATGTTCTACTTTCCGCATTAACACTAGATTGTCCAAGGGAATCATTTTGACTGCTTTTTTGATTTCAATTAGAAAAACAATTACGTATATAATGACACAACTTCTTAGACATTTTTAGAATACATTTTCCCCCCCAAGTGAAGTAAATTTTTTTATTGTTAATATTTACTAATAACTTGTTATATGACTGTAAATAATAAAAAAATTATTAAAAATTAATTTTAAACAAAGTTTTTTACACATTAGTTATTCTTTCACAATGCAGTCATTTTGACTGCTTTTGGGCAATATAGGTATATACTAAATTTCAGTCTTTCTAGTGTTAATCTTATATAGAGAAGTTAAATAATAGTTTTTAAAGCATTAATGGTAAAAAGAAAAATAATTGACAAAAACATATTTTTACTTATGATTGTGAGCTTTTTGATGTGTAACATCTTTCCTCTCGCTTACTGGATATTTGTTGGAGTGATTTCGTGAAAAGGGACGGATATGTGTAACAGGAAGTGACGTAAGCGTGCGCTATTTGATTTGACCAATGAGAGCGCGTGGTGGTGTACAGCGCATCGGGGTACAGCTCTAGTAGCCATCAGCACTCGAGCGTTTGACTCTAAATTCACAATCGGTCTGTAAATTCTACCCCTTAATTGCAAGAATCTCTATATTAGAGCAGAGAAAATAAATTGCTTATCTACACACTAATCCTAAGACCAGTTTTAGCCAGTATGCCGCGCCGATCTGGGCACATGCAGCTAAAATTCATATTAATCAAATTGAAGTTTCTCAAAGCATCATTTTCCGACAAATATTAAAACCTCGATGGTTCATGAGGAATAAGGATCTCAGATTCGCGAACAAAATGATGTCTATCAGACAATTTATCAAAAAATTAGCAACTAACTTCTTTCAAAAAAATTGATAACTCTAATAATCCTTCGATCTTGGATATTAAAAAATATATCCCTGATCCTAATTTTAACAGACTCAATAATTTTCTTCCGGATCCTCTCTTCAATTAAGATTCTTAATTAAATTCATTTCACTCTTCTCACCCAACTTAAAAGCTTACTTTAACTTCTTCGCCTTCTTAACTTCTTCCTTCTTCTTTTCATTCTCAGTGCTTGCACAGTTTTTGAAGATATTTTTCTAGCACTTAAAGCATTTTAGTAGTTTTAAATTTTAATTTTTTACTCTCATATAAGTATATTTTACTTTTTACGTATTTTTTTTATTAACAAAGGGCAAGAGTGAATTCGTCACAGTCACTCAAAATCCTAAAGATAAGAGGTTCTTGCTCGGAAGAACTAGATACTCTGGTCATCCATCCAAGGATACTCTAAATCCACTTCGCACCTATCAGCAAGTCTTAGACTTCACCCAGGATAAACTTGCGATCCTTACGCTCAATTGTCAAAGGGCTCCCCAAACAGATTTCGACGACGTTATTTCATAAAAATGTTCGTTACTCATGTTGTCAGAGACGTGGTTAGATAATGACGAATGTGTTTCGATACCTAACTTCGATTGCTGCGTACAGTTTAAACGACCGGGCCGCAGAGCAGCTGGTGTTGTGATCTATCGCAAACAGAAAAACTCACATGTTGTGACTCCTCATATGAACATTACTTATCATCAAACAAGTGAACTGGGTATTGTTAGTAACAATATTGGGGGACATATGTGCGGTAGAATGCTTATTTGAAAACGGACAAACAGAGAATTTCGGTTTTCGCATACATTTCTTGAAATCAAACGGTTCAAAAAATTAAAGATTTTCTGCATTTTGTACTTTTACCATATACCGTAGGTGGTTCCACTCTTTTAAAGAAAACTATCACTCGCTTCCCATGATTTTGAGGGGTGATTTTAACTTTAATTTCAGTTTGCCAAAATCTGATTCACTCATAGCCTTTTTGAATGATGAATTCAAGCTCGTAATGAACACAAATCAAAATGTTTCGACAACTAACAGTGGTAATGTTATTGACGCTGTTTTTCAACGGTTTTTAAATACTTTGAAATCACAAGTATATGTGTCATATTTTAGTTGTCACAAGTCTATTGTCTCCGTTCTTCCCTAAATTGATCAACAATAATTATTTTTGAAAAAAAATTGCATTACTCCTTGCGTTAATTAAATAAAATTTTCATTAAAGATATAATTATTCGATAGAAAATTATTTTCAATCATACCCAATTCATTTTTTTCAGGATATAAGTTGCTATTGCATATTTACTAAGATAACATGTCAGATGTTACACATCATATACGACTACTGTAAGGCTCGTTTCTTTTTTTCCCCTGCAGCAAACAAACAGCTGTGAAGTTTTGTTGCTGTAAGTTCAAATTACATAATTTATTTGCAACATACTGATAGTTTTAATTGAATAGTATGAATTTATCCCTTAAAATTTTAATCTAAAAGGATTTTTCTCAAACTGTGGTAGACACACTATTAGAGGTACACTAAGATCTTTCAAGGGTGTACATAAACTGCCCAGAAAAGCAAAATGAGCCACAATTATGAGTATAATTAATGAAAAATCCCATGGTTTAGGTAAATTAATTTTTAATTTTCTGGCCTAAGGATGTGATAACAAACAAGTCTGAGAATCGCTTTTGGGCAAGAATTACTTCTTGTTGAGCAATCAGACATTAAAGGCAAACAAGCTTTGATAATCGGGAATTTTTCGTTCTCTTAAAAATGGTTGCATCATAGCATTTTTGTCTATTAATAGTTCTTTTGCATATGAAAATCTGATAAGTCTTAGATTATCTATATCAAGTCAATTCACCAATCCTTAACAAAAATATGATTTTAAATATTTTTGAAAGATTGGACAACAGTAGATGGTTTCATGGGTGGTGACATTTGGTTCTGTAATGGGTCCTGATTCAACCCCTGTCCCCTTGCGGAAGAAATATGGGGAATACTGGTCGTGTTAAATTTCAACTGAACTCAATTTCTTCGCATTGTTTAGAGTGGAAATTAAAAGATTTAATCCAACTTAAATGTCGTTTCCTTCTCTTTTTTTATTCAGTATTATGGGATTCGTCTTGAAAGGACTTTTTATGTTGTTGTTAAGTGTGACATTAATTTCATACGAATTTCTTACAAGAGACTTAACTCTGTGAATACTTACATTTCAATTAAAAAAATAATAATATATTTTTGAAAGCGAGATATACCAATAGACCAGCTTCTATACTAAAAATATTTGAAATCCCTTCCACCCCATTTATTTTTATTAGCTCTATGTAGGTGTATTTTTCATAACATATATCCACAAATATGAAAATAAAGAGAAGAAAAAGCGGGAGACAATTAAACATGGATCATAAAATCGATTTTTAAATGGATATTTATTTGGTATAAAAATGTCTAAGTAACCTATTAAAGATACATTTTTTATGTGTAACCAACATTTAATAAAACCAAAAATATTTTTTAACTGAAATCTTTTAAAAATTCTTGGAGAATACAAACTCTAGAATTTTTCTTCCGAGCATTTTTGATGAATTTGAAACGTACTTTACGGAGCTTTCGAACGAGTAAGTGAATCCTCAGGGACCTGTGAGCTACTTATCAAAAACCACTTTTCCAAAAAAAAAAACGTAAAATTTTGTCGGCAGTCGGAGTTACGATAGTAACTAACCGAGCTGCACTCGAGGAAAAAAAATAGTAACTTATGAGAGCTCTCGATATTTTTTTCAGTAACAAAGTCAACCGGAATGTTCACTGTATGCTTTTAAATGTAGTTTATTTTATTTCTTCCGATTTTCATCATTCCATTGAGTGTCTTCATCCGAAAGTAAGAAATATCAGCGAAACCACGCTGCTTCTAAAACTCCTTTGGGAATCTAAGGGGAGGAATAAGGTGAGGATGAAGTTACAACCAGAATCTTTTCTTGCTTCTCAGATAATTTCATCATTTTCGATCTCTTTTCCCCTTTCTTTTCTAGATAAAATGTGTTTTTTTAGGCATTTCTTTAATGCATTTTTTTGAGTGATACGACGTTTCTGCTTTCACATTTTAAAAATAGAATTTCTTTCTTTCCATTATTTCGAACCGATTAACTTTCAAATTCTGACTTTTCGCAAAAATACATTAATAATGTTTTCGGATTGATTTTTGAATGTATATATATAATGTATTCATTTTTTGTTCAGATGCTGGAGTGGTGAGACAAAAATCCGAGCAGTTAGCAAAGTATTTATTGACAGTGAAAAAATAGGTTAACACGAAACTGTGGGGACTGAAACACATTTACGTGTTAAAAGAATTTGTGTTAAAGGATATTGCAAAATAAATAAATAAATAAATAAAATAAAAAACCTGCATATTTGACAAAACTAAGTTTATTAGAAAATATTTTATTTACATAGATATGTATCTATGCATGTATTTAATAAAAATCAATGAAACCAAAACATTCACAAGAACTTAATGAAATTTAATATAAAATTTTCCAATTTTTTGAAAAAAATAATATTTATTGAGTTTTTGGAAAATAATATGATATTTTACTGTGCATTGTTTTTTTTAGCATCAAATAGTCAACAAATTGTTAGATGTTGTCCATTTTGTTATTCATTTCCCCATTGGAATGTGCGCCTAAATAACTGCGCTTACTTTTCATGATTTTCCTCATTTCGGATGACATGGGAACAGGAGCTGCATTATTGCTTTTATTTTCGTCGTTGAAATCTGCATTAATGATATTTTTTGAGCTCTGAACAAACTCCAAAATGTCTTTATCTTCCATAATAGGACACATTATAATCATCTACTGCAACGAATTCTTCCGATAATACAGTAGGATAGTCCAATAATACAAAATCTTTCTCAAACATTTCATTACGTGTGTTTGGTGTTTACCGTATTTTGACCATTCCTAAAAGGGAAATTTTTTCGTGTTAAGCTATTTTCGTTTTGTGTTAAGAGAAAAAAATGCATGAAAATACATAGTAGTGTGTCGCAACCGTTGTATTATTTCATGTTAACCGATATTTCGTCTTAAGCGTTTTCGCGTTAAACATACTTCACTGTATATATATAATGCATTCATTTTTTGTTGAGATATTGTAGTCGTGGTGAGACAAAAATCCGAGTAGTAAACAAAGTATTTATTTATGTATTTTAGACATTAGTAAAGAGGAGGCCATTATGCAAGTTTTTGCCACCAGTAGAAATCGACAAAAGAGGCAGATGAATCCCTCCCTTCATTCAAATAAGGAAAACACAGGGAAAAATATAATGGGAATGCTATAATCCCATGTTCAAGTGAAGGGAAATAGACGTTAATTTAGAAACTATATAGGTGGATTTAGAGAAATATTTGGTACCAGGCTGTTTTTAGGAAACTGCATGCGGTAGCTATTCAATTATTTTTTGATGAATAGGAAATGAATCAAAACAGTGTTTAATTTTTTCAACGTGGAAAATGAAATGAAGCTAGGGTTTTAAAAAAAGTTATTCTTAATTAAGATACACAGAAAAATGTGCAAGATTAGAGTTTAATTTAATATTAAGCTAAGGAAATTTAAAGTTAATATTAAGTTGTTGTGTGCATACATTTACGAAAACTCCCAACACATTACAATTTTAAATATCATTTTTGTAGGGCAGAGCTTCTCAAACTTTCAATAATTGTGACCCAATTTTCAATGATAATTTTCATCACAACCCCCTCCATATAATAACGATATATTGAATGCAATAATGATGCACTTTGGTGTTAAAGCTTCTATACGCGACCTTAATTATAAACCGTACAAATCAATAAGATAAGTATTGAATTTTATGTATAATTTAATATATATAAAATTTAATACTTACTTTTTTTATACTATGGGAATCACAAGTAATTACTAAACTTGTTGTCTTCCGAAATGCTTACGAATAATTATTTCTTTTCTATAAACGGTAGCTTTCCCCCTCCAAAAAAGCTTTATTTGTTGAAAAGTTATTAAGCACTTGGCATTGGGGGTAAAAAAAGAATCAACTAATCTCATTAGCCTTATTTTTGCCAGAATTTGTTTCAGTAAATTCGAGCGCAATTCTTTATTCAAATGAATTATTCAAAGACATGAAAAGTGAACAGGGATTTAACAGAACAATAAGTAGGTACTCTCTAAGCTACTTTGATTGATTTAAAAAAACACACCTTCCAAAAGCTTTTTCCATGCGAAGTTGATGCCTAGTATTCAACATTCTGCCCTGAGGTTGAAAAAGCGCATAAAATCGCCAGCAATCTTTTGCATCACAAAAGAAGAATATTCTTTTGTCCACATATCCTTACAAGATTCAATACTTCTAAGAAAAGATGTTTTTGTCGATCCTATTGAATATTATACCCGATGGAATTCTTTTGTAGGATGGGCGAGAATTGCGATGAATAATATTTCAGACTATCTAAGAATTTGTTACAATTTTGTGACAAAAGAAAAATAAATATAAAAGGGACAAAAACTTCAATTAAGTAGCTATATTTTATCCTTAGTGATTGTTTTTTTCCCAAAATATTTTATTATGATATACGATGTGAAGGAAGTAATTTTTCTTTTAAAAAAAGAAGAAAAATCGTTGTTTGAAAGCGTTTTATTTTTCTTATGCTGTGGGTAATTGATTTAAAAATACGATGCTTCGAATTTTTCATTACCTCAGATTCCATTAATTAGAGACGCCAAAATTTAACAAATGAAATTTACCGTAAGAGATATTAAGGTGTGTGTGTGTGTATCCGAGTACGTTCGGAACCGTGATTTTGCAAAAGCGTATAAATGGATAATGTTTATGATATTTAGTGTCATTTAGATTAGAAAACGTATATAAAATTGTTTTAAGAATATTATGACAATAAAAAATTATTTAAGTGCAATATTTTGACAAAAAATGAACATAGAATGACCCATTTTCAAAACATTCTCCTTTTATGAAAAATGCTTCTATTATAATAATATTTTGCCTGTATATAGCTCAGACCTCTGTACAGAGGTTGAACTAGAATTTTTGAAATATATAACTTAGAAGTGGATTTATCCATAGTTTACTACAACAGAGGGGAGAAAATTTAAGAAAAAAATCGCCGATAATTATTTCAATGGGTGGTAATTCTGAAAATAATGCGAATTTTTCAAAAGTCCTAGTTCAGACTCTCTTTAGAAGTCTACTTTATATAAGCAAAATACTATTATTATTATAGAAGCATTTTTTATAAAAGGAGAACGTTTTGAAAAAAGGTTATTCTAAGTTCATTTTTTGCCAAAATATTGTATTTAAATAATTTTTTTTGTCATAATGTCCTTAAAATAATTTTAAACATGTATTCTAATCGAAGTAACACTAAATATCATAAAAATTATCCATTTATACGCTTTTTTAAAATCTCGGTTTCGAACGTACCTTAAAATGTTGTTTAAATTGGGATCGTAGTGGCCGAGTGGTCATGTTCTTGAGCTTGCAGTCGGCGTTGTTACAGTCGAGTCATAGATTGTGTCCTAATGCCACTAAAGGGATGATGCACGTTTATTCTGACGAGGCTCAAAGACCTCACGTTGAAAGAGTGTGGAAGTTTCGAGAATAAGGTGCTTGCTCGGGCATCGTTCTTGTTACTGATACTTTTACGAAATACGTCACCAGTAGCCCTCACTATGCTTCTTATAATGACTTTAATATACAATCATATTTTAAATCGGGCATTGCTTTCAGCATTTATAATTGGGGACTAATATTTAATGGGAAGTTAAATTAATATAAAATTGAGACCTTTAGAGATACATTTTCTTTAAAAAGTTTTTTATTATTGGAATGATTAAAATGACCTTTAAAGATACACTTGTAGCCCTTGTTATATGAACAACTGGTAATAAGCGTTTTCTCTTTAAAAAGTTTTTTTTTTCAATAATTGAAATGATTAAGTTTACCAGGTAGATAATGTACAAATTATATAGGGAGGGTTAGTCTTTCACTAGATGAGTGATACATCGAAAATAAAAATTTAAAAAAATGTAGTTAAGAAACAATACTCTCTATATATGTATAAATACGTAAGGGAAATAAATTGAAAAAAGCGTCCAAGTCATACAAGAATAATTAGGCATAGTGTAGAATTATATTCCCCAAAGGTAAGATGAGTATAGAATTTTCAGTGATTCTTAAGATTCTAAGACTGAAACAGGGAAAATTAAATCGATGAATTAAGTATTTTGATGGAGAAAAAAGAAAAATTGTAATACATTTGTAAATCTCTTAAATAAAGCGTGGACTTGTATAAATTTATTGATTTTCGATTTGTATATTTTGTTAAAAAAGAATCTAATATACAGCTTGGAACAACAGGTAATTAATGATTGAATCGTAAACAGTACTATTAATGTTTGAAAAGTCATGTTATAATATGAGGCAAGATTTTTATTTCAAATTTCAAATGCTTCATTAAAAATCATAAAAAGTTTACAAAATTTTATACAACAAAAGGAGATGTCATAGGCAATTTCTGTGCCCCACTCTTCCCTAAAGGTCATAGGAGGTTACAAAACCAAACCAGCCTTCAAGGAAGGCAGTCAATAGAAAACATGTCAATACGATGCATTATAAATAGGAAAAACTCTGAAATTCATTGAAATATCCAACAAGAAAGCTTTAAGGGCAGTTGGAAAGCTAAAATCTTATTTTTTTGACAATTTCAGATTTTTACATTTTCAAACTGTATAGATTTTAACCTTTCTAAAAATACCTTACTTTAACCTCTAGGGTAATTAGAAGCCCTTAAAACCTATTTTTAAATATTCGTTGAAACTGGGCCACGCCCATTTGAATGGCGAAAAATGTAAACAACGTACTTCGTTTTTGCTTAAATGTGTAACTTCTGATATAAACCAAAACATGTATCTTTTATTGTAAATTGAGCCTTTTATTTTTTTTATTTCCAAGCCGATTAGAAGTCTCACTGTATACATTAAAATCAATTTATCTCAAAATGTAAATTTTGATGTTCGATGTACCTTTTCTGAGAAACTACTGTTCACAGGTATGTAAATTTTTTTATGATATACTTATATTGATGACTAATATATACTAAAATGATATTTTTGTAAAAAACTCAAAAATTTATTTTTTACAAATTTTCTATGTGAAAAATGGGTCAAATTTCGCAGTGTTTGATAAAATATTTCATAAATTATTAAAAAATTCAAAATGTGCTAAGAGCTCATTTCAATATAATGAGAAAGGTATACTTTAATTGTATGAAAAATTTCAATCATGTACATATTGTAGATTTTGAGAAAAGGTACATCGAAAACAACCAATTTAACATTGTCAGTATATATAAAGAGAGAGGTTTCCAACTCCCCTTAAAAACATACACAAATCAAAGGCGAAGTCAAATAATTTACTAAGAAACGATCAATTAAAAAAAAAAAAATTAAAAAGGAAGACACAAAGGGGATATTCGCTTTAACCCCAAACTAAAAGTAAAAAAAAAAAACAAAAAAAAAAAAAAAAAAAAAATGCTTAAAAAAAATTCACCTTTAGATGTAAAAATGTGCAAAAGTCCACATCATAAGAAAACACGAGAAAAATTCCATGACACTGTCAAAAAAGTACAGCAAAGTTAATATTAAATTTAATATTAAAATGATCCGAAAAAAGATTAAAAGGCGAAAGCTACAAACATCTTGGAAAATTCAAAACAGTTCAGAGAATGTCTGAAAGTAAGGAGAAAAAACGGACGGATGATAAAAAGACGCGGGGGGAGGGAGGGGGGGTAAATAATAGGTTCTTGAGCTAAACAAAAAAATTAGATATCGACTGAATCACCCCACTGATCTTTACTTTTGAAGCTATTCAAAAGACTTTGAAGAAAAAAAAAGATATTTTTAAAGGCAGAGAGCGATGCACAATTAAATGAATTTTTACGAAATTGGATTTAAAAGTAAAGCGTATGAATGGAAAAGCAATTTAAATGGAAATGCATATTAAATTAGATGCAAATTAGGGACTTTATATTACCTAAAATCGCAAAATAGTTTAGGTATCTTTGTGATAAATTTCAAAAGAAAAAAACCCAATATACGGAAAAATTGTTTACTTTTAACTTCCGATTTTCAAAAAGCGCTTTTCTGCTGGAATCGTTGTTTGAGAAGTGAAAATAAGCAGCGCGTCTTATTTTAATAAACTCATCACCACATTCACTTTTATTAAAATGTTCTAGAAAATTCGGAGAAATCAGGTTTTCTTTTTTCCCCAACGTTTACTGAAACTGGGATCACATTAAAAATGACTATGCTTATTTTTGTACTCGGAAAAATTCTGGAAAATATTTCATTAGTTTTTTTTTAAATATATTGAAAAGTAAATTATCTAAACAGGGAGCTAACAGTATCATAGCTCGAATTGAAGTTTTTTATTAACTTAATAAACCCTCTTAATATCAAAAATAAAAATTATAGTTCTGTAGAAAAAAAAATCTGAATTAAAAATTACTTCATGTTCTTCCAATCAATCATTTTTAAAAACTTTAATATCTTACTTCCTACTAAACAGCAGAAAAAATAATAAAAAAACCTCCTATAAACATAAAAAAGCAAATACTGTGAATTTTTGTGAGGTACGAGCTCTCTCAAGGGAAAAAACGCTTAACATTTCGATCGCTCGTTTTTTTTTCCCCTTATTCCAATTAAAAAAGCAACAACCCACTGTTAAAAATATTCTTTCAGATTTTAAATTAGGAAAGATTTCATTGCATTAGTAGTAAAAATATTATTAACATACAAGTGTTATTACTTATTAGGAAAAATTCTTAGTTAAAAAAACACATGCAATGACAAATTTTTAAAAATAATAAAGAATTTCCCCAGAAAAGTTTAAAAGTTAAAATTTTACCGTAAAATCGTGATAGAGAGGAGTAATTCATCGACTTGATAGAAATCTGGCTTTTTTCCGATAGTGGTGTTTTTAATTAGAAATTTTGCTATGAAACAGCGGTTCTTAAACTTTCCAACGCCGCAGCCCCCTATTATGTATCAACCTGAGATCGTGGATCCCCGAGATTTCGAACCCCCACCCTGACCCCCAGCATATGGTTTGAGTGATTGAAAGGTTCTTCAATAATCCTAAGATTGCCTGTACTCCTTATTCAGATGTTTCTTAAAATTTATTTTTTTCCCTTAAGAAAACAATGGACATCTAATTTTAACAGTAAAAAAAACTGGAAAAATATTCTGGATCGAAATACATGTTTTGGTAGAGTTTTTTCATTGGGGCAATTTAGTGATATAGACTAAGAGGGCACATCTTTCAATTTTCCCACGAAGTCTTGCAGAGTCTGTAAAAGAGGGAAACTTGACATTAAATGAGGGACCTTCGCTGACCCCCTAGAGAAGCTTTGTGGACCCCCGGGGGTCCACGAACAACAGTTTAAGAACCACTGCTCTAAAAGATCACATGAATCATGATTTATGTTTTCAGAAAAAAGCTTTATGAGAGAACTCTTTTCCTTATTATTAATTGAGGACTTCTTTTCTTTGTTAGAAAGTTAAGTAGTTTTTTTTTCTTTTAAAAATGCACAATTCGAATAAAATATTCGCTTCGATATGATACTTTTTATTTCTCAAATCTGAGAAATTTGACTTTAAAAATACGTTCAAAAAGTACTGTGAATTTTTTTCCTTTTGTTCCCCAAAATATAGTAAACTTTAAATTAATATTATTATAAAGGGCTCTAATGGTGTTAAAGAAAAAATGGCTCTTTGTTCTAAATATCTCTCTATCTATATATAAGTATGACAAAAAGTAAAGAAGGGATGAAAAATATGGTTCTTTAGGAATTTGAATGGGATTTGTGGGTTATTTAAGTTTATAAAAATTAATTAAATTCCAGAGAAAAGTTTTTTAAGTCAGGATCTTGTTTTTTCCTTTTAATGATTAAAATTTCTAAACTTTTGAAAAGTTCAATATATTTTTTTCTTTCTTTTTTCATAAATCGAACAATATATATTTTTTAATGTTGACTTAAATATTATACTTTTGAAATTTATTTACAAATAAATCGTGTAAAATAGTTTGTTTTTAAAAATTCATTTCTACATATGTATTTTTTATTTACGTCATATTTTCAACCAATAACTAACATTCGCCTTTTTCACTTCAATACTGAGGGCTTTAAAAAAAATTCTCGCTAGGTGAAGCGAGTTGAATACGGTTGTTGATTATCAAGTATTGATTTGTTGCTCTAGCAAGGACAAACTACAATTCCTCGCATTTTTCAAAATTTTCTGTTTTTAAGTTAACGTTTATTTCTCATCTTTTAATTATCAGTTAAAAAATGAAACCCTGTTTAAGTAGCCAAATGAACACATAATTATATATATACATGTATATAAAATTACATACTACATTTTTAATTTTCAGAAAAAAAAGTTTTTTTTTTTTGCTGAAAAATTATCTTTGTTTACTACTCTTAAAACAATATTTCTTTATAGAATTTTGTATCCCACATTCATTCTTTGCGTCAATTTGACAGTGTACTCGAAATAAATATCTCTCACCACATCTTCGATAAATATTTAAACTGTCCCAAACATAGCTTATTATCTAATGGAATACATTTTAATTTCAGAAAATTCCTATTGATTTTTCTTTAATACCATTCAACAGATCTGACTGTCGAAACACCTAATGTACTCCATTAATATTAATAACAAAAAAGATAGTGCTATAAATAAATTTAAATCATCTTGATATTGTCATCGCCTTCTGGCAACGAGGTCACTGTCCAATCCCGGGACGTGGAAAAACAACACGATGGGGCGCATGTCCGTGCACCCTTTACCGGGGGCGCCGTAGACTGTTCTATCCCAGGATTCGCCAACAGCCCTCATCTGATCGATGCCTACCGTCGAGGCGATGCGACTCTCAGAGAACATAGTCAGTGTGAAGGCATGAACGACTGCGGAGAAGAATCCTCTCGATCCGGTCCTCTTTATCATTGGATTCTCCCAAAGATGCAGACGACTCTCTTTACATGACGTCCCAACTTCACCTTTAGCTTCACGTTTTCAGGTAATGGACTTAGTTTCTTTCAGTCTCTTTTTCAGTCTGTTCTCTTATCCTTTGATAAGGAACATTTTATTAAAGTCAGACAAGTATAACTCTTAATCTAAACGGGATTAATGATATTTTAAAGAGGGGGAGGGATTAATATGATTTGTTATTATTTTAGATTTTACTTTCGTGTGTGGGAGAAAGGGATGTCCGAAAGTTGTCCTGGAGGGAAGTTGTAGAGGGGTTAGTGTGTCTGTGTAGCCGAGGGATACCGGAAATGTTTTGGATTTCTTGGTCTCTTAGTTTTATTTTTTTTAAAGTTTAGGTATGAGTAAACATTACCACCCCTTTCAATTTGAAATCGGTGCCGCCATCTAGGTATCGGTTACATGTCATCCAGACGATGAAGTATTGGGATAAAAAACATTGGATAAGAATTGTTTTTCTGGGCGTGAAGGTCAACAATGTATTTTTAAATAAATTTTTTTTCTTACTTAAGAAAGCTCGCGTTCAGTTGGGACTTACAAATATAAATTATATATTACCAATGGGCTGAAGTTTTTCTTAAAAAATATTTTTAACTTTTTTTTTAAGAAATATTAATTTAATTTAATTTAATATAAATTAAAAATGAGTTCTATTTTAAAATTGTTTTTCTTTCCGATGGTATGTAAATAATTACGGATCTACCTGTTGATACTGATCTTAAGGTAGAGTCTTACGACTTTCTTTTAAAAAAATATCAAAGCAGGTAAAAATATAATTAAATGACATTCAAAACTATATTGGGAAATTTATTTATGAAAGATTAATTTAATTTGCATCAAAATGATTCTTTAATATCAGTTTTAAAACAGATGATGTTATTAATAATTTGAAATGAATTCTCCTTTTTAAATATCTTCAATAGAAGTATTTCTGAAATGAAATGTGATGATATGTGGTATTTTTGATGTCTTTTATTCATATATATTTTATTATTGTATGTTTATTATATAATATTGTCAAAAATTCACCATACAATGAAATTTAGAGTTGTTTGTTTATCATGAATTGAATTTAAATTAGTATTAAAGATGTTGATACGATTTGATCATATGGTTTCATATAAGTTTATATAAATTACATTTCCATTTTCAGTAAAATCTATAATATATATATATATATATATATATATATATATATATATCGATATTCAATGAAAAAAAGCGATACTTATATCTACAGAATAATATTCCAATATTCCTCAAAACTTTGAATGTTGTACCAATTTGTCAAAAATAATTTTGTAATTTAAATTCCTTCACATTTTCCCCATTCATAAGGATAAGAGATAAAAATATTTTGAAACTGATAAATTTATAAATTAATCTTTTAAATTTGTTATATGTGTGTTTATTATATTAAAGAGTAACACACTTCAACAATTTTTATATAAAGAATAGACATGAAAATTAAAAAATTCATTTGTAAACCTTTGCTTGTTATTGTTGATGGGTAAAAGGGACATATCTTTTTGTAATAACAATTAAGAAACAGTTATTTGTGTTACACACTTGCGATATTCATTTGCATTTATAGAAAAAACGTTGAATATTCCTCACACAGTAAAAAAGACTAATTTAAATCAAACCCGGTATTCAACTGTACTATTTTAAAGCAAAATGTGTTCTGCTTTCGTTCTTTCTATATATGCACAGTTCACTTACTTAGTGTAGTTCAAAAAGGTTACTGTGTTTTATTTTTTACATCGAAATACAAATTAAATTCCATACACTTAAAATTTATCACATAATGAAAAAAGTTTAGATAATTTAAGTATAATTTAGTAAACTATTTAATGATGTATTTTTATGAGTCATCTAGTGAAGAAATTCGTAATTTTAAAGTTCACTAATATTTTTGAAGGAATCACTTTTCAAATGTTAAGCTATACTTGTCTTACAGAGATTTTACATTTATTTATACTAGTTGATCATAATATTGATTTAAATGTAAAATTAATAATTCTAGTTTGAATGGAACAATTTAAAAGTTTTTCCCCCCTTCTAACTGTTTATTAGCTAATCAGAGGTTCTTGAATTTTTGTATTTTAATTATGTATAGAGGATGGAAATTTTCTCTTATCTTTCAATTAATTTTGTTTCTTTCCTTTTACGATATATTCAAATGATTCAAACGAATCTAATTACTGCACATACAAGATAATAGAATAAAAAACTTTAACTTAACTTTCAACATTTTTAAAAAGGAACAGATTTTCACGACGTTTTCTCATAATAATTTGTGAGCTGCTGAATCTTTTGCTATTTTGATATTAATTGTAAATACTTACCACTCATTTCATTTCGACCCTGAAAAATAATGAAGTTAATCTTATTATTTTAAATTTCATGTTAAGAGTATTCACACACTCAATTTTATTTTCCATATTATAGTCTTCTTCAATTTTCTTACGTAATATATTAATAAGTTGAAATAAATGAAAAATAGTAAGTTCATTGTTAAATAGTTGGTCAGTATTTGGTTAATCCATACAATGTGAATGCCAAATCATATAAAAAAGAATCTGAACTTTATAAAAATGAGATATTTGAATTTGAAAAACTGAGAGGTAAAATTAATGAAAATGTCTTCGATTTTCATGAATCTTGTTTTTATTATAGATTATGCTAAGTGATCTCTAAGCTAGAATTTCTTTAAATGTAATTGAAAAAAATTCTAGTACCTAATTAATATTTTTTGAAATTAAATAGATTACAAGCAATATTCTTGTTCGAAGAAAAA
>BMAV01005544.1:454709-494916 GCA_019973955.1 Trichonephila inaurata madagascariensis | reverse complement strand
ATATATATATATATATTGAGACTCTAGGTAGACTCCTTGTGTGCCGACAATAACAAAAGTTTTAAGTACCTTAGTAGATCTTTGAATGCAATTTATCGAAATTAGTTCTGTTGTAAGCCATCTGCTGTAACTTACTTAATATTTTTTCCTCAATTTTCGCTCTTGATATTGAATTCATTTGCCGAGGCACAGGCATCATTTAGCTTAAATCTTTTATAGAGGTTCCAGCTGAAATTTGTCCGTTAATTGCATTCTTTTTTTCCTGTTTTAAACACATAAGCAAGCTTTTCTCCCAAACTTAATACGTTTTGGTCACGAAACAGTCTTTTCGTATTTTCGTGTGGAGGAAATTGCTCGGAATTGTGCATGCAAAGACAAAATTTTTCCCATTGGGATAAATATTAGATTAACTTGAACATGATATTTTTATCTCCAAGAAACGTCGAACATGGGATTTTGAAGCCTATGAATGAAAAACGCACTGATGTGTCATAATAAATTCATTACATTAGATCTTACTTTTACCTGGAATATCAAAATCAAAGTTTTTTCCATTGCAATATTATTATGATGAACGAACAAATTTCATTAAAATAAGTATAAAAATAAAAGACATTATTTTCCAAAGATGTGTTGTTGTTGTTTCTCATCCCCGAGATCAGCAGAGCTAGATCAGGTCCATGAGTCCATTCACCCTGAGGAAGTCCAAAACCAATAGGGTATCTTGAACCAAGTCCTGCCTGGTAAGCCCCAAACAAGATAAAACGTGGCCAGGGGAGGCCTGAGCAGAGAACACTTAGGGCAAATTTCGAAATGTTTAATGCCATCGACAAAAGTCAATGACATCAGATAACCACTAAGGAAACGAGTAAGCGCTGTTTGATCTCCTCTACTGCCGCCCCGGACCAAGGAGCCGCCACGGTATTTGCTCTGATACCATGGGTACAGCGGTGGGATCATCCAAATGGCCTTATTCTTTGCTTTATACTTTGAAAATAGTTCCAAATAAGTAAGAGGAATGGCAGGCGTTGTAGTTTCGCCAGCACCAGCCCGGCTAAACTGTCCGCAATTTCGTTCCCAGTAATGTTGACATGAGACGGAATCCACTGGAAGTGGATCTGACCAGAAAGGGAAAGTCTTTTTAGTATCTTGAGGATGTCTGTACCTGTGCGATCTCTTACGTTATGCCAATTGGCCAAGTGCTGGATGGCTCTTCTACTATCCGAAAAAATCCAGATATCAAAGATGTAATATGTAATGGCTTAGATAATACTGTGACATTACTGTCCTGCCAGAAAAAGGACTTTAATGTACTGTTTTAGATCTAAAATAAAAAAACATGAAAATAACTGGAATATCGTGTTTATAAATGTTTATTTTTCTGCAGTTTGGTTTTATTTCATTCATATTGTTTAATTTTGTACCAGTCTACTAGATCAGTGAGGGGCAAACTTTTTTGGGATTGCTCGAAAAGAAAAACTTTTGGAGGGCCCTAATATAATTTATAAACTCAATAAAGGCAAAGAAAATTGTATTTTTTTTGAAATTATTAATAATAATGCGATCAATATATAAAACTGTGACTGTGTATTTCTTTTTATTCCTATTTTTTAAATTTTATTATGGCAGGTATTTATTTTGGCATTTTTTGCCCAAGCAAATATTTTAAAATAAATCTATTTAAATTATCTAAACTATTTTACGTAAGCAAAAAATATTCATATTTCTATGGAAATGTTCGCAAATGCAAATGCAAATTCCAAGAAAAAAAAGTGAAACAAAGGAATTTGTTTTGTATAATGAAATTAAAAATTACAGTACTATTGTTTCCAAATCTGGGGTGGCCCGGATAAAACTCCTCGATGGCCGCATCTAGCTTGAGATCTGTTGTAGTTTGCACATCACTGTTCTAGATGAAAATAATCAAAGAAAATATCTACAAATAAAATTATTTTAATAATGACAACTTTTTGATCTTAAGGATGTAAAATTCTTTCATTATTGCCTTTTATTAAACACATATACAAGACTCTAACTTTGCTTAAATGTTATTCTTTATTTGAATATGCTGGCATTTTCGATTAAAAACTCTTTCGAGGATATAAAAGATAGGTTTGAAATATTCAACAATAATTGATTAAATTTATAGATCAACGAACTTCTTAATAATTTATAACGGTTAAAAATCTGAGTATTTATTAAATAGAATTTATAAAAATACTTGGGTTCTCGGTAATTACCCCCAAAGGTTCAAGAAACGAAATGTGTTCTTAGCTCAATTCAAAAAGATTCGGTGCTACTATACATTTCCATTTCGATGATAAAGAACTCTTACTAATTTTTAACTTAAAGTATTCAGCGAATTTTCCATCATACAATGAAAAGTCTAAATATATAATAAGGGAAGTATTATTGCGATCACCGTGTTTAATGAGTATGAATTTTTTATAACATCCTATTCATTTCATGTAATTCTGAGGGATGTCATTTAAATTTTTAACTTTACGAATATTGAGTAACTTCATCATACAACATCAAAAAGTTAAGTAAATGATTTGAATAAACATACGAAAGCTCTTTTAAATCACCGAGCTGTTCAAGTAAAGAGAAATGCCGCTCAGAGACTAACGTCCCCGGTTTGAAAGTTTCTCGGCATAGACTGAAGCTTGGATGATCGTTTCTGGACGATTTGCTTCCAATGAACTCTTCTCAATTTTTAACTTTCAAATAATTTATCGTCTAGGGATACAAAATGAATTTGTATACAATATTACATATGGATATTTTTTTTTTTTGAATTTTTGCAGCGCTGTTCATTTCGTTATATTCGAAAAAAATTCTTATAAAAAAATATACCCTGGATTTTCAGAATTAAAAAAAACTTCTTTTGAAAATACTCGAATAAAATCTTATTATTGTTATTTGAAAAGGATCAGAGATATTTTATGTAATGATAATAATAGTTTCTTGATAATAATTATAATAATAGACATTTTTGAAAGCTACTTCAATTAATATCATAAAACATGCATATGCAGAAAAAAAATTAATTTGTCTCCAAAAAAAATATCATAAATTATAGAAAAGGGCATTAAAACAAATGAAATTGGCCCCAAACGAGTAAGTTTTTGAGAAAAAAATTTTTTAACTCTGGTCATTCGTCAAGTAAAACACATAAAAATTGGATAAATATCATAGGGAGCTTTGAATAAAATTTCGAAACTAACTAGAATTTAAAAACATGTTTTAAATCTTATTGATTTTTTTCAAGAGAAATATATCTTAATTGTAACAATTAACAGCTTTGAAGATATTTTTAAAGAAAAAAACATCTCGTAACTTTTTTTTCCTAAAAAAGGGATTTCTATAAGGATTTGAATATTCGAAGCGATGATTTTTCTAAGTTTGCATCCTTTTTCTTAAAATAAATTAATAGCTGTAAAAAATTAGAACATGGTACGTGTTATGGATGTTTTAGGGACCTATTGAAAATAATTTGTGTAAAAATTAAAAGATGTATAATTCAAAAGAGCAAGCTTATGCTTATTTATGCTTTAAAAATTTAAAATAATTCAAATAAAAGGCTAGGTACATTGTTGATCGATGATCCTTTACATCACTTTTTAGATGCTTACAGAAATGAATATTAGAATAGATTTTAATTAAATGTTTATTTTTATTCTTACTCTTGAATTGTAAATTTATAATTAATTCACATTGCGTTAAATTATATTATCTTAATTTACATTATATTACCTTGCGAAATAATCGCCCTTTGGAAACTGTAAAAATAAATGTACTATAAAAATAAATTAAAATCAATATTGTAATTATAATCCCCATTTCCTCGAAGAATATTTTTCATTTTAGTTATTGAAATATTAAGACATAAAATTAAAATGTAAATAATTAAGAACTCTTTAACTCACAGCAGATAAAAAAAATTCAAATGGTTATTTTTAATGAGTGTTTAAATAACTTCAAACAAAATAAAAAAAGTATTGATAACTGTAATCTAAAAAACCAATAGTAAGAAGAACGTTTGCATTTTTTAAATAACTTAAATCTGAAAAAAATGCACAAAAGCAAACTTTGGCCTAAATGAGATATTAATTTTTAAATGCATGAATAATACCTAGATAATTAAATTCATTTTTGGGAAATAACATATTACATCAATTATTCTATTTTTCAAACCAAGATTTAAAAAAAACAACAAATGTAATCTAGGTAAATGATAATAGAGCACTGGGTTTATTTTGAAATTATGCAAATTTAATGAAGAAAATATGATGATACTACGTAAAATTAATCACATTGAAAAATATATGAATAAAATATCTTTCAGTTGAAGCTCTTTTTGTGATATTCGGGTAAAAATTATTTGGTTTGTCATTCTTTATTTAGAAACGATAAGAGTATTGAAAATACATTATTCATTAGAATTGTGTGTTACGATTTTCAAAAGAATAAATTATTAATTTTGAAGATTCTATAAGCGACAGGTTATGAATAGCTTTTTTGAGCTATTCGAATCTCGTATTTTTAAATTACAGTCATATAATTAAAAAAATGAAAACGTAAATGCTTCGTTTCCAGTAGTGCAACTAGCTTGTTTGAAGTTACAAGCAGTAGTTGGAAAGAAAAAAAAATAATGATTTATAAATATGCAATCTAATTCAAAATATTTTGATTTTTTGATGTTTTATTGAATAAACTAAAAGTAAATGATTATATTACTTAGAATTTGCTCGTGATTCACTTAATGCTGCTAAGTTCTGTAATTTTTATCTACTTAGTTTTCCTTTAGACATCGGAACAAAAATAAAATCTTAAAAACGATTTAAAAAATATCAGTCAAAATTACTTGTAATCTTTATCAATATTTTCCCAATGCCAAAATATTAAAAAAGAACATTTTTTTCACTTAGGAAGAGATTAGTTTTTTAAAACTTTTAATTTGAATGGATGATATTGTTTTGGATTGCTTATTATGTTGTTTTAAGTTGAGTTTCGTTAGATACTTATTTTTTAAGATATTTCTTGCTGTATTCTAAATGAATACTGTTTTTAAATTATTTTCCTTTATTTAAAAAAAAAAATACACAGAGATTTATTCCAATTTACAGATAGTAAATTTAAATGTATGTTATAAAAGTAGTATACATAAATGGTCCACATAATATTTTAATTCATTTGATAAATTAATAACTACTGTTTATATACCCTTTCAAAAATTAAAACGGAGGTTTATCTTCCTTCTGACAAAATATTTAAACAGAAAATCATATATTATAAATAATGTATGTCTTTTTTTAATTTAAAGGCAGTGAAAGTCAAGAAAATTATTAAGATTTTCGAATAATTGTAATTTTATGAATAGGAGTTTCAAAAGAACTGTTAGCATTAAGTAGGATTTTTCACTAATGACACAAATGCAATGTAATACTTCATCTTGAAATTGAATAATAAAAATAGGTTTGCAATAGATTTTTCTTCTAATAACCAGTCACATTAACTAAATCGTATTTATTTATTGATAAATTTATCACTTTTTAATAATGGTTAATTCACGTCGTTTTTTTCCGGAATCGTAGCAACATTCAGGGATAAAAAAAAAAAAAAAAAGAAAAACATTTCCAAGAGAATCGAACTTAAATCAATATTCCAAATGTTTCCGAGAACCTCTCTCTCAACGTTACATTTTTTTTCTCTTCCTATTCACCGAATATTTTTAAAGGTCTAGAGAATTCCTAGAAGCCGGTAAAAGAGTGGAAAAAAGGAAACACTTCCGAAACACTTTTCGAACATTAAAGGGAGCATTTCCTCTCTTTCGGCACATTTCCCTCTCACTCAACACTATTCAAAGAATGCGAACCCTTCTCATTAGCATTAGAACACAAAAGTAACCTGTGCGGAGTGTCAGCGAATTTAAAGTTGGGGGAAGAAATCGATAAACGTAAACGTATGCCTCCCGCATTTCAGTCGGGGCCATGTGTCTAGGACAATTTCCAGTGAGTGGGTAGGAACCAAATCTCTCCCCTTACTTGTCCTCCCTCTCTCAACACACTGCAAAGCATGCGTGTCCATTCCGCTTGTTTTGGAAGAATAAATAACCTCATCATCCAACCAATCATAATTCAATATCAGGTGCCAGATAACTCAATAGAGGATTCCCCTCTTCTTTTCAACGATCTTTCCTAAGAGAAATCACCTCCACAGCTCCCGCTTTTCCTTTTAGAAAGACGAATGGATCTCTATCGAATTTTCTCCTGCCTTTCTACCTTTCTATTTCTTCCAACAAATTGCTCCCACCTTTCAGGATGGGCAAAGCTTTTCGGAAGAGAGCAGTTCTCTTCTTCTTTCCTCGATTCATAATTTACTGCCGCTTTAAAACATCGAAAAGGCACATAAAAAATGCACCCTGTCACTAGGAGACGGGGTTATTTTTAGAAAGGAATGACGCACAGGTGGATTTCTTTTTTACTATTATTTACTTATTTTTCACTTTTTCTGCTGAGTTTCTATTAATCTTTGTATGTTTTCGCCGTTTACATATGTCATAAAAATGCCTTGTATTGAGCATGTTTAGTTCTTCCCTTTTTATGTTATTATTTGGACGAGAGTGACTTTTTTTCCTTCTTTTTTCAGACAATAACAATCTATAATTTATTATAATTCTACTTCGATAAAATTGCTTGGAAAATTATTCTGTCATGTTGAACAGTTAATTATGAACAGGTAATATTAAAAAATTAAAATCGCGTTGAATAATATAAGAAGAAAAGTGGAAAATTTCAATATACTGTGACATGTATGTATGTTATGAAAGCATAGTTCAAATAATTTTTAATATGAATAATAATAGAATGTAATAATAAAAAATACCATCAAATATTTCTCAATGTTATTGTAGTAACATTTTTAGTAATTGTCATAATTGTAGTAGTATTTTTTGTAATTGTTATAATTGTAGTAATATTTTTAGTAATTGTAATAATTGTAGTAATATTTTTATATGATACTGCTTAGTAACATTTAAAGTGAAGCTAGATGTGATACTTGTAAAAAGTATCTAGAAAAAATCTTTATACTCGAGTAAGTACATAAAATTTCGGAAAATTAGGAAAATGAAGGTATACTACTAAACTAATATTTATTTATTTATACAATAATGATGTATTATAAAATATTATATAAAGTTATTACAGAGCATAACATATTAATAGAATGTTAGAGGTACTGTTTTTATTGCATTTTACATTTTATCTAATGTATTACTGTTTTTTTCAATCACCGATTTTGCAGTTAAATCAGTGCATTTTCTAGATATATAGTGCATGAGTTTGTTTATCTTTACTTATAGTTTTTACATTCGAAAATTTTTATTCCTTCAAAACTAATATATCCAATTTGCTTAGTAGAATTTTTTTCTCTCTTTCTTTTCCCTTGTTTTTAAAATCGATTACTTGTTTTTGCTTTTAATTCATAAATTCCATCATTTTCTGTTCCCATATTTTGCCACTTAGATATTATTCATAGGAGTTAGACGGACTGTAAATATAAGTTAGAATATTAGCTTTCGTTTCTTAATAATCAATATTAAATAATTAAGTTACAGTATACATTAAAGTTTTTTCATTCTCTCCTTTCTACCGACAATTAGATATAAATGAAATTCTAATCGTAAATTACATAATGATCCTAATTCTATAACTTTATAATGTATAAAATATAAAGAATTGAATAGGGGAACGACCAGTAATGCAGAAAATTTAAATTATTTTTATTACCATCGATTTTGTAATGTCCCACACATATTTCTTAATAAAGCAAACATTAATACAGTAATATTTTTAAGAAAAAAAAATCTCCGAACTAAAAGTGCTATAAATTTTTTTTGTTGTTGTTTAAAAAACTAAGAGGATATTTTGAGCCCCTTTTCAGGTGCATTTTTACTCTACATTTCAAATTTACTAAGAATATTACTCGCACACTTTAGACTCTAACCCGGTTAGTTTTATAAACATTTTAAAGAAAAATTGCAAAATACTCATTTGAAACTTTAAAATAAAGCTGATTTTAGAAAAAAATCTAACATATGATTTACTTTTCTTATTATACGTTTCTACAATTAATAAATGTATTATTTAGCTATTTCAAACTGAAAAATGAATCCGTTTAAAGCGAAGATTGTTAAGGATACTAAAAATAATAGTATCTTCTTTAAATGATTAATAACGGAATGTAGATTTTTTTATCGCTCCTTAAATTCTAATTAATGATATCTTATCAGCTTTTTGATTTAACTTTGCAATCTCAATCCATGTACAGCCTCAAAAATATTTCTTTTTCATAATAATTTCTGCTTTATTTATTCATATTAAGGAATTATTTCCAAATATCTATGCAAAGCAAGAATGTAACTGAAATGAGAGTTACTTGTAGCTAATTAATATTCAGTCGAAGTAACTAGATGTTCGCATATTTAAAGTAAATGATTCTATAAAACATTCAAATCTTTGTTAATTTATAATTTAAAATAAGTGGTTTGAAATGTTCTCAAAAAGGGTTTTTATTAAATTTCTTATACATATTATACCACACAATTTGATACGATGTTCTCTATATTTCTTAAGCCAAAGGCAAAACTATTTTAGAAGTACAATTCTGAATCATTAATGCAAACGGTTTTTCAGATGAACAGTGCTTTATTAGCTTAGTTTGTTTTTATTTTTAATTTGAAAACACTTTTCTCCGATATACTACATTCCTAAAAAATTTTAAAATAAAAATATAAAGTGAAATAATATCAAATTATCTGGAATTTTAAATGGAGAACCAGAGAAAACTGTTAAAACAAACTTGTGAGAGTTTCTGAAATATACTGGAATATAAGATTTTAATTCAGATAGTCACAAATAAATGATTTATTTTTAACTTAAAATGAATTTTTTCAGGGAAAATATTCCTGTCAGCAGTAAATACTGCATTTTTATCAGGCCAAAAAAGAATAACCGCATTTCGATTCATTTGGGCTTATTCTTTGCTGTTTCTTCTTCTTCTATGTTTTACAAAAAGACACGGCATTCCATTGCATGAAAAAATGTCAAAGAAAAATCAGAGTGTGAGAAGCAATTGGAAAGTGTTTCAAAAGAATTCTGGTTTGCTTTATTAAATTTTAGCTGCCATCTTCTTCAAAATAGTCGCCTTGGGAACGTATTCATCGATCCTTGAATTTTTTCCGCCGCCATGGGAGCCATTTTTCTGAAAGCTGTCGATGACTACCTTCGATTTTATTTGGATCTCAGAAAAAGTTTCAAAGTGGCGTCTTTGGGTTTAATTTCATTTTGGACAACAAAGAAAAATCACCAGGGATTAGATCCAGTAAATGAGAAAGAAAAGAACGATTAATTTTCCTAGCCTAAACTTTTTTGATGGAAGGGTTATCCAGATACATCAAACAATTGTTATTGTTTCCGAACTCGTGTTGACAATCTTGTCAAGATAGTATGAAACCGTTTTTCGGGAATTGAGATGATTATTTTTTTTTATATTACATGGAAAAATTGCATTAAAGTTTGGTCTCATTCTGAACATTCTTACATTCTACAGACATTCACTAAATTTGAAGCAAATATTTGATAAAATCTGATGCTTCATTTTTAAAGATTTATAGGGCTGTACTAATGTATTTAGTAAAATACAACTTAATTTAGTGGAAATGTTTTGTTCTACTTTAGTTTAATTTGGCAACATGAAAATTATAACGGGCCTTTTTAAGGAAAGGAAACTATAAATATACTTCAAATGAGTAACACGTACGTAAATTGTGGTGTCAGTTATAGGTAAGAAGCAGAAAAACTTGGTAGAAATTATCTACATTTAGGAAAAATTCAGTAAAATCAAGATCATTCAAGAAACTCTTAATGATTTGCCCTTTTTGAATGTTTGATTCACTATATGTAAACTTTTTTCTATGAGAAAACATATGAAGCTTTGAGTTACGTAGGCAAGGACTTATTATATTCTAAAATGCTTTAGAATTTGTTTAATGATAATTTATAAAGATTTCTGCTTTTATGAATAATGTAAGAATGTATTATTAAGGGTATTAATAGAGGGTAAGGATGAGTAAATATATAAAGTTAGATATTACGATTGTTTAGTGATATATAAATCAAGTGTTTATTTCTTAAAATATCTTAAGGATCCTACATTTTTAATTTTTATTTTCAGAAAAAGTTTCAGTAAATGCAATGGAATTTTTTTTGTCAGAATCTATACTCTTATTGAAAAGTATTTCATCGATACTTTTTTTTAAAATGAAAAGTAATCATTCTTGCAATGAAAATCAATGAGGACACTTTCTCACAAAAAGTACCAATTTATGTACAATTAGTTAATCCAAATTTCGTAATATATTATTCTTATTTTAATTCAAGGGATATATCGTGCATTGAACAAGATATTTAATCAAATATGTAATCCTTTAGGCTTTTTTGATGTTCCTTCTGCATTTCAAGAAACACGAAGTTGTATTTCTTTTCTGATTTTTACCAGGCAAACTAAACCATTGCATCGTAATAAATAATTTATATATGCTGTAAAACTTCATAAAAAATGTGTGTTTCTGGTATATATCTCTTCCATAACCGAATTGAATTTGTATGTCTTGCTCAATTTCAGAATAAAGTATTTACAAAGTTTTTTTGTTGAATATTTTGTGTATTTTAACTTCTTTGATTTTACTTAATTGTAATTCTCAAATCTCTTAAAAGCCGGCTTACATCGTTAAATATCGATTATTCCTCGAGAAATAATTGTTATCTACAGTATCGAAAAATCGATGAGAAAGAAGGGACTTAATGATAAAAAGAAACTTTCTGCGATTGAAAATAATCACAAATGAATCAGAGTAAATTGTCCGCAGACAATTTGATTCAAAATTGTTTTTTCAGTATTGATTTTTGGAGCGTACTTTTACCAGAGTAGATAATTGTCCATTTAAAATATCATTTGCTTTCTCTACCTAATGCATAAATTTTCGATGCGTTTCTTAAAATACCTTATAAATGTGGTTCTATTTCGGTTAATTTAAATAATAAAGAAGAAATCCATGATCTTGTTCCCTACACTTTGCCAATAATTTCAATTAAACCTTTTAACTAAAAAAGTAGGAGATTAAAAATGAATCTGCTAATGATTATTCATTTATGTCGTTAAAAATACGCATTCATTAAAAATTTAAATAAAGGAAATAATCTTTCTCTTGAGAATCATATAATCATAACAGAAGTAGATTTAATTCCAAAGAACCAAGAATTATTAAAACAGAATGCCAATGGAATTTATTACTTAAAATTGTCTTTAACGAACTTTTCATGGATTGTAGAGGAATTATCACATCAAAAGTTTCATACTTGATTAAAAGAAGAAAATGATAGGAATTATGGTTAATAGTTTTATTCAAGTAGGTAGTGACGCTGACTGCTGGGCCGTAGCGCATGGACTCGAATCCCGGAAAAGGCATGGATGAACAGTGGCATAAATGAACAGTGCATTTGCGGCATGGGGTTACTCTAAATAGCCGTTGAGCCACAAGTCCTCTCGCGTGGTTGGTGGACGAGGAAGAGAAGTGAGAGTCCCCTGACCACCCCTAGGGTGTTCTCCCTCAAAATTGGGGTGGAACCGAGCCCAAACGTACTGTCACCTATATGGTGTTCAAAGCTAAGGCTAACGACAGGCATAAAAATCTAGCCCCTGCCACGATGAAGCTCGTGGATCTTGATATAATGTTATTGTCGATTAGGTTGCATAAGTAACATTAACAACATATTTTAAAAACGCGTATAAGATTTTAGGTAAAGCAACCTGTTTCTTAACAAAAAAAAGCGTGTGTGTACTTATGTACGCACGTAAGAAGTTATACTTCTTTGGCGTAACAAGATTAAAATCTTTAGCAGGCCAAGCCGGGCCAAGGACGAAAGGTGGTCACGCGAGCAGAGTTGAACGATACTAATCTTCAGTCAACCGGACCAGCCAAACCTGAGATAATCACGATTTAAATAAATTTAAACACCCCCGCACAGGGACAATAGGACCAATAATATGGGGAGGGGATAGAAGGCGGGAATGATCTGTCTCGTTCTGCATATTTCTAGACAAAGCATTTTCGTATCCGTTCCTACGGAACGCAAAGCAAAGGTTCGCAGACGCGGGGTATAGCTCAGTGGTAGAGCATTCGAATGCAGATCGGGAGGTCCCCGGTTCAAACCCGGGTGCCCACGTTTTCAGGGCAGTGAAGAGAAATAATTTTTTAAAAAAAATTTTGAAGGCGGCAATGATCTGTCCCGTTCTTTATATTCCTAGACAAAGCATTTTCGTATACGTTCCTACGGAACACAAAGTAAAGGTTCGCTGACGCGGGTGTATAGCTCAGTGGTAGAGAATTCGGCTGGAGATCGAGAGGTCTTCTGTTCAAACCCGGGTGTTCTCTTCTTCAGGGAAGTGAAGAGAAATATTTTTCTGAGAATTTCGAAGGCGGGAATGATATGTCCCGTTCTGTATGTTTCTAGACAAAGGATTTTCACATCCGTTACGGTGTGCGTCATATCCGTGACGGTGTGCGCGCGCATTGTAAAAATTTACCCTCATCTTATTTCTCTAACGCCCCAAAAGAAGTAAACTTCAAAAATTCCGTTTAAAATAGTGATTCTCTCTCTCTCTCTCTTTCTCTCTCTCTCTCTCTGTGTGTGTGTGAATACCTCGCCACATTTTTGAATTTTAAAGAAAAACAATTATTCGGGATTTTTTTTTTGAAAATACATCATTCAATCAAAAAAATGTTAACTGTCTTTCCAAAAGATAAACAACGAGTAATTTCACTCCAGAATGATCCATCGTACTAATCTTGTGTATAGATTCATTTCTACTGAAATTATGGTAGACAGAGATCATACCTAACAAATTATCCTGAAAAAGCATTTTATAATTTAGTTAATTTGCTTAGATGAAGATTGCGATTTATATCTTTTAAATATTAGCACAAATTCATTAGGAAATGGAACCATAATAAGATGTTTACTATGGATTCCTTTGTTACTTTCCCTATTCATAGGCCATACTTACTAGATGTGCTATCTGTTTTACCCTAAATATGTTATTTATACACCTAGCTTGTATTTGAATCCACAAAAGAGTTTTGACGTATTGATTATCAAAGGAATTTAAAATTAAAACTGAATTATTAACTTTTTCGTAGGATTTTAATTTTCATACAAACATCAGAATTCCTCTGTATTAATTATAATAAAAAGAACTAGTTGTACCAATGTATTGTAAACATGATGAAATTGAAATATTTCTCAAATAGATTTATTGTTCTGTATTGGCCTTATTTGAGTTTCTCTCTCTCTCTCTCTTTTATGATGATGCTGAGAGATGAAGTGACGCCCTTATTATGACGTAGTTTGGGGCAACTATTGACCTTCCGATGATATGTCTGAAATAAATAGTCTTCATATCAAGGTATAATTTTATAGGCTTTTACTGACCTTAAGGCGATTTGTCAGCAGGATAATTTGCTAGGGAAGTCCTGTTTCAGTAAGCAATAACGACAGGTCTACTACAGGTCTACTACAGGCTAAAAAATAGGCAATACTCTTGCTGGAATGTCCTCAATAATTAATCCTTACATTCTTGTAAAGATTTAATATCTAAGAAATAAAAATAATACGTATTATATATATACATATGTGTATCTATTATTAGGCCATAATTTATTAAATATTATCTCTAATTAATAGTATATGTCATTATAAATATTTCATAAGTCATTTGCTTTTATTTTGAAATCAGTGCTAACTCATAATAAAATATCGAAGAAAATACTTAAAGATAGCAAGAAAGATATTCAAATGATATTCTATTAAGATATAAGATTCTATTAAGATAGCAAGAAAATGGCTGAAATTTGCGGAAGTAGCTGGATAAATGTCAAATACTGCTGTGTATGCAAGGGCTTAAAGGCGCCCTATTAGCAGGAATTATCTTGGTGTTAGGGATGAATTCATCCGATAAACCCTGTTTTTGAAGCTCACAGAAATTGAGCAAGAGTCTTAGTCAACTAATTTTGATCTTTTTTATTTTTTTGCCCTCCGCATGAAACGAATTTATCTTAAGCTGTCAGTTACGTCCTTTTTTCCACTGCAACATACTTAACGTTTCGTTAATCCAGCAACCAAATGACGTATTTCGCATCAAAGAGCCAACTTATCCTCCTGTTAACAGAAGGTTTTCATGTAAGCAGATTACAGTTGTAATATTTTCTTGGGATGTATCTTGTGGCTAGGAATATTGCAAGTTTTATAAGCATATGCCTGTTCAATAAAATAGACGATAGATATTTAATTAATAATGTTGTAATGCAATTATACTGAGGAAAAAAAATCAGATTCCGCACTATCAATTCTCCTGAATGATTTGTGTCAAGTGTTTGTCGAAATTTATTTTTATGATAATCTTTTTAGTCTAACTTTTTTTTAAAAAAATTCTTATATTCTAGTTTATTTTTAATTTTTCTTCTAATTCGCTTCTATTTTCATATGTTAGAATTTCATAAAATATTTCCTCAGTTAATTTATTACTCAATTTATATTTTTATCAAAGAAAGGGGAATGCTATTATTTAGCCAAATTTTCCGGCCCTTTAGCATTATTTCTTATAGCTAGTCAGTATTTCGATGTTTTAGTTTCTGTCAAAATAAAAAAATAATCTTGATTATAAATTAAAGCTTTTCTAGAGTAATGTGAGGACTCTAGGCAATGGACCTGGCAATTGTCAGCCATAATCAATTGACGAAGACACTATTCTCCTACCATATTAGAACTTTGAAGTTCCATTTAACATGCAACAGACTCATTTATCTTTCACGACATAATATTAGTGGAATTATAACTCGGACACATGGATCGACTTAAACATCATCAAAATTTGTGACCAGAATCACTCAGTAACTACGACCTCCAATTTCTCAAATGTTTATTTGTAACGTCTTTCATTTTATTAGAAATGTGTAACTTTGAATAAATTCTGTCAACTAATATATATACAATTTTGTTTGTAATATAATAGATTTTGTTCGGGTAAAATGTCATACATTTTTATCTATATAAATTAATATATTTGTTGCTAGTTCAAAATTCTTGAAGAAGTAAAATTCTCAGAGAATATCATAGAGAACTTTTTTACTTTTAAAATGTTTTTAAATAATTTCTTTTTTATAATTAGATCTAAGTTTTGTCTTTTCTGATATCTTATACTATTAGACAGATAAAGTAAAACTATTATTGTTAACAGAATTATCAACAAATATTATACTGGTAAATTCTAAAAGGTAAGCTATATACATATTTTATATAAATTTTCAAGTTTTTCTACAACTCTAATAAGTGGCAAGTAGTTTTTTCTGATTTGTTATTTTTCAAATTTTTTTTATTTTGATTTTCCACTTTATAAAATAGTTTTTATATAAAAAAAGGCTTTTAAGATAATACAAATACATTCATGTCAAAACTTTCCTCGATCCGAAATAAAGCTAGAATTATTTGAATTATATTTTTCCTGCAATAAATAATTTTATTTTTAACTTAAAGATAATTTAGAAACGTTTAAGCCTCTTTATCGGTGTTTTTTGGTTTTCTCACGAATGTTTCAGTTTGTGACTGTACATAAATTAATTTATTGTACATAAATTTCTTTCTAAAGCTTAATTAAGAATAAATAAGAAACTTGTTAAAAGCTTGATTTTTATTTTACACAGGGAAAAAGTACCAAGCTTAAAACGTGTGAGTATTTCAATGATATACAATGCGTTAGTAAATTTTCAATTTCTTATGCAATTTTAGCTATCAATTGTTTTACAAAGTGATTTTAAAAAGGGTAAATATTTATTTTATTGAATTCATTAGTAAAATACTTAATAATAAAAAAATTCCTGTGAAATAATGCTATGGTACTGATGAGATATTTAAGGGTATAAGCAACTCGTAGTTCTTAAGTTTTAACTTTTGCTTTATTATCATGAAATTCGACAAAAATCAGTTTTAACGTATTTTTATATCATCTACAAAATTTGATTGAAAAATATTCATATGTTTGGAGTTATTAAAATATTTCATCGTTTTTTCATATATATTTTAAATTTCTTTTTAGAATTTGAAAAGCAAAATAATGTGTCTTTTTATAGAATTTTTACACACATCTAAACATAAAATAAGCAATTCCGTCACATAATTTTTTGAGTTGAATCGTTATTGGGAAAAATGATAATTTTTGAGCTATATTCTAAAATCACTCATGATTCTTTTGATTAAGTAATGAAAATATTATGATTTTTAAGTAAATTTTGAGCCTCAAGAAAAGAGGTCATTTTAAGGGAAATAAATGCTGTCATAAATAACAGTCCTTGATAAGTCTCATAACATAAAAATAGACACTAGGAAAGTAAAAAGAATCTGACTTTAAATTTTTTTTTATTAACTATTTAAAATGTGTTTTTTTCAATAAAAACAATTTTATTCCTAATACATTTGACATTTTTATATCTATGCTTCTTTAAACTCACGTCTGTCATTAAAAATATTTTGATGTAACAAGAATATAATAATAAAATATGTTTAAAGTTTTCTCTAATTACTATTTTATTAAATTTTGGAAGAATATGGATAAGTTTAGTCAATGAAGAAAATTAGTTTAAACAGTAATTACAATGTTCTCTTTCTGTTACTTTTGACTTACTCTCGTTGATATTCATATCAAAATTAAATGCGTAGTTTTATCGACACAAATCACTCTTCTTGAACTATTTCAAAAACCTGTCATTCAGAAAATTTGTCAGAACGAGGCCATAATTAGACGCCGAACTTTCTGGAAAAATTCAAATAATATTGCTGGGAGGTTCACTCAAAGTGATGAATTTAAAACAACTTAATTTCACTTAAGAATTTAAAATTCTCAGCATAAAGATTAAGCAAAAACTCTTAAGATCAATCCTTCAATCTTCATCAATAATTCATATTAAGAAAAATAATCTCTAATATATAGTACATTAATTGAAGGGAGATATATAGAAAACAAAAGGGTAGATTACAAAACAACTTTTTATTGTTATCTGACTAAATAGTGTCCTGCGAGATCTCTAAAATAAAAAATCTATTTTCTAAAATTATTTCCATTGGAAAGAATATATAGAGCTATATTTTTGATGCGTGTACCACTCACATGAATTTAATATATAGAGAAGTATTTGAAAACAAAATACCGAAGGAGAGAGAGACATTCCGATAACTCTAACTTCGATTGAATTCCTGTCCATTCCATCGTAACCTAGATACCAATCTAATGATTCTACCTAATTACCCAACTGATGGTGACAAAATTCGTAAACGAATTAGGGAAGAATAACCGAGTGAGAAGACGAAACTGGAGGTTGAGACAATTCTATTGATTAGGGTCTATCTCTCTTTCATTTATAAAATAATACTTTTGGAAATGATTGATGTTTTACTGTCAAAATATAAAAATTTTATGAAAATTCTAATATAGTCTTTTAAAAAACTAATATAGAGTTAAAAGTACACAGGAAAAAAATGTCACCACGTTATTATAAATAAAATAAAAGGAACAGTAAATAGAGTTATTATCATTTTAGCTAAAAAAAGGTATTATTGAATAATAAATTGTACTTTATACATTCAGTTTTGTCGTATATACCAGAACAGATATGATTCAAAATACATATATTGAATTACTGAAAAGTTGCAAAATATTACTTTTATTTACTTTATAGAGTTAAAATTTCCTTTTTATAATGCATGCTTAGGCTTTTCGAGCAAGTTTCAAGCAATTCACGAAATACAATAATGCTCTTCATAATTTGATTGGAATCCTATAGGGTTAGTAATTGAGTATGAAAGTCTTCTTTTAGAAGTCATTAAACGAGTCTTAGAATAATAAATTTCTATACCGAAAGAACAAATTAAAAGAAACAGTCCAACTGACTCAATCCAAAGATAAAAATTGCGTCAAGGTGATAATCTTTTCGTTATTACGACCGATGAAAGATTCTACGCAAATCCAAGCGAACATCCATTAATTTACGTTTAATCACCAGTTCCTTAATGTCCCACTTTGGACATATTCCTAGGGATTTAGTGGGGTTCGAAGCACGTATTACACGGTCGAGTAGCGCACCTTTGCGAGACGCTGATCGGGCTGAATTTGTATACGGTGTCCAGCGAAGCAATCAGTTGGGATTTCTATATGGAGTTTATTCGTTTGACGTCTGTATTTATTCGGCATTTATAGTGGCAGGGAGAGAAAATTGGACGTTTACCACACGCCATTCCATCACTGAGGATGGATAGCCATGGAGGGTCTCCTAGCAACGGGGGGATTAATGTTGCACTGCATCACGTGACTACTGACGACTTTTAGCAACACCCTCTGTTCGTCATTTCTCTTAGCTGAAAGCCAGAAACTCAGCTTTTCGACCGGGAAGAGAGAATATTGCCTGTTTGTCTCTAAGGGAATATCACTTCTCACTTTAAGTGAGTTCCCCTGAGATGAAAGGAAGTGATTCCAGGTCTTTTATCCTCTATTAATTCACCCCCCCCGTAGGGCGGTGCCTTCCCCTCCAATCTGAAAGGCCCGTTAAAGACAACGGATGAGTTCTTTTCTTCTCAGACATCGGCAAGGTACATTTGTGGGGGGTGGCAGGGAAGAGGGGATTCCATTTAAGTCACATACACGAAACTCAAGAAAGACTGGCGCGATTAGCGGACGATTATTGATGTTTTTTTCTTTCTTTTTCTTTTTTACATTTTAATGGGATGGATGGTGGTTTGTGTGAATAAGTATCCACAGAAAAAAAGAGGGGAGAAAAAGAACAGAAAGAAACGAATTATATGTGTTCGATTTCTTTTTAAATTTTTTTTCTTTTTTTTTTATCACCCTGGGGAATAGGATTAGGAAAATGATAGTGCGGGTGAATTATTTCTTTGCAGTGCGTTTTTTATGAAAATTTTTATTTTTTCGTTTTGAAATAAAAAAGTAATTTTAAAACAAATGAAGAAGTCTTTTAAATGAAGCATTAATATTTTCTTTCTTTTTTGTATCATTTATCTGTTTAAGTATATTATTGATGTTTTTTCGAGTGCCATTGTGTTTACTTTTGGCGTTTACATTTATTTATTTTTTGCTCTTCAAATCTTCCATTGCATTCTATTGATAATGAAATGAATGTACTCTTTATTTATCAAAAATAGTTTTCTTTAATATTTAAGGAAATTTTGTCATAAAACTTCACTTAAGCGAAACATTTGGTAAAACATTTACTTATATAGTTAACTTTCTTAAAAAAAGTTAGCAACAAAGCTAATTATTTTATCGGAGGAATATGCAAAACAAAGGTTTGGAAAAGTATATTTCATTTCTTAGAGTAGGAAAGTTGAAATTGTTGATTAATAACATATAGGAATGATTAAAATAGATATATAGTAAATAAATATATATAAAGGAAAGAAAGCAACGAAATTAGGAAATATTAGTTGGAAATCAGTAATGTGTATAAACTTCATAGAGAGAGATTTTAGTGTCTGGTTCCATATTTCAATAATAATAAAAGTATAAAAGTATTTATTTTAGAACTTCAATGTAACTACATATGTTCCACAAATTCTAATTATTCTTCTGAAGCTTATAATTTAATTTTTCAAAGTAAATTATACTTAATTATAAAACGATGAAAATGTTTTTTTTTAAAAAAAAATTAAATAATTTGAATTAAATGTGTGTGTGAACTGATATATCTCAATGAATATATTAAAAAAATCTTTTTTTTCTTTTATAACAGTAGTTTACATAAAAATGAATGACAATTTTTTTTTCTGAAAAAAAAAAACCCCGTTGTAAAACTATTTTAAATATTTTTTTAAATTGCTAAATATTAAATTACTAACCAAAATTATTTTTAAAATGCAGCAAATGTATTAAAGCATGAGTATTATTTTTTAAATGCGCACCTATGGATGCAAAAAGAAATTGATTTAAATTTATACGAATGTTTTTAATGGTATAAATTATTCGTCTTAAATATTTTTGTGGAACTCAATTTTCTCTGTTTTTTGAAATATATAACCGAAAGAAGTGTTGAAGGAATAAATATCAACCAATTCAATCGAACTTTTAGAATATTATATTTTAGCTTTTGATTCTAAACTTTTCTTATCCCCGATGGTCCTTACGATAAAAAAGTACCACTAAGAAAATAAATCTACTCAATTATGCGTGAAAAATTTTTCACCCCGAAAAACTGCTTCCATAACATTCGAAATCTGGTTCGACAAATGGCGCTTCTTGACAGAATCGAATAACTTATGCCATTCGCTAGTTTTTCTCTTTTTTGGATTAGCAATCCCTATGTTGGCATTAAAATGCCAAGTAAGATATTTTGCTGCTGACGTTTCAATATTTGTTCTATTTTGTTCGAACGTTTTTCACCTTTTTTTATTAGTATTGTTGTACTAGTATTGTTTAGAACAATGTCAAATACTTAGTCGATTATAAAATTTTTTGAATGCTTCTTTCTATTACAATGTTTTTTGTTAACGAAATATAGTGAAAAACTTTAACAAAACAGTAATATGAATATTAACAAGAGCAGAATATTAAAGGTAGGAAAGCAGGCACTTTTTTTTCGAATTGTTCACTTAAAATTCCAGTTGTGAGGAAAGAAAGTTGAGGGAAAGCAGAACAGATACATGAATAAGACATCTAAAATCCAGTCTAGGAAGTCTTTTGATAAGTGACTGTTGGAATACATCCAGCAGAGTTTAAAATTCAATCAGTGTGTGGGGAAACTTGAAGATTGAAAATCATTCTCATGGAATTTAAAGTGTATTCACGGGAATAATAGTACATCATCATAGGGGGAGGAAGTCAGCTGCTCTGGAAAGAAAAATAAATCACTTGCTGAACCCGAGGGAAAGACTGGAAAAGAAAACATCGAAAAAAAATTAAATTTACCTCTGAAAGAAATATTTAAAATATACAAAATGCGATACATTGCGTGAAGAAAATAAAGTTTTCTAGTAATAAAATTATATGTTTGAATAATTAGTTAATAATATAAGTTTTTCTCTATTTTCTTGCTTTATTTTGAATATAAACAGTCTTCAGAATGATCATATTAGTAAGATATATATATATATATAGTGAAATTACAAGCTTTAATAACATAAACAAAGTTTTCCAAGAATAAATAATAAGTTGTTTTGTTATTTTTATACGATTAATTAAGTTGAATAAGTGATAAAAAAAAAAGAAAAATATGCTAGTTTTCAAAAATAATGAATATGTCCAAAAACCTAAGACGAAGCTGTGACTCATATCATTAATACTGTTTACGCAAGCCTTACTGCAATTTATAATTAATATTCTACATAAAAAATGAGACAATTGTGACAATAGAAATCCTTATGTAAAACAATTCTGACTTTAGAGAATAAAAAATAAGAAAAAGCTTAATCTATAAAAATAACGTATCAGAAAAAAGGAAAAGTTTCTTTCGCCACATTCTAATAAATCTCTTTGCTTAGTTGAATATGTGAAATAATAATAAGAAAATCCCTATCTCAAAAAAAGTCTAATTTTTCATATGAATCTTTAAAAAAAAGGAACAATATAATCCTTTGATAATAAATTCTAGAAAATTAATAGTTCACTTTTTTAATAGAAAAAGCATTATTAAAATTTCGAATTTAATCTTTTTTAGTATATACATAATGTATATTTTTTTTTTCAGAATATCATTTCATTCTGATAAAAATTGCATCATTAAATACAGTCCAATTAAAAAATAAATAAATCTAGAGCAAAGTCATCCATTTGCCGTAAAAGAACTAAACCATCCAATTATTTTTTTCTGCCATCTCAAATCAATATGCTTTGATCTCTTTTTACATAAATCTTGTAATTTTTCATTAATAAGTTAACATTAACTTATCGAAAAATTCATCATTCCAAACCTCATTCTTTGTTCCTGGTTACATATATTTTACTACCCGATCAGGTACTTTTCATCATCGATATGAAAAATAGTGCTTTACAATACGATTGTATCTTAAAAGTGAACCTCAACGCGTGCTAAAGGAGTTAACCGTAGAACTGGTTTCTGTGCTACAAGACATTATCGTGTGTGAAAACAACATTTAAAGTTGAATTTGATTTTTCTTTCTACCGTTGCACTTTGAAATTGTGGGAGGGCTTCCAGCGAAACAACATTTAGGAAGAATTGTCTTCGGAGAAAAAAATCGTTTCTTTTACATAATACTTGTTCGGAGAAAAAAATCGTTTCTTTTACATAATACTTGTAATATGTGTTAGATAACTTCTTATTTCCTTAAATTATTTAACATTTCAATGCGTATAAGGGATTTTATTTTCATAAACTCACTAAAAATCTTAAGAATAAGAGGTTTAAATTTTCATTAATATTGTAATCTCATCTGGAAATACGTTATTTTCGATTTTTAAGTGATTTATTTGTTTACTTTTAAAGAAGCTAAAATATCAGTTAAGTGATACTTTGTAAACAAGTAAAAATTATGAAAAAAATTTTAGGGTTCCAAATGCATCAATTGCTGATCAGACTTTGTGTTGACTAAAAATCCGAACGAGCGAAAATTAAAAAACTTTTTCCATCGCCATTTCTTACTCGTATTAAAAATATATTTCTCTTAAAATGCGCATGTATTATTAGTTACAGGAACTTTAGTATTTACTTATAAAGAAATCAATAATAAACAATATAAATTTCGAAAAAAATTAACACGCTTCAAATTAATTTTAAACTTTGATTGTTTTAAATGTTTTTAAAACTCATATTAATATTTCCCTTCTTAAAATTCTATACACGTTTGATTTGAAACGAGTAATTACAACATACGGAATGTAAATTTAAAAGGAAAAACATAAACATACGTTTATAGTTTGTTTCAATATTCAAATTTCAGTTATAAAAATAGGAAATGGAACTTCCTTTTTCAACTTAAGTTATTTGTATGATGCTTACGGTCACATTTAATTAAATCATCTTTTGCTTAAAAGCGTGTTTTATTAATAAGTTTGCTGTGTATTAAAGAAACACTTGGAGTATTTTAAAGATGTGGAATTCCTTTTTTGTTACCGAGATTTATCTTAACTGAATCTTAAACCTATTCAAGCAAATCGAAAACGCTTCATATTACTTGCAGATGTGCTAAAAAAAAGTAGCTTAAAATTCTTTTCCGAAAATTTTCTCTAAAAATATTTAACACTGCGATTTACTGAAATGTAAATGCATTTCTAGGACCAGAAAGAGAGTCCTGCTATCCCAGGTAATTCCCTTAAGGTATCCGACTACGTTCGGAACCGTGATTTTACAAAAGCGTATAAATGGATAATATTTATGATATTTAGTGTCACTTAGATTAGAAAATGTATGTAAAATTGTTTTAAAAATATTATTACAATAAAAAATTATTTAAGCGCAATATTTTGACAAAAAAGGAACATAGAATGACCCATTTTCAAAATATTCTCCTTTTGTAAAAAATGCTTCTATTATAATAATATTTTGGCTGTATATAGCTCAGACCTCTGTAAAGAGGCTCAACTAGAATTTTTGAAATATATAACTTAGAAGTGGTTTTATCCATATTTTACTACAACAGAGGGAAGAAATTTTAAGAAAAAAACGTCGATAATTATTTCAATTGGTAGTAACTCTGAAAATAATGTGAATTTTTCAAGAATCATAATTCAGACTCTCTGGGGAAGTCTTTACTTTATATAAGCGAAATATCATTATTTTAGAAGCATTTTTATAAAAGGAAAACTTTTTGAAAAAAGATTATTCTAAGTTAATTTTTTGCCAAAATATTGTATTTAAATCATTTCTTTTTGTCAAAATGTATCCTTAAAACAATTTTATACATGTATTCTAATCTAAGCGTCACTAAATATCATGAAAATTGTCCATTTATGCGCTTTTTTAAAATCACGGTTCCGAACGTAGTCGGATATCTTAATTATATAAAAACTATACAATGAGGGAAGAAATGTATTTCAAAAATACTCATCACTTACGGAATTCCGTAAGTGATTCCTATCGTGATTTCTGTTTTATTTTAATGAGCCTATTTAAGGTAAAATTCGAATAGAAAAAAAATTAATAATCTTGATATACGTAATTAAAGAATATTTAAAATACAGCATAACAGTAATAGCGACATTTTTTTGAGTATAATAATTATGTACCCAACGTGTCTTGATCCAAACTTATTCATTAGGAATTACCATAGAAACATGAGCTCTAAATCTATGCAGATTTCAACTCTACGCTCCATTTAACTTCACAGGAAATTTATTTGGCTTAGCAATGTTTTTCCTTCTTTTCAGTCAAAGCATGCAATTTGAAGCGTGATTGCGTGATCGTGATCCTCATGGGAGGAAAACTACCCCTGTTCGTGATTATTCTGTGGAGTATTCCGGTGAGTGTGATTTGGGCTGGAGTGCCTCCTCTTCCCCAGACCCAATCCACAGGCCGACCCGAGAATTCTGAAAGCTTCACTCCTGATGAAAAGGTCCAAATTCTGTCTGAGCATGGAAATCCAGTTGCAGCTGTGTTGCAGTACATAGAAAATGTGGCCACCTCTCACCAGAATACTACTTGTCGAAGAACCTCTCTGGATGAATTTGCCAGCAAAGAATATAATTGGCGCCAATCTACTAAACTCGCAAATTTTGAGAAGCAGATGAAAGCTGCTGTGAAAACTGCCAACGTCCTTAACCATTACTTTTTGAAAGCTCCAAATGATACTGAGGTAATTATAATTTGTGTTTCATTTTCCCTTAATTTACTTAGAGATTTCATCTAAATTGTAACAGTTAGTTGAAGAAAAATTTAAATATATATAGATGATACTTCTGAGATTTATTCTTTTCAATATATATATATATATATATATTAGTATATAATCATAATCATCCAAGTTTATTTACTTTGTAATATATCTCTATTTGATATTATCTATTCTTAACTTTGATCTTTATCGTTTTAAAACTTCCTTTATTTAGTTTATTTTTATATAAAAAAATTTTAGTGGTTTGTTTAATTGCAAAATAAATATCCAGGTGGCACCACGATTATTTATTCTCGAATAGTCGTCTCAATAGCTTTCGTCATTTTACGCCATTTCGCGTTGGGAAGTTATAGTGGAAGGTTGAATTTTCAATCTCCAGTATTTATTTTACATGTAAGTGGGTTTATTTATTTATTTATTATAATTATTATTATTCCTCTCTTTGAGACATTCATTACTGTTCTCTTTTCTGAGTTTCATTTTATTATATTAGCAATTTTTCTTTCACGTGTTGTATTTGGCTTAACTTTTCAACTTGTTTTTCCCCCCCTATTATGTCGAAAGTTTCTGCTGTACGGGGAAGGTGGATCCATAAAGCATTGCTAACCCTAATTCGCTGGCCTCATTCAGCGACAGCTTTAGAAATCATAATAGGTCTCCAGTTTAGTCCAAAGACTTTTTTTGTACTCATTTGTTGTGTCTGGTGAATTCCAATTTCTTCCTGCTTTAGCACTGTAGGTTCTAGTACTTCTTCACTTTTATTTTATATTACTATATATATATATATATATGTAGGAGAGTAGGATATTATCTTTGTATAGAATAAGTATTTTAAGCCAACTGAGTTTTATCCGCTTACCTTATTCTGATTTAGAAAAACAATAACACTGATTATAAGCTAGTTTCCTAGATATTCAAATACAATTAAAATGTAATTTAATAAATACTAATATTTATGAGAAGAGAGAACGATTTTAACTCCATTATTCATGTACCTCACTTGGAAAGTAATATGCATTTGTCAATTTTAAGAAACATTATTATAAATTGCATACAATGTAACTGATGTGTGTGTGTGCCTAGTTTCCCATAATTCAGGAAAAATCAAAAACTATAATAAACTCATTAAATACTGCTTAAAAATACTCAAAACATTTTATTAATAATTATCTGTATAAAGATGTTCTTAATTGTAGTGATTGAATTATTATTTTAAAATTAATATGTGTGTGTGTTGCTTTTATTAATAAATATAATATAAATATTCATATTTCTGGGAATGCTCGTTACATTTAAATACCTCTATCTCAAATAAAAGATGGCATAACATATAAAAATAATATATCCCAAAAAATTCCTTTACTAGCATATTGCTATTACAGTATAAAAAATTTACAAAAATATTTTTTTACTATTATTCCTATAATTTTAGTTTTTACTTCATAATTTTTTAGTTTATAATTATTTTAGTACAAATAATTTTTTGCTTATTGATAATGCTACTGATCAGTCTTTATTTTTCCAAGCTTTGAATTTGCATTTAGATCAATGAATCTGTGAATAACTGGTTTACTGTTCTTTGATTCGAACATGACCTAAGCATTTTTGAATGCTTCATTAGGTATGTAACCTTTTTAAATATTAATAATGGATTTAGAATTTCTATCCATTATATTTCATGGAATTTCGCTCAGTATTATAAACAGAAATGGGGAGGTTAGACTAACCATAAAACTGGTTAAGCCCCACTTTTTTTATAAAGCAGTCCTCAATCTGCAATGTTTATAATACTGCAGCATCCATCTCTTTATTATTTCTAAAATCTCAATTATCTATCTTAATGTTTAGTATTAAAATCATTTTTGTCTCTCAAGAAAAGTATTGCATCAAAACGAAACATCCTTAAAAATAATTCGATCCTTACGAAATTTGGTATGCAATTTCCTTTATATTTGTGTGTGTGTGTGTATGCAAATAACTAAAATTTTCAAGGTTAGTGAATCATAACTTTGGTTAATACTAGTTACGAGTTTCTATTGAGCAATTAGCATTGTATAAAACAGGTAACAATTGCGACAGATTTAAATGAAAATTACTTTTAAGAATTCTACTTGTTGCCGTTATGATTTCGAATTTTTTTAATTTGAGAAAAATCGAGAAAAACACTTAGAGAATCCATTCTACAGAATTAGATATCAAATATGAAAATTGAAAAATACACAATAGGATCTCTTGAAATATACAAATATCTATCTGTTTGTTCGTCTATCTATCTGCCTATATATATTCTTGAAATTTTCATCAGTTCTATTAAATGTTTATACAATCAACATTCTACTGAATTTTTGTGAATGTTCTTCACAGCTCATTGCCTTAAAGGGCACGTTTTTCGGGGTCCAGCCAGTCAATAGTTTCTTAGTGGTCATCTTTTTTATGTTAGATTGTTTATTTCTTACTGTTGTTGTGTGTGTGTGTGATGATGTTGTAAGTACTTCACCACTGGTTGTAGTCCAGTTTTCTCGACTCAACTCTAAAGTGGTATTTCTTTTCTTTATCAGATCGATGCCCTTTTCTTCTACTCTCTGGTGAAAGCCAACGTGGAAAGTGATTCTTCACTGTCAAGCAGCAGCATTGCCCTCGCTTCTGATTCGGGAGATTTCTTTGTACCCTTCACTCACAGAGGTACTGATGGAAGGGTCAGGTCAAGAAATTTGGGAAGTTGGTTATTGGATCGATGGCCCGGCAACGATTGGTTCTGGGCCCTAGAAGCGGGGAACTACTCCGAGCTTTTTGAACAAGCTGTAAATGGCAGTGACCTAGTCATGACAATTGAAGACGGCTATTGGTCTGCACCCTATATTGATTGTAATCTCACAAACACGTGGCATGTCACGTTCGGCGTCCCATTCTTCACCAGAATCATGGATGAGCTTTATTTTAAGTAAGTATCTTCAGGAATCGTAACATACTGATGGATAGTATCTTCATCTAGCTGGAAAAAATCTAAAATTATTAGACTGGTGTCTTTTACATAGTATTTAAATGAATAGGTGTTTGTAGAGAATTTCTTATAAATCATAATAAATCTGTAATTCGCAGCCTTTGTAATGCCCGAGATTTTCTCCAGATATTGAAAGTTTGCAATACTTAATGATGAGGACTCGCAATTTTACATAAAGATTATACATCTGAATACTGTTCATATCAGGTTAATCTGTTACTATAGAAAATCTGCATATATTTTAACACTAGAAAGACTGAAATTTAATATATACCTATATTGCCCAAAAGCAGTCAAAATGGCTGCATTGTGAAAGAATGATTAATGTGTAAAAAAATTTGTTTAAAATTAACTTTTAATATTTTTTATATTATTTACAGTCATATAACAAGTTATTAGTAAATATTAACAATAAAAAAATTGTTTTTCTAATTGAAATTAAAAAGCAGTCGAAATGAGTTCCTTGGGCAATCTAGTGTTAAAACAATTTTAGTGAATAATACACCTAGTGGGGTCTTATCAGCTTAAAATACTTAAAATACGAGATTTACTGCAACCCGTTATTATATTAAGTTCAAGTATATTATTATTACATTATCAAATAATATCTATAATCTGTATAACATTATCCATAATACTGATAGTGAAAACCGGGATTGCTTCGCGCCATCATAAATTCTATTAAAAATGTTTGAATGTTAAAGAATTTTCTGTCAAGCAGAAAAACAGAATTTTATCGGCTTATAATGTTTTAAAATGAAGGTATACAATGCCAAATTATTCAGTTGGTAAAAATAATAACTCAGTGTCTATGGACTTATTGAGGTCCTGTATTTACTGCATTTTTTGGTCTTTTGATGTAATAGCGTACCACTTCAAGATGAAATTTTTGTCTGCAGTGCGGTACTTTTCGGGGAGGTCAGATCAATTAATCCCCAATAAACTGATATAAAAATAGCTATTCGTAGCATTTCTTTCAGTTGACAAGCACTGGAGACTATTGATTGCAGAAACAGGCATTCTTGTCAAGAGATTCATCCTTTTATTTTTATAATTTTTACATTTCTATCAATGACTTTCCCGTTAACCCATGGTGTAGCTCTAAAAGAGCGTCAACTAGAAAGTATTAAACTCAAGAATTTTGGGAAAACATTTTCAGATAATGATCTTCTCATTTTCAATATTATTACCATTTTGGAGAAAATAAAAATACTAAAAAGACCGATTTTGACAATTTACTTCTATCCGACTTAGCAATTAAAGAAAATATATTACACACAATCTACTAACATACTTAATGAATCTTTTACGTTTGAAAAGTTCATAATGTGTCATATAAAATTTATTTTTAACGTATCTTATCTTATCTGTTTAACACTTTTGTGGCAATAGAAAGCAATACATTTAAATATTTAATCTTATATTCAGATTATATGGTTATAGAATTATTTAAAAAAATTTTGTATCATGATTAGAACATGGCTTTCCCTATTTTTTTTATATGTGAAAATTTAATTATAATAATTTTGTATTTTTTATGCATTTTTTAATAAATATTACACGTTATAAATCCATTTTAAGTAAAACACATATTTATGTCCATAATGAACATTTTAAAAAATGTGAAACGGGTTGTAAAAAAATTCTGTTTTGAAATATATAAAGGCGATAATAAAATAATGTTGTCAAACAGACTGAAAAAAATTTCAGCTGGGAATGAAGAAAAGACAACTTATCTTACATCTCTTTTTCAAAATGTATTTTTTTAAAAATGTATGAAATATTACCCAAATATTATGAGTTAAACCTTTCTAGCATAAATGAAGTCATCCATACAACAGTTGTACATAAAAATAGAATGCAATATACAATAAGAAGAGTTTTTGAAGTTTAAAAAAAAATTTTTTTTCTCTAAAAACTTATTGAGTAATTACTACGTTGAGTGTCTCTCGATTTTAAGAATATTTTAAATCAGGTTACCTATAGCGATATAAATTTATATGTTACTTGAAATATTGTTGTAATTTTGAGGTAAATACTATTGTGCTTTTTTTTTAAATAATAAAATATTGCCTTTGCTTTGAGACATAATTTAATTTGCTTTTCTTAAAAAAATTAAGAATGAATAATTTTGTTTCATATTATGAATATATTTTTATAAAAAAAAAGTTAATTGAGAAGGAAAACTATAGACTAGCACTAATTTTAATTTATAAAATGTATTGTATAAAATTAAATTTCTTAGTAAAATTTGTTGCAAGTATCAAGTTGATCAGAGAGAGAGAGAGAGAGACATAACTAGAAGTCTCAGTTAGAGAACAAGATTAAAGAACAAAAAATATCATATTTTTTAGTAATTATGATCTTTCTGATTAGTATTTAAGAAAATAGTTTCAATTAGTTAGATTAAAAAAGAATATGTGAAAAATAGGGTAAAGCTGCCTTGAGGTAAAATAATACTGCTTTTTATAGTTTCAAGAGCAGAGATTTTCGTAGTTTTGACAGGTAAGAATATTAAAATGCATAAGATCGAGATAAAAGTGGCTGATTTTCTAAAATTATAATAAACTGTTTTTATATGAAAGAAATGTTTCAAAATCATTGATGGTAAGTAAATATAAAATTGTTTTCACACTATTTTATACTAATATAAATTTAAAAACAGGCCCTTTTTACAAAGAACTTGAGAAAGAATCTAACATGAAAACTAAACAAGACAATTAAAAAGATAATTAAATTCGCGTTTGCTTTTTCTTTTATTTGAATGATCACTTACATTTTCAGCCAATTAATTCTTTGCAGATCTTCAAAGAAAATTTAATGATACAACCATCATCTCTTCATATGCTTAAAATTATAGAAACAAGAAACAGAATAAATTCTTTTAGTAAAATTTCACACTCCATTAAGACTAGCTTATATATAATAATTTTTTTGTCACAAATATACCGAAAATATTTTTCACATTTAAGAACTTATCACAACCTTCTTCAAAGCATTTTTTTGTTCAAAGCAAAACCATATTTATTTACTAAAAAGAAAAAAAAAAGATTTCTCTTGGCAGATGAAAATTTGCCATAAATGCATCTGCTCAATTTCAGAGAAAGCATTCCTAGTGTAGGGGGAATAGTTTTGAGGCGGAAAAGCAGTGGAGGAGAAAGAAAAAAGGAAACCGAACAAAATACTCAAAATTTTTATTTCAAGGAGCGGACCGAAAGCTGTAGACGTAAGATTGAAAGAAGCCGTAAAAAAAACATGGACTCCTTGACCTATATTTACTTTGTTTATTTTTTTAGGAAAAAAAGGCGCCAAGTTACTCAAAATCATTTCTTTGTTTTTTTCCATTTGTTTTTCTACTACAGTACCTTTTGAACCTGTACCATTTACTGTACCTTTTTGAATATGTTCTACTTTATACCTATATGACAGCAATTTAATATATAATTACTTTCCATTGAATGATAATGATACGATAAAAGAGACAATTTTGAAGAACAGTGTAGTTATGGCTCTAAGTATATTACTATAAGCAAATATGAAATTCCTCGCCAGGAAATGATTTTAAGATTTTATAGTTGAAATTAATTTGCTATTAATTTATTACGATGTTTTGAATATTCAGCCGTTATTTTTGTTCAGTTTTATCTTAAATACAAAGCTCTATACTCTTTTAAGAGAGGAATAAGAGTATTCTTTTTCTCCGAAAAGAGTGATTTTTTTCTAGATTTCTCAAAAGTAGTTAATGTAAGACCTCTAAAAGCTTAACAATTAAAAATATCTTAAACTAAGAAATATTTTAAGATTAAAAGGCTTTCTTATTCAAAAGTTAAGCAGTTATTAGGTTCTTCTAATTCATATTGCTATTGTCTGTAGAAAGATGCCCATTTTTCTGGTTCATGCAGTATCATTTGAACTAGGATTTCTGAAATGTTCTGAAATGTTTAAACTTCAAACCATGATATCATTCGAGACAATTTTAAAAAAAATACTCAAATTTCTGTGACACTGGTTTCAAGCAATCTATTAACTGCAGTTTGGACTCTTAAAATCTGTTGAGAAAAAGAAATTAGAAAATGTCGTCAAACTGTGATGGATAGTAACAGTACTAATGAGTATAATCTAGGTTTTATGGAATAAAAAACGCGGAGAAAAAGTCTTCGTTCATTGAAAACAATTATTTTACTTGATATTTTTCACAAAATGGTAAAAAAAACAAAAAACAAATGAACATGTATAATCAATTTACAATATTTTAAATATTTTTTAAAACAAGTTCTCAGTTCTAATTTTATCATTACTTATAATTAAGAAAATTATCATACGAATTTAATACACAAATGAAATATGCTAATTATTCCCTTAGCCCCTTTCTAAGGAACTATTTTTTCCATGACTCCTGAGATAGAATTAATGTTTAAAAATGAAATGTATATTTATACAATTCTTTTTCACTTTTTAGCTGTAAAATATTTGATGAAAGCCAATTTCAATTTAGCATGCAAAATTCTATGGTTTTTGTGAAGTATTACATTAAAATGACTTTTATTTAATTTTAAAGAAAGAATTAATGCAGAAAAATTGAAAAGTGTTATAACAGGTTTTATTACATCATTTTCAACATATCCGTTCTGAAATCAATTTTTTACTCTTTTATAGCTAGTAAATAGATTAATTTTTATATTTATCACTCTCTTTTGACTTTAGAAATACATTACTGAGTACTGATGGTAAGATGATATCTGAAATCATGGATAAAAGGTTATTTTACAAATAGGAAATGCCTTGCAAAAATAGAAGCAAAACCAACTAAAAATAAAGTCAAGAATCCAGATTATTGCCTCTCCGAGAGTTTTTTTAAAATTAATTATTCAACACTTCCCTTTATTGTTTTTCTCTCTTATTATTTGACCACGATGAACAAACGGTTGAATGAAGTCTTAGAAATTTTCTTTTATATTACATAAGTAATTTAGCAAATGGAAAAAACAAACAAAAGAACTAACAAAACACATTTATACCATATAGAAACAATTAAAGATGACAGCTTAAAAGTTTCATTGAAAAGAAAACAAATGACATAAAAGCTATACTTAATTTCGTTCTGACTCTCTTATTAGTTCAAATTGGGCAAATTTTAAAGCAAAACGAATTTAATTTTACTTCATTGTTCCTTCATAGTAACAAGATAGCGTTGTGTGGAAGTTTTGAATCAGCCCGTTGTCATTCTCATCTCTCGACTATGAATTATGAGATTTGTCACTAATTTTCATCGAGTAACTTCGTAGTATGACATTAATACACAATCAATCAAGAAATTCACAGTAAATAATATAATTTATAATAAAACTGCTCTTTAATAAGAACAAAAGGATTTAATTTCTGTCTTTTATTCTGTTATACCCTTTATTATCTGTCCATGGTGGAGAAACTGTGAAACAAAATGAAAATTTCAGTTCACTGTTTCTTCATAGTTTCGTTTTATTGACTAACTTAATTTTCCGCTAAAATGGACTAAGAAAAAGCAACTCAAGAAAGTCTAGGCACATGATAAGGCGATGTATAAAACTCAAGAGACAAAGTCACTCAAAGAAAATCCAAGTCAAAGACTGCTGAAGACGGATAAATATACTGAAAATTCCGGAGGTAGATTTGTTGTCCACTGAAAACCGCCTTTTATATGTTAAGTTTCTTTAGAAAGGATTTCCAAAAATCCCGAATTCGAATGAGATTTCCAATATTGAGCTGTCGGTTATGGCAAATCCTTTTAGTCACCTCTTATATCCTGGGAAAAGGCCAGGGAAGAAGTTAAATGCCAAAAAATGTGTTGGAGAGGTTATTTTTTTACTGTCCAAGAAATTTCTAGGTATTCCCAAATATTCGCACTTTTCTCGAAATGCCTTAGAAGTCAGCGGCGGTTTCTTTGCATATGAATTAGATGGGAACAAATAGTATTGTTTAAACGTTAAAAGAACACATTGTTATTTAAATTTTCCATCCGTGGGATTTTGTGCCCCTTTTGAAATTTATTCGAGAAAATAAATGTTTATTGACAAAGAGCAATCGCAATATAATGCAATTTCTCCTACTTTATTTTTCTGAGCTTTTTCTATTGAGAAAAATAATTTGATATCTATTTGAGAAAAAAACATGACATTTTCGCATTTGTTGTTTTTATTATTTGGAGCTCAAACATAACCATGCAGTATACCAATACTTAAACAGCAGAAGATGAGATAAGAATTTCATACAATATAGTCTCGTTTTACAAATTTCCATAAGTGACTTAGACAGCAAAAGCAATTTTTTTAAGATATCTAGTACTTGCTGTCAAAGTTTATATTAAAGACATATTTTTTGTAGGATTTGGTAAACTTCGAATAAATTTTTATCCATTTTTTTAAAACCATTGTACAGTTAATGAAATAACTGTCGAATAAAATGTAATAAACAACTTTGGATAAAGAGAAACTTCAATGCCGTACTCTTTTCCCATTTTTCTTTTTTTTGTCAGAGAATCTAGGCATTGTAGTGACAAAAAATTTTCTGAAAAGGAATTTGAATCATTCGGTCGAAATAACAATAAAAAGACATTGTGAAATCGTATAAGATGTTGTAAATAACTCTAAATTAATATTTTTCAAAGGGAAGTGTGTTGATATCACATATTATTTCTTAAAAGGAGAGAGATTTTTTAAAAAAACACCGAGTAAAATATTTATTATTCCTTTTGAGCTTACTGTTATTAAAAAACTAGGCTTCTCTGGATGTTAATTTTTGAAGGATAGGAGGTTCACTTATGAAAAACTTTGCTCCTTTGAAATTTTTACAGAATTAAAAAAAAATTATTGAATACTTGTGATCCATCTTATTTGATACTAGGTGTTAAAGAATTATTTTCATTTCGAAGTAGCATTGGAAATTCTTTATTTCATTTTCATTTAACGGACCTTAGAATTTTTTACCTTTAGCATATATGGATTTTGAAAATAACAATGGAAAATGAAGTTCTTAAAACTTGAAACCTGAAAGGGGAGGATATGGAAAAAATAAAAAACAAATTCGAATAAAAAAATTCTATAAAGCTTATATGTTTTTTTCAGGAGTTTATTTAAGGCGTATAATTCAGAAAAAAATTATTCAGCTGTTTTCAAAAATAATAATTTTTTTCTCAATCACTCAAATATTTATAATTCGGAAAATAATGTTCTTAAAAATTCCTACTTGCACAAAATATACAAACATTTAGGCATTAAATATATACAAGTAATATTAAATTTTTTGGTGAATAATGCAATAGTTAAAATAAACGAAAAAAAATTTGATTTTATCTTTATAAATACACTGATGAAAAGGACGTTTTTAAAAGTGTTATGCTGCCCTTGAATTATTAAAATAGTATTATCATGTTTTATTAATTTGTTTCAATTAAAAGTAGAATACTCTGATGTTATTTTCATGTCTTTAAATTATATATATATATATATTTAGTAATTGATATATTAAATACTGAACATTATGGGTGTTCATGTAAAGCATTATAGGTATTACTCTGAAACATTTCACTAAATAATCACATACATTGTTAAAGTTTTGAAAAACTGACATGTAATAAAAGAGAAATGGATATAATTTTTTGCATTCTTCTTTATTTTCAATTAGAAAATGACTTATTAAAAGTCTCCGAAAATTCTGCTAACTTCAGAATCACGTTGATAAGTGTTATTTGGCAAAGAAAAATATTGTATATTATATTCTCACCTAAATGATTAAAAATTTTTAATTTTTATGTTCATTTAAGCTACACTTTATTGTAATTTAAATAAAAAATAATAGTTAAAATGTATTCAGACTTTTACCTAAAACTTTCACAAACTGTTAACATTTTTTTATTTTAAAACACGCAGAAAAATAGATAAATTGATTTGATTTTGAAATAATAATATAAATTTGATAAATTGATTGATTGATCTTATTTTGATTATATCTATTATTATTTTAAACGATTTTCTGCAAGTGCTTTTTAAATAAACAACAAATTTTCAAATAAAAAATCTGCGCTTGTCATATTTATATTTATTCTGAATATAAAGTAACATATTTCTTCAATTAAAACTAACTCAAAGATATATTTAAAAAAAATAAATTATTAAGATTTGTTAAAAAGTAATTAAAATGTGAACTACAATTTAATAATCAATAATAATAATAATGAAAAACTTTATTTTGGTAATCAAATAAACACTGACCTTTTATATATAACTAGTCGTTATAAGCCCACTTTGCTGTGTATTTCATGACATTGTAAGATTACACATTCTTTTTCAATTTCTACTATTAGCTTGCACTGTCTATATATTTATTTATTCATATATTTGTATATTTATTTATTTATCTTGGTGGAATTTTCAATCGTTAATAAAATACATTTTAAAGCGCTGAATTGAGCTGAAACTTTATATACAGGATCATTTTGGATGACAATACAATAATTTAATTATAATTAATAAAAATTAATTGATTAAAACTAATTATTTAAAGAATTACAAATACAGCCACGTTGGCGACTTAGCGACCATTTTGGCGACTTGCGTCAAAACTTGAAAAGGTTTTTTTCTCAAGTGTTAAAGCATTCAGTTGGACTGAAATTAAAAGGACACAATACGATACTTTAATGATAATTAAAAAAACTAATTACCACTTAATGTTGTGATTTTCTCCCATGTATATACATAGGACAAAAAGTCTATTTATCTGAAACAGAAGTCTATTTATCATTTACGCCCCTGTAGCTTCCCTCGCAGTTGATTTTTTAAGCTTAATTTTTAGTGGTTCTTTACTCAACAAAAGAGTCATGCTTGCTAAATTTCAAGTTGGTAAGTCTATGAAGTCAAAAACGAGATTTTCTTTATCTTTAACACCTCGTAGTTCCCTTAACCTCTCCTTGCGAGTCGAATTTTCGCGAAACCCGTTCTTATGAGATTTCTACTCAACAGAAGAAACATGTTTGTCAAATTCCATATCTGTAGGTTTAATTGTTCAAAAACGGGAATTCTTTCTGTATTTATAACGCCCTCGTAAGCACCTTCTCTTGAAAATTGATTTCCATAAAACCTGTTCTTAGTGGATCTCCATTTGACAGATTTCAAGTCTGTAGGTCTAATAACTCAAAAACGTATATTCTTATCTATAACGCCCCTGCAAAATCCTTTGGAAGCCGATTACCGCAAGGCTAATTCTTGGTGAATATTTATTCAACACAAGAAACAGGCTTACCAAATTAAAAATCTGTAGGTCTAATAACTCAAAAACGGGAATTTATTATATCTATAATGCCCCCTCCCCTTGAGTGTCGATATCCATAAAAGTAGCTCTTAGTGAATTTCAACTTAATTAAAGAAACATGTTTGCTAAATTTCAAGTATTTGGGTGTAATAACTCAAAAACGGAATTTTTTGCTTATCAAGTCCCCTCAAGCTCTCTTTGGTCTTATTTATACATTCACAATTTCATGTTACCTAATTTTCGGAAAACCCATTCTTAGCGGAACTTTATTCAATAAAAGGAACTTGCCTCTGAAATTTCAATTCTGCAGGTCAAATAATTCCGTTGATCTCGTGATGAGAGAATCACTCTTTATTCTCCTATATATGTAGATTATTTGTTTCCCTAAAAATATTTAGACTCTTTTTTAAAAAAATTTGAGATAACGTGTGTGAAAAATTTAAAGGAAATAATTCGAAATGTCATTGTATCTTAAATTGTTTACTATTGTACTTGCAGGATAAGATACTCAAAACTGGATAAGTTAACTCACTTTTCCTAAACATCTGCATATTTCCTCTGAGGTTATTGAATATTGTTTCTCTATAATATATTCAGATCTAATTTGTGAGTTAGGTCACGATTATATGAAGCCATTCGATATGAATTATTTATTAAAGGCGAGGAAGTAATTAATGAAGCGAGTCCTTAGCGTAGTAACATAAATCAACTTCTTCAAAGTTATAGTTCTCCTTGACATCATCGTGGCCACTTCTCTATTATATATTTATAAAATGTTCTTAGGTAGTATTTGGAAATTCTCATGAGTGTAAGAAAAGCTATATATTTCGGAAAATATCAAACTCTTGTTAATTTTTAAAAAGGATAGACTATCCGTTTCGCGATAACTTTCTAGTTCAAAATACTTTAAGGTAAATGAATAAATAAATTCAAGCAAAATATTTCTTAGTTATTTGGCTATATCCCAAATAATATTAGAAATAATTGCCATATGTGCAATGATAACCAAAAATGATTTTCTTGATAGAATAAAAGATGCTGCTTTTGTATTTTGTAATTTTACTTCAATGTGTGTAAAGTTAATAAATACGATATTAAAAAAGAAAATATTTTTATGTATCCTTAACTATATTCTTTTATTTTCGGATTTTTTGCTTAGTAATAAAGCTTTTCAAAGAAAGGGATGCTCTTCCTACTCTTTTAGTCTGGAATTATTTTTTGAAATTTTGTCCCCATGTTTTTTAGCTAGATAAAATAGCTCAAGTTATCTTTATATTAACAAAATAAAAGAATTTATCGAAATTTTTTGGAAGTAAAAAACAACAGAGAATATGTTCTCTGACAATTGATGCTTTCAGCTAAAATTTTATTTTTATGTAAATAACAAAACGTATTACTCTAGGTTTTAGAATGCATGCAAGCCTCAAGAAGACTAAATTAAATCATATAACACACTATGTGCCCAGCTAAGTTATAAATAATACAAATTAAATTTACAATTTTCCTTTTTTATATAGATAAATATTATAAACATAATAGTAACTGGTGTTTTTTTTTGCAGCAACTTATCAGTCTATTGTTGATCATCAATGAAATTATAATTTTGCAATTTACAAAAAAGAAAAAAAAAACACCTAAGTTTTATTTTATGCATAAATTACAACTGTAATTGGTAGATTCCAAAAAATACAATTTCAATATGATGTTGAAAACATTTTGCATTCAAATATTTCAGGAAAAAGATTTTGTGAATTATTAATTCATATACAAAACGTAAAAATAAAATAAAGTACTTCATATTCACAGGAACCAAAAATAAATAAATAAATCCAATGAAAGAGCATTTCAAATACTTGATCCCGAAGGAAAAACTTATTAATTTAGGAGATCTAGGTATTTTTCTTAGAGAAAAAATCTTTGCATTCAAATATTCGAATGTATTTTCTAATGTATCTGCTATTTCGCATCCCCAAAAAATATACTTTCAAAGCAAAATACAAATGTTTTCTATACCTGTGATAAAATAACTTTTGCATTCAGTTTAGCTAACGGCTTTCCCACTCTTTCGATTGATTGAATACAACAAACGCTCCCCCTCTCTCTCTTTGACGTTTTTTGAGATAAAAAGAAATATAAGGGGGAAAATAATGTATTTGTTTAAAAGAGAAACTATTGCCCTCTTCAATTTGATGTCTGTCATTTTAGGGGCGTCGTCGCCGTGAGTATGCCAATCACCGATGTTGACATCAACCAATGCGATGGGGAATCCTATATAGCTGCCTTCTCGTCTTCTCACCATTGTGATCTATCTTCAACACAGGTACGCATTGAAAAATGATTTATGCATGAATCTAAGGGGAACTACTTTATTTTCTTGAATGTTGCATAGCTTATTTTTTTTTAACTTTTTTAGCTTTATTTATTAAATAAGATCGCGAGAGAGCGTGTGTTTAAGGTATCCGACTACGTTCGGAACCTTGATTTTGCAAAAGCGTATAAATGGATAATAGTTATGATATTTAGTGTCACTTAAATTAGAAAACGTTTATAAAATTGTTTTAAGAATAGTATTACAATAAAAAATTATTTAAGTAAAATGTTTTGACAAAAAATGAACATAGAATGACCCATTTTCACACAAAAACTCTCCTTTTATGAAAAATGCTTCTATTATGATAATATTTTGTCTGTATATAGCTCAGATATACAGAGGCTCAACTAGAATTTTTGAAATATATAACTTAGAAGAGGGTTTATCCATGTTTTACGACAACAGAGGGAAGAAATTTTAAGAAAAGAACGATAATTATTTTAGTTGGTTGTAACTCTGAAAATAATGTGAATTTTTCAAAAATCATAGTTCGGACTCTCTGGAGAAGGCTTTACTTTATATCAGCACACACACACACACTCACACACAAAATATTATTATTTTAGAAACAATTTTTATAAAAGGAGA